>LPNX010749581.1:76692-94764 GCA_001517045.1 Pseudotsuga menziesii | reverse complement strand
CCAGCTGATCAACCAGGACCATCACGGAAGATTCCTAAATGGGCCACAAAGACACTTGAAAGTGTCCATCCGGATGAAGTTGGAAAGACGGGAACGAGAGGTTTAAAAAGGCATGAAGATGGAGGAGAAGCAGATAATTCAGGTGATGACATGGATGTATCATTTGATTGTGAATTTAATTTATCTGCTAACTTTGAACCAACTTCCTTTGAAGAAGCTTCTACTCGAGTTGAGTGGAAAGAAGCTATGCAGAATGAGTATGATGCACTCATGAAGAATGGAACTTGGAAGCTAGTTGACCCTCCAGTTGGAACCAAACCAATTGGCTGCAAGTGGGTGTACAAGAACAAATATAGATAAGATGACTCACTTGAAAAGCACAAAGCGAGGCTTGTAGAAAAAGGCTATGCACAGAAGGAAGGAATTGACTATGAAGAAACATTTTCTCCTACAGCAAAATGGGCTACCATCTGTACCTTACTCTCTTTATCTGCTCAGAATGGGTGGAAATTTCATCAGATGGATGTGAAGATTGCTTTCTTGAATGGAGACTTGAAAGAGAATGTCTTCATGTCTCAGCCAGAAGGCTTTGTTGTGAAAGGAAAAGAACAAAAGGTATGCAAGCTTGTCAAATCCTTGTATGGCCTAAAGCAAGCACCTCGCGCATGGTATGAAAAATTAACCGAGCATCTTTTGAAGTTAAATTTTGAACATTTTGATCTTGATGATGCAACACTGTTTATAAAGAAAGTTGTAAGATCTGTTGTGTATCTTGTGGTGTACGTAGATGATCTTTTGATGACAGGGAACAATGAGAGCTATATAGCATCCATAAAGAAAGATTTGAAAAAGATCTTTGAAATGACAGATATGGGACATCTCCACTATTACTTAGGAATTGAAGTCACTCAACATCCTAAGCACATATTCCTATCTCAGAAAAAATATGTTGGAGAACTACTAGAGAAATTTTGCATGACAGAATGCAACCCTATCTCTACTCCAATGGAATAGAAAATGAAGCTCACATCAAGCAAAGGAAAAGAATTTGAAGATGCGACCAAGTATCGACAACTTGTAGGAAGACTTATCTACCTTACAACAACTAGACCAGATATTTCTTATGTTGTTGGCATACTTTCAAGGTTCATGCATAAACCTTGTGAAGGACACTGGTCAGCTGCAAAAAGAGTTCTAAGATACTTGAAGGGGACTCAAGATGTTGGACTCAAGTACTCTAAGGTAAATGACTTCAAACTTATTGGGTACTCAGACTTAGATTTTGATGGCGATAAGGAGACAGGAGTATCAACTTCTGGATACACTATGAGTCTTAGATCAGCAGCTGTCTCATGGAGATCACGCAAACAGTTAGTTCCAGTAGATTCAACAACAGAAGCAGAATATGTGGTTGCAGCTGAAGCAACGAAAGAAATAGTATGGCTCAGGAAGATACTTAAAGATTTGCAAGAAAAACAAGAGAACTCCACTCCATTATTGATCAACAATACTTCTGCAATCAAGCTAGCTAAGAATCCCAAATTCCATGATCGAACCAAACACATCAACACAAAGTATCATATGATTCAACATCATGTAGAGGCCAAGACAGTCCATCTTCGACATTGTTCCACAAATTATCAAGTTGCAGACATCTTCACCAAAGCGCTTGGACGAGAAAAGTTTGAAAGATTCAGAAACATGCTCGGACTTACTAACACCCCTTCGGATTAGGGGGGGATTGTTGGAATATAATCCGTCTCGATTATACGTTATTGTAAATATTAGGAATATGAAGAGACTCTCAGATGTGTGATCCCAAGAGTCATCATAGATGTATAAATAAAGGAATTCTAGGGATAAATAATAACAATTCGGGAGTTATTCCACCTAACAGTGTTGAATGGCCTACTTCACACAAGCCATGAGGGGACACTCGAATGTGTAGTGCCCATAAACATCACAGAGTGTGCATGGTTGGTTCATGTGGAACAGGGCCTTGCGTCTTGGTGCATTCTATCATGGGGGTTTTTCGAACTGGTCGGTTTGTTGCGGCATTGTTGGGAGGGTTCGGTTGTTGACCACCTCCCTGTGGTTCATTGTTTCCTTGGTTCCGAGGTCGATTATTTCTAGCATGCCCTTGTTGGTTGTTAGGGGCAGGATGGTTGGGATGGTTTTGTTGTGTGAACACTTGTCCCAATCGAGTGGGTGAAGCAGGGGCAGGGGCTTGAACTGTTTTCACTGGCAGTGAATAGTATATTTGTGGGGGTGGTGGTGCCACAAATGTGGGCATTTACCCCACATACTGCTGTGTTGGCCAACCCATGTTTTGAGTCTGCTACGGTGGTGCAGGTTGTGCATAGGAAGTTGTTGCTCCGGACTAGGACATCATTCTTGCGTAGTCCGAAGCTTGGTTTTGGTAAGCAACATTAGCAGTGTTGCTTGGTTGTGATGGAACTATAGGTGGGGTCGATTGGTGTTGTGGTTATTGGGAGACTAATCCTATGATTCCATATGCAACATGGGATGCCCCCGGTGCATCGCGGTAGGAGGTACTCAGACGGGGAGTGTCTGAAATGACGGTGTACAGATATCCAGACTGAGCGTAGATCAGGTCAAACTGTTGAGCTTTCAATATGGCCTCTTCTTTGGATTGAGGATGTTCAGATGCGATGTCCTTTTCTATGGGTGGGAGAAAGGTCTTAAGGAACCAATCCAAGAAGATCCTGTTGTCAAGTTGGATTTTGCATAGGCTACGGTGTTGCCGCCACTCATGGATATGGTCGGTTATACGAGTGGTAGTGTTTTGACGACAGGATAACAGGATCTCCACCCCCTCGTCATATCTGACGAGGAGTTGGAAATACTCTAGGAGCATGAAGGCTAGGGAGTTGAAGTCCGGGTATTTGGCCGGTGGTAGCTCAATTTACCATTTGGCTGCAGTACCTATGAGGGTGCATTGGAATAGACTCATTCTGATGGAATCATCTGCGATGTTGTTTGATGAGCACCATAAATGGAATGTCATTATGTGGTTTTCAAGACATTCCCCTGCTTTGCCTTCAAACTTGGGGATGTCTAATGGTAGCTTAGTTGGCATGGGTGGCCAGAAAGCTTGGTGGTGGATGGGGTCATTCATTAACCGAGCCAAATCAGGTAGGTTAATATGAGCCATGAATGGTAGATTTGACCCCAGGTTGATGTGGGATGGAGCTGTGATGGTGGTGGGGTTTACAGGTGCATAATGCACCCACACAACTCGCGGTACTTACGGTGGGGCCATTGTGGATGGGCCAATGCCCCCAAGTGTATTGGGAGGGACTGTGTGGGTGGAAGGGACATAGCCCCCATGTATGACAATAGGGGCGATGTAGGTGGACGATCCACTGCCCTCCTGTGTGGCAGGACGGGCAATGTGTGTGGAGGGGCCACTACCCCCATGTGTTGCAAATGGGCCAGCTTGGCTGGTCACTATGGGTGGTGGCAGCTAACTAATGACAGTCTGCATGACTATGCTTGGGCCACCTACAGGGTTGTTGGTGACAGGTTATGGTGTGGACATGGATCCACTTGCTAACGTTATGCCGAAAAATGGATCCGGGTTTGCACTAGCCATGGGGCTTGATGGTGCGGTATGCAAATCTGGTTCAGACTGATATGGATTTGAATCTGAATCAGAGGCCATGTGGCCTTCTGATGGTGTGGGAGATCATTGAGAATGGTTTCACCGGTGTTGGTTAAGTGTTTCGAATGGTGGTGGTTCGCCTCTTAGGCATGAGGAAGAGCGTGGAGGATCAATTGTGTTATATTTTATGTATGAAACTGGTGGGAATGATGTTTGGACCCCGGTTTTAGTGGCTTCCTATTGGCTATAGGTGGTCACTCAGCCACCAATACTTCTAGAAGATAGCGCTTGGATTTTTCCTCATAGGTGTTTCTACTCAATCGGAAGGGGTCGTTTCCTGTTTCGCTTGGCAATTCCTCTCAGTGACCAGCTACTTTGGGGTTCCTTTGGTACTCCTCATAATGAGTTTTTGGGCATAGCCCAAGTACTTCCCACAGTTGAAGCAATCAGATACTTAAGTCCTCAAAGACTGCATATTTGTTTGTACTTAGTGTAAATTAATAAATTTTAAGGCTCTCTCAGCGTCATGAACTAAGTTGGGTTGATTACTTGGTATGGTGTATTTGTTTGTCTGTTTTTCTGATATTTGGTAGCTATAAATGGTTTACGAATTCATCATATTGTGGTTGTGTATGCAAGCATTGGATAATAAAAAATTGTGAAGAAATACAGTTTTTAACCCTGAATGTTGATGTCCTAACTAGATGACTACCTCACACTGATATTCCTCTTCAACCAAGAGAAGGTGCTGGGCTCTTAACACAATGGGACTAAGCCCATGCGTAGATCCTCAAGTCACCTCCCAGATGCAATTTTGGTCAATAGGGAGGATGCTTAGCACTGTGAGAAGCCCTCCTTCTCTACCCCCTCTACCTTCTAGGTCATCCGATTTTAATGGTTTGGAACAATATTAGTGGAGTGCCTAGATATATATGATCTTGCCCTTCCTTGTATCCCAGAATACCCCGGAGGGTGATGACTCGGTAGAGGAGGAAGCATAAGCAAGATAGTTATTTTTAGGTTGCTTTTAGTTAAGCTACATTCATTTGATTAAGCCATTAACATTTAGTTGGAATTTACACATTGTTTGTAAAAGAAATTGCAGAAAACATAAAAATAAACTAAAATTGACTTGTAGTGCTAGATAGAGGTGACTGAGCCACACTAACAGTCCCTATAAAAATGAAATTTAACCTCTATTAAATTGAAATTGAAGTTCTGTTTGATAGGTCACACATTTCTGATCAAATCTGGTGAGGGGGCTGCAAGATTTTTTCAGAAACAGGTGAGGGGGTCGCACAGAATTCACAGACAGTTGCAGTCTGTGTTTCTGAGTGAAGTCACACTTATCGAGGGATTAAGTGCACCCTCACCTCACTTTTAGGTCCGATAAGAGCGACGTGTCGCAGATTTGGGAGTTTTTGAGATCCAGAGTCAGATCCGACCGACAGTAACCTATACTGTGGCCAAACTGACTCGGATTTTCCTAGAAGAGGCTTCGGCAGTACTGATAACTGAGAATAAATTGGATTTAAAGTGAATTTAACATGAAATTTTGAAAACTAGGGAAAAACTTGAAATTTTAAAAATTTGGTGCAGGGATCCTGTGGGATCGACCCAGTATGGTCGCTAGTTCTGTAGCAGGGATTTCTCCTTGCTATAGGGGTAGGAATGGCTCCCTTATATCTATAGGACAGAAGGGTAGGTTCCTACTAGTGGTAAATGCTGAAAATAAAAATGGAATGTAAAGGACAGTGATGAAAACAAAGCAAAGCAAAGAAGCAAGGGAAACAATGGTGAACCCCTTTGCACATAAAGGTTAGGGTTCCACTTCCGAAGACCTGCAAACAAATTCTAAGAAATAATATATCAAAATACCTGTAAAACAATGTTAAGAAATAAACCTGCAAATGAAATCATGGGTTAGCAAGCAAACAAATCAAATGAACAAAACAAGAATGACAAGCTATACCTTCTCTAGTGGAAATGGGCCACCATGCCCAAGCTTGTGGAAGCACCTCTCTTGGATGGGGTAGCTATGGCTCAATGGAGATGGAGGAGAGGGAGTGTGGGTGGCTTGAGAGGCAAAGGTGTCTCAAGGAATACACGGGAAGCTTAACAATAGGCAAGGGAGAAGTGTTTTGAGAGTGACCCCCACCCCCCTTTTATAGCTTTTTTGGGGTTTTAGGGTTTTAAGCCCTTGGTCCAGGCTTTAGCCCCTTTTTGGGATTTTAGCCCCTTTTGCCCTAATTTTAGCTCCTTTTATGGTTTTAGCCCCTTTTGGGGGGCTTTCGCTCCTAGGAGACTATTTTAGGCTCCATTTTGGTGTTTTAAAGCGCTTTTCTTCATCCTTAAGCATTTTTTAGGGTGTGGGGGTCTGATGGAGGGTCGTAGAGTGGTGTCCTTGGGTGGTGTAAGTCATAGAGAGATTAGTGAGGGATTTTTTGGGTTAACAAGGCCTCTACATGGGAAACCTAGTAATTTGTGATATTAACTTGATGGTGACTAGGAGCTTTGTGTCCAGTCACAAATTGCCTCCGTGAAAACACACCAGTAGTTGCTTTGCAAATGCATTGGATTCTACCAGCTGACCAAAGTGTGACATGTGTATGAGGCTTAAGATCCTTGACCTTTGACACCCCATCATCCACTGTTGTGGGGTTCACACAAATTATTTGCTTCCCGTTCGATCATGCAACTCAAACAGCTCTGATTTGCATTCATTGTATTCCACTAGTATACACATTTAAAATGATGAACAACCTACATTCTGGAAGATCGTCCTCAGGCTACCCTTGTTCAAACACCACACCGTTAGTTGCACTAAGGAAGCGTCTGCATGCCACATCACACATGTTGAGGAGATCTATTCACATTGAAGAAGGAGCTCTCATTCTAGAGACTCGCTATTGTGTATTCTTCGTTGCCCAACATTCCGCCATCAACCACGCTAGAGAGGGAACCTGCATGCCACATTCACATTGAAGAAAACTAGACTTACACTAAATGAGGTAGATTCTCATGCGCTAGCCTATGAACAATTATTGCCTTTTATGATTGACTAAATTTAGAAGAGTAGTTGACCACTAAAGGGTCAACTTACTCAATCTCTTGAAAAAAGTCTGTATATAAACACCTCCATGTAGAGAGATAGGCAATTGATCAATCCATTAGGTAGATAGTTATTTTGTCTTGGGAGAAGAAGATTTTAACTATGTTCTTTTTTTTTAATAGAATCTCTATGCCTTGTTGTTTATGACTGTGTGTGAAAGCATTCGCCAGGAATTACCCATGATTGCTGAGAGGACCCCTCGAAAATTCATGGTTTCTATTTCTGTATGAGTTTGTTTATCTCTTCCTCACAGATAAGTAGTCTGATTTTTAATTTGTTTATATTTGTTTCTCTATTTTCTATAACATGTATCTGTCGTAGTTATTTTAATTCACATTGTGTTGTTAATGTAGTTATTGTTTACAGAATTAAAGTGACCAGCCACGTGTAGTTTGTTTTCAGTTTTCCTTTCAGTTAAATGCTTGATGTTATATTTGCAGATAGATAAAAATTAGTTAGTCTTAGGTCTGATTTGTAGTTAGAATTAGTTTCGTTATTTTTTGTTTAAATATAGAGTAGTTCAGTTATATTTCAATTTGTTTTATTTTATAAAAGAAGATATCCTTTTCAAAGCATAGATTAGTATTAGAATTCTTTTCAATTATTTCAAATCATTAATTAGGTTTAAATTCTGTCATTTATGCATTTTGTTTTCATATGCACAAAATCAGTTGATAATTAAATCATTTAGGTTTGTTTTTATTATTTTCTAAATACATCCTCTCATTCGGACTATGTGTTTGGACTGTCATTCGTACCTTCCTTCTAGACTGTGGTCTAGCCTTCCATTCGATCTTCAGTGTTCTTAGTTTATTTTTAAAACTGTTTTCAGTTTTATTTCTTTGGCTTTCTGAATTTTGTTATGTTTTGGTAATTATGTAATAGTTACATCATCCTCTAGGACCTGAGGTTAGATTATTTTAAAGTACTTATTAAAATCCCTTCTTGTATTTCTTTTCAATCATAGCATGTTTTTGAATTATGATTTGATTTGCTTCTTTTATTTATCATCGTTGTAATATATGAGAATTGTATCTTTGGTTTAGTTTAATTCAACATTGTTTATATTGAATTTAGGATTAGACATGTTAATTTCTGAATACTTTGTAGATTGATACTATCATAGGATTTATTTCTTGAATTGTATGTTTACTAAAAAATGCTTATAGGATTAGAGAAGCCTTCTTAATTAAGTTTTCTTTATTAAGTTTTCTACTTGCTTCTATATTTATTTTTTCTACTTATTCATAAATTAGACCTTAGTTTCTGAATTTGTTTATGAAAGTTTTCCCATTTTTAGATTAAGAAGAAGAAAAGTTAATTAATGAGTAGTTTGATATTACCCTAGTATGATGTTTTGCTTTAATCACATTAATAATTAATTTTTTAGGAGTTTGACTCGGCTTTTCATTTTGAAATATTTTTTAATCTTTTGTTTATTAAAGTATTTCTACAATGCCCTAGGAATCCCTTACCTTTGCATATATTTTCTAGCAACTCTAACCCTACCAACCCCAGTCGATAATTAAATTTTAGGTGTATTTAAGATAGTAGAACACACCCAAACAATGGCACTAAGTACAGCTGAGGAAAAATATGTTTCCACTTGCTCGACTATTTGGGAGAGAGGAACACTGAAGCTCCAGTATGTGATCCAGATCGAGATCTCCCGAAAGAGGGAGTTCTAGCATAGCTGGTGAGATAGGTTGTCTAAGCATAAAATCTTGTTGAAGCTTGTAGGTTGCTCAGATATAAATGGTCCTATATGTTTTCCTCAGATGTGAGCTGTCCTGGCGAAGCTCGTAGGTTATCCTTGGACGTAATCATCCCTAATGTGATTCTATTCTAGAAATAGCCAGAGTGAAGTTTGAGTACTTCAAGGATAAGCTTGGTGTTCTCCAGATCGAGGTTCCCTCCAAGGGGAAGTGATGAGTCCGTGAGCCCTTCTGACATTGTGGCAGGTTAGGCCTCCCATGGTCAGATGTAAGTGTTGGGCCCTTATGACATGGTGGAAGGATTGGTTCCTCCCATGGCCAGATATAAGTGCAAATCCCTTTTGACATGGATGTTGGATGTGTTCCTACCATGGTCATATATGAGTGCTGAGCCCTTCTAACATGGATGTTGGATTTGTTCCTCCCATGGTCAGATGTAAGTGCAGAGCCTTTCTGACATGGATGTTGGATGTGTTCCTCCCATGGTCAGATATGAGTGTTGATCCCTTATGACATGGATGCTGGATGTGTTCCTCCCATGGTTAGATGTAAGTGTAGAGCCTTTCTAACATGGATTTTGGATGTGTTCCTCCCATGGTCAGATATGAGTGCTGAGCCCTTCTAACATGGATGCTGGATGTGTTTCTCCCATGGTCAAATGTAAGTGTAGATCCTTTCTGACATGGATGGTGGATGTGTTCCTCCCATGGTCATATGTGAGTGCTAATCCCTTTTGACATGGATGCTGGATATGTTCCTCCCATGGTCATATGTAAGTGCAGAGCCTTTCTAACATGGATGCTGGATGTGTTCCTCCCATGGTTAGATGTGATTTCTGATCCCTTATGACATGGATGCGATATTTGTTCCTCCCATGGTCACATGTAAGTGCAGAGACTTTCTGATAAGGATTTTGGATGTGTTCCTTCCATGGTCAAATGTAAGTGCAGATCCTTTCTGACATGGATGTTGGATGTGTTCCTCCCATGGTTAGATGTAAGTGCAAGGCCTTTCTGACATGGTTGTGGGATGTGTTCCTCCCATGGTTAGATGTGACTATTGGGCCTTTCTGACATGGTTGCAGGATGTGTTCCTCCCATGGTCAGATATAAGTTTTGGGTGGGCCTTGCTGACATGGTTGTGGGATGTGTTCCTCTGATGGTCAGATATAAGTGATGAAGAATATGAAGACCTACATGAAGGCTAGGCCTATAACTAGCATGAAAAAGGGTTGGCTCTATAGAACTTCTTACGATGGGTAGAATTGAAGAGATAACACCATTTTCTCGAGACAGCGGGAGAAGTGATGATGATATAGCTTTGATGATGATATTGCTTTGATGATGATCTAGCTTTGATGATGTTCCAATGACGAAGACTTGTGCTGATGAACTATGTCAAGAGAAAACCTTCCTAGTTAAGAGGGAATGTTGATGTATTTGTCACTTCGAAATGTATTCACTTGTATATCTTATATTGTATTTCATTGTACCCCGATGTTATGATCGAAAGAGTCATTAATATAATAAAGTTACATAAATTCATTGAGGTTAACCCTCCAATATTGCAATTTAGAAAAATAGTCCACACAATTGATTTGAGGTTAACCCTCCATTGTAAGTCGGGGAAATAGTCCCCACATTTGAGGGGTACTAGGGTTATTATACTCTCCTAGTGAATTCAACCCTGGTAATTAATTTTCAAGTGGAAAACTAGTATAAATAGAGAGTGAGTCTCTCTATTTGATACACACACTCACTTAACTATAGCGCATGAGTGAGATAAGAGGAGCTCGCACAAGTAAGAGAGAGAACAACTGTTGGAGATCATATTTCTATCTTTGGGTTTTACTTTTGGCATTGGTGCTCATTCTATCTCTAAGGAAGTTGTGGGGTTTTCTCCTTTATGATTTCCCCAAGGAAAACTCTTTGTGTCTCTTGTCTCTTGTTATTATTGTTGTGAATGTTATTCTCTCAAATAAGATCCTAAGATCATATTGCTTATATGATAAAATATAACACTTATCCTATATTTCTTCCATTTCATATTGTTTGACTATGGATTTGACCACCTAATAGAGGATATGATTTGTGAGGGGATTCCATCTTGTAGCTAGGAGATTTATTGCACTTATACACCATAGGTTAGTGCATCATTTCCTTTATAGGTAGTGTTGTTTGTTGTCTTTATGGTGACTTTATTGTAGACTTTCCTATTGTGACACTCTATGATTGTTCAATTTTAGAGATTTATTTTTCTCTTGTGTGCCAACATTTATCAACTCTCCTTCTACACACTTGGTTGTAGTTGGAATTTTGAGCTTGCTTTTAACACCCTTGAGCTTTCATTCATCACATAACACACCATCACATCATCATTTCTCCACCATGCTACTCATAGAGAATTAGGGGGCATACCCCTTAGTTTTGTTCCTTGAACCGTCATTGTCAGACCCATATTCGGAGTTTTTAACCACCTTAATAGCCACACACTGCATCTGAGTCTGATTCAAATTATTCTCAATATGAACCTACCTTGTTCACTGCCCCATCTAGCCCCATGGTTGGTGCACCTCCCAATCCCTTCCAAGGGGGGATGGTTAAGAGTGGCCTCATGACCACTCCACCCTTCATACTAGGTATCCAAGTCTATTGGACCTACAGGTCCTGGCCCTAATGAGACCCTCACCACCACACACACTATTGTTGTTTTTCTACCCACTAGTGGTGGCCCCCCTCCAGCCACCATGGTTCAAACCGTAACTTCATTTATGCATGGGAACATTAGCCCTTATACCACCATTCTATATGTTCACACCATTCCAGTGACAGATCCTACTATTGGAAGTCAACCATATGAACCCCCATTTGCACATGACAACTACCTCCATGCCGGTCCTAACACCATTGTTGTCCCTCCTCTATCCAGTTCAGGTCCTAGTCTACCATTCATGGCTAGTATCAACCTACCTAAATTGGCATTGTTGATGAATGAACCGATCTATCATGACTCATTTTGGTCTCCCATGCCTACCAAAATTCCTTTCGACATCCCTAAGTTTGAGGTAAAGGAAGGACAAGACCCTCAAAAGCATATTATGTCCTTCTCTTATGGTGCTGCTCCAACAAAATAGTGGATGATTCTATCTGATTGCAGCTATTCCAGTGCACACTCACAAGTGTGGAAACCAAATGGTATATTTATTTTCCCCATGCTACTTACCTGAAACTTTCCTTTTTATCCTCAATGTTCCTCCAATACTTCCAACTACCCTCCTATTATGACGAGGGAATGTAAATCCTATTATCTTGTCGACGGAACATTCCTACCTAGATCATGGATGATATCCATGAGTGGTGTCAGCATTGTAGCTTGTGTAAAATATAGTTAGAAGATAGGATTTTCCTGGATTGGTGTCTTAAAACCTTACTTCCCCCTATTTCCTAGGATGTTCCATCTGAGCACCTACAAACTAAGGAAGAAGCAATCCTCAAACCCCAATAGTTCGACCTTATCTATGCACAATAAGGTTATATTTATACCATCATCCCTGATGCTCCTCATGTTGGCTCCTCACATCGAGATATGGTGGGGGAATCCCATGTTGTTGATTGAGTCATTGGCTTTATTATTGAGCATCCCCACTTATACACAACCTCTCCTTCAATTCCACCTCACTTTGGTACCTCCCTAGTATTTCCCAACCTAGCGACTCCCTTGACTTTTAACATGCAACATCCCATTCTAGAGGCAGAACTTCATATTCATCTCCTACACCCATCCCTCACATTCATGGACTAAATTTCCTAGAACCTACATGCAATGGCCAGATGGTAGGATTTGTAGCCCCTCTAGTTGCTCCTTCATACTATCCACCACCTATGCAACCTACACCTGCTCCAGCCTTGACTCCTCTTGTTCCTCATGAACAAGTCTACACTCAGCAAAACCTACCTAATCAACCCTACCCCAATAACCAACAAGGACAAGGAAGTGGAAAACAACCCAACCTTCTCAACAACAAAGAAGCCAATCCCCTTGCACAAAACCCCCAACATCCACCTCAACCTAGGAAGAACCCTTAGTTATGGACTAATAATCCATGTACCATTTGTGATACTTACGACCATTATACACATCAATGCCCCCATATGAATCGATTCTACCACTTGTTACAAGCCAAAAATCAATATGACCCAAATGAGGCCACTTTGGCATAGCCAAACCTTGCACCATAAATTCCTTTGTCTATGGTGCTTCAAAACCCGTTACTAAACCAAGGACTTCTCACAACTGAGCCCTTGGTATCACAAAACACCGCATCCAATTATGTTTGTCAACCCATAGATCCTAGTGTCTAGAACCTTATTATTTGTTCATTTAATGTCAACCTACAAACTCGATGAAATCAATATGGCTCCACCATGAAAACCGTTAATGCAATTATTTATTTATTATCCTTAGAACTTATCCTTTTCAATGCAATTATTTATTATCCTCTCTAGGTGTCATCAAACCCTCTAATTCCAAGTTAATCACATTCGACTTGGATTAAGGAGAGCCTTGGATTCCATCATCTGTAGCCTTCCATGTTCTACTCCCTATTCAAAATTTGGTGATTCATTGATGAGGGGGTATCCACTTGTGTTATGTCAACCTTTGTTTGGTAGAAACTTGGATCTTCAACCCTTCAACTGTTCAACCCCTCAACCCTCAACTACTTCCCTTCATGCTTACAATGGTCATTCTTCTCAACCACAAGGTGTTCTCCTAAATGTTATCATTGATTTAGCCAGAAAAACCGTGTTAATTGACATTGAGGTTGTCAATTCCCAACTCAATTACAACCTCCTCCTTGGATGTAGTTACATGTATTCAATGCGAGTTGTTTTTCTATCATATTTTGACTCTTATTGTTCCCTCGTGATGGCAATATCATTACTATCAACCAATTGACGTATTAAAATCCTAAAGGATTAACCACCTTGAATCATGTCCTTCCTACGATTGACACCACTATTGACATCATATCCATCCCTGCCCTATCTACCATTGCCCTGAGCCTATTTACCAACACTCCTCTGATGGAAACCTTTTTGTCCCTCCCACCTCCCCCCTTAACAGATGTCATATCATATTTGTGTACTATCACATTTAGTAACATTCCAACCTCCTTACAACATCAGTTACAACCCCAACCATAAACCTTAGGAAGTTATTGAGGTTCATTCCCCATCCACATGATTCCCTTCCTCTTTCCACCTTCTTCAATTATGACTAAGCCAGTCATGGAAAATCTCAACCTTCTAGGATTCACTTTGGGTATTCCTGTGTGGTACCTTGATCTTCCCACCCTTACCTGACACCATAGATCATGTTGAAACCAGGCCAACCTATTGAGACAGTGTCACACCCACCTCCTAGTACACAATCAACCATTTTTACTTCTACTTCTGCACCCCCTCCTCCAACAAAGACTAGGGTCAAGGCACTTAAAACTATGAAAGAACCATTCCCACCTCCTACTTGTGCTTTATGATATGTCCTCATCCATACAACACAAAATTGTCCCAATTTTCCAATCCTTCACATCCACATGCGCACACTATTCGAGACCGACAATGCTCCCATTTTCAACGTACCAACCATGCCTGTGATTAATAAAAAATCACAACAAACCAACCACTCAGGTGCAGTTTGTCACCTATATGGTCATTATTCCCACCATTGAAAAAACTTTCCTAATTACTAGTCTCTCCTCAGTGACCTTCACAAGCACTCATGTGAGTCCAAAATCAATGTCCTTGAGGAGATCCACCCTCTGTCCTCTTTGTAACACCCTATTTTTCACCCCATTTGCATGATGTATATAATGTAATTAATCGTGGTGAGGAGCTAAAGGCAAAAGCCCCACCATCGATTTGGTTGTGTATGTTTCAGTAATAGGGATAGTTGCCGATGGTATATCATGCTATCCGACACATTATAGTTTGGCATCATGTAAATACACACATCAATTAAACTAAACCTACAGCCAGCTATGACGATGCAACGTTAAAATGAAAAGGGCATGATTCCAAAGGATAAGGGTGGGGGATGTCAAACCTTGGACTATGGGGGGGAAATCCATGTGTCACAACCCTGTTTGATTTTCCCATATTTCCTTGTCTTATCCAACTACCACTTTAATGTTTTGTTGAGTAGTTGAGGTAGTTATGACTAGGAGTGGAGTGTGGCAGGACTGTTAGTCCTTTCCCACACGCACACTCCACCAGCAGGTTTATCCCTATTCATGTTCACCATTTATCCATGTTCATGTTCATGGGGCTTTTTTCCCATTTGTTTGGTGTTAGTAGTGTCCTCTTTTCCGGTTGAAGGGTCGGGGACGTTACAGAGTGGTATTAGAGCAAAGGTTGTAGCACGGGCCTGAATGGGCCGTGAAGATGTAGTGACAGAGCATAGGTTATAGCAATTGGGCCCCAGAGGGCCATGAAGAATCAGTTAACAAAGGCAGGGTGCCTACTATCAAGAAGAAAACAGGAGAAAATTCCAAATATTTTCTAAGTCCAAAAATCATTGGATAAGCTAGGTGGAATTCCGTCCAATGCACAATGGACATAACCTAGAGACGAAGCCGCAACGGCGGGAAGCTTCACGAGAAGTCTTCCGATGCAGCGGCAGCGACAGAAGAAAGGGGAGGCTCGCTGAAAGGGAGCTACAACGGTGGAAACAAAGAGGTGTTGAGAGCCGATGCCATCGAGCGAAATAGCTGACAAAGAGGAAATACTTTGAAAATTTTTCTAAGTGTTGAGACCGTTGGATCGTCGGAGAACCTAGTTGGAAGCTCCCCCGATACAAACCCCGGCAATGACAAGAGATAGAGGAAGTCTGAGCCAATGAAGCAAATGGAAAAGAATGAAGGTGCCGTAATGGCGGTGAAAGAAAGGTGATGAAGACTATAGAAATGTCAGCACATTTAGAAGGAAGACATTGTGGAAAAATATTCTAAGTATTCGTCGGTTTTCAGCATAGGATAGTGGAAAGAAGAGCCGCAGTTGTGGCGGGGATCTCTCGAAGGCCGGCGAGACATTGGTAGAAAATAGACATTGAGGGTGCCAATATGCAGCAGAAGAAGGTATAAAGGGAAAAATTTTGAAAATTCCTCCAAGTATGGAAACCGTCGGTGAAGGTTAGATGATCAAACAGCCGATACGGCGGTGGAAGGAAGAAGAAAAAATTTCGAAATTTTTTCTAAGTACAGAAAACATCGGAAAACTTTAGAGGATTGGACCGCTGACATGTCAGAGAAAATTAGAGGATTGGTTCACTGACATGTCGAAAGCTAGAGGAATATCGGCCCAAAATGTTGGAAAAATTTAGTTGATTGGACTACCAATGAGTGTCGAATGAAAGATGAAGATAAGACCGCTGAAGTGTTGGAATCTTAGAGAACTAGTTGTCCGATAGGTAGAGGATTCGATCACCGAAACGTCGATGAAGGATAGTTGTTTGAGGAACTGACGCAGTGACAGTTAAGGAAAGAAATTTTTTGCCAAAGTGCTGAAATCATCAGAAGATATTAGAATATTGGACTGTCGATACATCAGAGGCAGCTAGTTGTTTGGTCCACCGATGCATCGGGAGAGATTAGTTGTTTCGTTCGCTGATGAGTTGTTTAGCCACAGAATCCACTGGCGGTTTACTGCCTAATGTTGTAGATTCCTAAGGAAATATCCACCCGATGGATAGTGGTTATGGTCACCAACGCAGCGGGAAGGATTTGTTGTTTGAATCACCGGTGCAATGACAAATACTAGTGGATGGGATCGCTGGAAACCAGTTGATGAGACCACCGACAGGTTGTCTATGGAACCCACAATCGGTTTGTTGGCCGTAGTTGCGGCTACCTAAAGAAATATCCACCCGAAGGATTGTGGTTCAGATCGTCGATACAGTGGGAAAAATTTAGCTGAGGAAGCCGCCGATGCAGGAAGAAATTATTGTTGTTAGGGCCGCCGATGAGCACCGGAGGAAAATTGCTGTTGGATCATCGAAGTGTCGAAATTTTAGTTGGAAAGAGGCTCGATTCGATGAAGGAAAGTTTTGGGGTTTCAAGTGGGATTTTTCAGATATTTCAGGGGTCTTCAGTGAACTTCTCAGTAGTCTTTCAGCAGCTTCAGGGATGAAAAGGAAGAAAACCTTGGGTGACTAAAGTTAACATTCCCGACCAAAATATATTTGAAGTGGTGTGGTTTTCACACCCGAGGTTAGAATGAAGCATGTGGATAGGCATTGGAAATATTATCTAGTAGGGAACAAGGGAGAATCACCTAGATATGAGAATGGAGCAGCAAAGTGCTAGTAATTGCTTGAAAGAGAAATGTGCTACTGTCAATATGGACAAATTCAGGAATTGCATGCCTAGAGGTAGCAAGACCATGAAGTCAAACCAGCTGTTGTGTGGAAGAGGAGTTCCATGCGAGGATGTGGGACTTGAAAAGGGAAGTTTCCTTAAACCCTATCTTGCTGATTATAGCTACATTTTATAAGTTTTATGCATGAAATGCATGAGGATATGCTTTGCATACATAGGATATTGAGTAATATACATCTATAATGAACCACTAATGATAGTTATTGCATTGGTGTTGGAATTAGTGGAAAAAACAACGACAACATGGGCCTAGATGAATATGTTGTTGATGCTGACAAATGTGACTAGCAACCCTCTAGAGGAAGGGATAAGGCAACCAGTCCATAATCAAAAGTTGGTGAGCAAATTTTGCAATCCTCTGCAAGATATACCGACTAAACTGGTAATGTCGAAGGTGTAAGTAGGATCCATGCAAGTAATGGTTTAATTATGACAAATTTCAAAGAGTGGTAAAGGTGAGAGACCTCATACCATGTGGATATTTGAATGTTATACTACGTTCATATCGAAAGGTGTCATGCCTGTATATATTGATTGAGCTTGGTAGCCCAAGGAAAGTAAGTACTGAGGATCTTGATTATAGTAATGCATCTTATATGAAGTAGTCATGGTTAGGCCATGCATGGTGTGTTGAATGGATAGTATTCCTAAATCAATGCAAGGTAGCATTGAATGGATATGCATTAAAAGGATTTTATGAATCTTGTAGTCATGCATTGAATGGATGCATAGGAAGGGTGTGAGTGACTGATTGTGTAAGTAAAGGTGCAAATGTTGTGATGCATTGCATGAATGCATTGAGATGAGTGCATGTGATATTATGAATAACTAATGGCTGAAATGATGAATCGATGAAAATTCAGGAACCATTTCAAAGGCTGTTATGAATGCAGGATAGTAAGTGCATAAAGAGGATAGTCATGATCAGTTGGCTGCCAGAAATGTTTTATGGAAGAGTAAGGTGGTACAAATGATACGCTTGTGAAGTAAGGAGTATCTAAAAATTTCATTTAATTGCATGAATTATGTGACTATACCTTGCAAATGTTAGTATGAAAATGATTGCATGAAGTAGATGAGTTTTGGTAATATTGATGTGATTAACAGTTGGAAGTATTTGAATTTTATAAATTCTGGAAATGTTTCAGTGATGGTTGCAGCAATGAAAAGGTTATATGCATCCAGA
>LPNX010749581.1:9304-76455 GCA_001517045.1 Pseudotsuga menziesii | reverse complement strand
TCTCTTCTTGCTTTCAATGTCTCAATGGTTCCTTATATAGCTTTTCAAAGTGATACTGAAAGGTCGAATCCGTGCGATCTCAAGGCATATGGAAGGCCAGAAGTCATATGAGTCGGATTCAAGACAAGGAATGGTCCAACAGTTTTGGATTATGCACACATCCCGATGTACGCAACTATAGAGGGAATATCCGCGTATGTACGCGGTTATCCGGGATAAGGCCGCGTATATCATTTTTCTAATGTTTTTAGGGATGGTCAATGATACATCAAAAGACAATAAATGGTCCATAGGGAATAATGAGTCTGCAGCGGGATAGGGGAAGGCCATACAATGTGTGATTCACCTAGTGTGGTGAAATCTGCTATAACACAGACTTACCAAGTGTTTGGTTGATTGAAGATCAGGTTTCAGGTAAATTATTTAGAGCATGGCAATGAGAGTAAGACCATGACAAATGCCAGAATCTACCCTGTGAAAGAGCCAAACCTTATGAGAAGAGTCTCATGGCTGTGAAAATAGTTGGTATGCATAATGGGTTGTTAAATTTGAATTATGAATTTCAGAAATTGCTGACAACTACTAATCACTATTGGATTGCATAAGATTGTGTCAGGAGGACGCATTGTAAGTGGGTATTCATATTATGCTAGTAATCATAAAATTATAATGGGCATAGTGGTGCTGTTTACAAGAGACCCACAAATGAGGATCACCTCATTGCTAAGCAAATCAATTTCTGTAGTAGACAGAATTGAAAATTCCTAATGAATTTGATTACTAATGTCATTACTTGGTTATGGAACAATCAATTTGGATTGTATTATCAGATAATGATTGACTGTTTGGTTAGTTGATGAATGTGCTAGGGGTACACACTGCAGGAAGATCATGTGTGATGGCCTGCAGGAGCCAAAATTCATGGGAAGGTTTTCCCTTACCTTGGAAATGGGTTTCGGGTGAAACTCCATTGGACATTTTAGAAATGCCTCATTTGCACTACATGTTTGGTAAGCAACATGAGTGAGATGGTATATATTATGTCGGTAAGACATGTGTGGATATGAAATGTAAAAAGGAATTGGGATGGCTAACCGAGGGACTGTCAACTCAGAGAAGGGAGCCCCATTCCTCATTAACGAAGGAATACTGCGTCGACAAATGGATAAGTGTTCTGTGACCCTTGCTAAGAATTTGCATGTCAAATTATTAAAATTCCATATGCAGAACATGTTTTGATTTTATTTCCATGATGACCGATTGCTTAAGTATGAATAGGGCCTACATGGCACACACCGGGAAAGGGTGCACACTTTTTCGATGTCGAGTCATGAAATGGTTTTCAATATTGACTACACCCTACGGAGTGGACGCACTCCTGGTGTCTCAATACTTGATAGTGAATGATATGAAATATGATTACGTTTTTAGAGCAATAATGCTGATGAGTTTGCTTATATTGCTTGTGTTGACATGCTAAATAGATGCAGTTGGGTGTTGCATCCTAAAGAGAAAAGGAAAACAGTTGTTGTGAGGGGTTGCGGAGTAAGGGTTATTGTTGATATAAGTGTGCATTTTTGTTGATATAAGTGTGCATTATTGTTGATATAAGTGTATGTTGATATAAGTGTATGTTGGTATAAGTGTATTGTTGACATAAGTGTATGTATTATTGTTGATATAAGTGTATGTCGGTATAAGTGTATGTTGGGTTGTTATATGCCTGGGGATCCATAGTAGATCCTGGACCTGGAAATGGTCGTGGTAAAGTTCCAATCCCAGTCGACATGAGGGTGTACTGGCTAGACATTAATTATTTGATGTTGTGCAGCAGCCTGCGTGCTGACCTACATCCAAGTCCATAGGCGATCCCAAGGCTTGCAAAGTGAAGCAGGATCCTGTGGACCAATGAGGAAACGCACAATATAGATAAGTATTGGATTATTTTTCTTATGAATGTAAATGTGTATATGATTTGGTTATGATGTTTTAAGCTCTTGTTCTAGAGATAAAACCAATGAGAATAAACTAAACATGTGAATCTATTCAATGTTTGGATATAGGTATCGTTGAGAGTGAGGACTATGAGAGCATCCTAGGGGTGCATGTGGACATGTGACTGTCCTGGAGAGCTCGAAATGAGTGGTAATGAAAAAGGTGCTAGTGAGACTGTGAATTTCCTAGCAGCCAAGGAAACCATGCGGGGAGGCTCCATGGCTTAGAGGTCTGGAATAGACCGGAGACACTAAGTGTCATGACCAAGAGGGATTGGTATAGCATTCACGGTGAAGTGAAAGAGGCTAAGAGCATGAAAATCGATAGCGGTGGTGTGGGTTCTAGGATGGAACAAAACAAAGAGGGGGAAAAACTCTTGCTTTTCTCTCTTGCCCTTTTAATTATATATATATATATATATATTTATGCATTGTGAAAACAAAAGATTATTGAATGCATGTATGACTGAAAATGGAATGTGTGTATTTGGTTAAAGTAAATTGTGAATGCTGGAATGGTTAATTCCCTGCCCAAGAATGGACATGAATGAGCTCGTGTGCCTGTTGGGAAGCCATGAAAAATATGAAAGTCTCCTTGATGAGACTTGGAATGTCATGCCAATTGGGTAATTAACTGACTGATTTTAATGTCTATATTATGCTTGGTCTAATAGAATTTCAATGGTGCATTTCACAAGTGAGAAAAGTGAAACCCGGTAGTGCACATTGATCATGGAAGCAGATCAAAAGTTGTTGGAATTGGTTGGAAGTCTCCTTCAAATGATTTCCAAGACCCAAGAAAATATTGGGGAGATGCTCAAGATACAGAAAAGGCAGAATGAAATCAATTACTAGATTTTGCAAGACTCTATTGGTTTGCAAAGGGAAGTGAAAAGCCTTCTGGGAGAAATCGGAAAAGGAAAGGAAGGTGGATCAGTGATGGGACATTCGTCCAAGCGACCCATTAAGAAATGGTCCAGGCATGAAGAATCAAAGGAAATTGAGCAGGTAAAGATGAAGCAGCCAGTGAAATGCTGGGAATGCAAAGGACATCATCTATGCTGGGACTGCCCAATGAGGGAGCATGAAGAGGGAAATAGCCGCAAAGTTCCTAGAATTCAAGATAAGCTGAAAGCTGAGAACCAGCAAGAGAAGTTCATGGAAGCCGAGGGACTTGGTCCTGAACGTTCAAAGTAAATAATTGAATGTGGGACAGATCTACAAAATTTTGAAATTTTGGATGTACAAATTGTATATGTATTCCTATGTATTGGAACATCGAGGATGGTGTTATTACAAGGGGGAGGGGAATGTAACACCTCAGTTTTGACCCTATTTGCATGATGTATATAATGTAATTAATCATGGTGAGGAGCTAAAGGAAAAAGCTCCACCATCGATTTGGTTGTGTATGTTTCAGAAATAGGGATAGTTGCCGATGGTATATCGTGCTATCTGACACATTATAGTTTGGCATCATGTAAATATGCACATCAATTAAACTAAACCTACAGCTAGCTACGATGGTGCAACGTTAAAATGAAAAGGGCATGATTCCAAAGGATAAGGGTGGGGGATTTCAAACCTTGCACTATGGGGGGGAAATCCATGTGTCACCACCCTATTTAATTTTCCCATCTTTCCTTGTCTTATCCAACTACCATTTTAATGTTTTGTTGAGTAGTTGAGGTAGTTATGTCTAGGAGTGGAATGTGGCAGGACTGTTAGTCCTTTCGCACATGCACACTCCACCAGCAGGTTGACTCACAATGGCAAGCAAAACTCCACTACCATTCTCTCCATTGGGGGGTTCACTCTCATGCAGGGACACACAGGAGGAGGCCGGTTAATCTTCCTCATGCATGGAGTCGACGTTTTTTCCTCCACCATGGCCGGACTATGAAGAATCACCATGGGTTTATTTTGATGTTGATGGACTATTGTTTTCCATATTTGTTGGCCATGTCCTTTCCCCTCATGCACAGATTGATGGAGAATCGGTTATTTCCCCATTTTTGTCTATGTAACTTTATTCAACATTTGTGTTAAGGAGCTTTGTGCAGTGGGATTTTAGATGTTGGACGGTCGTTGACTTCCACATCCATTGGTTGAGTCCTCCCATGTCTATGCTAAGAGTTCTACTTCTGCCCCAACTACGGACTGTGTAAGGTTCTCGTCGTTTCCTCATCAACTTGTGGTCTGCGTTTATGTCCTCCTTTTTCCCAAGATTGAGAATTAGACTTCTCCCCTGTTTTGGGACTATGTAAGGTTGCCATAGTTTTCATTGTGAGTTTGGGCTATTGAAATAACCTGGTTTTGGGTTGCTGCTGAGTTGCTTTGGCCATGCTAGGGCCAAGAATAAACTTCAGTTGTCTTATGTACTTGAGCCATGTTCACCTTTTGTTTGGGGTTGCCACCCAGTTGTCCTTGCCTTCTACACAAAGCTGTGAATGGGTTGTTTTGCTGCAGTATGCAGTGGTTGGTCTTTGGACTGTTGAGAGTGGGATTAGAGGCTAGGTATGCATGAGAAGACTGGTGTTTGAGACCACCAGTTTAGCGTTTAGCCGTTCCTAGCTCCCGGATGGCCTGGTGAACCCTACTGTGTGGGTTTGGCTTTTTTGTGTACCCTGGGATATGTGTAAGCCTGCATTGACCCTTATTCCTTGAGGAATCATGCCCAGCTCGGGGGTGGCAGTGTTGCTAAGAGATTGATGAGCACGCTGGCCTATGGTTTGGTGGAATGTTGTAGCGACGTAGCTGGTTGCGGGGCGAGTTCTTCATCAAAATATAAGTACTCCTAACTATTTCATCTCTGCAATTATATCTACTATTTCATGAGAAATGATGAACATGTTGAATGCTGGAATGTATATGTTTGCTTCCGCTGAATGTTGAGTAACTATGTATCCTTGTATGTTATATACATCTTACTATGTATTATGTTAAGCTTTTTAATATCAACATTTATCCCTGTTCATGTTCATGAGGTTGTTTGCCTATTTGTTTGGTGTTAGTAGTGTCCTCTTCATCGATCGAAGGGTCGGGGATGTTACACTCTTCCTCAAACACCAACAACACTATTTATACGATCTCTTCTTCCACTAGTCCTTTCCCCTCCTCGAACGTGGAAGATCCCCCTCATCTATCTCAACAGCACTTTTGTGATGATGGAGAGATCCTTGAAACCACCACTAATTTTACCCCATTCCATTTATTCCATGACATGGAATTGTTTATTACCATTGAATTCCAAATTCCATCACTTTGCCTTACCATCGAGCTTCTAATTGATACTTCACCGTTGGAAAAACACCTACTTATGCTTGAAAAAAATGCTGAGGATAGTTTCACTTCTCTCTAAATGATCAAAGTGGCTAAGACACATTCAAAGTCCTATCATGACTCTCGCATCCACCCACGCACCTTTAGCGAGTGGGGCCTTATCCTCCTCTATTACCAATCCCATGATAAGACTAGAAAAGCGAAGCGTGAATCCATGTGGTATGGCCCTTATGTCATCCATTGATGTCTCAGCAAGGGGGAATATCTCCTTCCTGATTCTAATGGTCCCCTCTTGAAGAATCCCTGAAATGGTATTTACCTCAAGAGATTATATTCCTAATTCAACCAACCTACATACCCTTGTATGATAGTTTCTATTACATCTTTTGTACCACGATTCTCACGGTTTATTTCCTTGGTTTCTCTATATGGACCCTACCTTTCCCTCCTATCTTGGTTTCATTTATGGTGCAAGTAGATGGAATCCTAATCTCGCCTCGGCTATGTGGGTCATTTATTCGTCGTCACATGAGTTGATCCATATCGACAGAATGTGTGTTGGTGTTGCTACCAACAACCAGGCTACGTATGACGATGCCACTATTCTCATGACCGTCACCCTTCACTTGGGTATTTGTTGTCTTGATGTCTTCCTAGAATTGTCGCTTCTTATCGCCTAGTTGAATAACTGTTATTGGGTACATGACCCTTGTCTCTTTAGGAAGTTCCTATGCACTAGATGCTTGGTTAGACATTTCAAATCCATTTCATTCATGCATGTTCCCAGAAGTTGGAATAGTGTAGTAGACAAAATGGCTAATGTCGTTCTAGAGTGGCACATCAATCATCACATATAGGAAATAAACTACATCATGCATCATCATCTATTCATGCATACATATGTCATATATGCCATATAGGCATATCCATCATCATAAACAAGATACAAATAAAAACCCATAAAAATACAAAAATGTGCATCCATGTGCATTCATATCATATCATCATGTTCAATACAAAAATAGAAGCTCCACAAGATTTCTTGTCTGATCATACATATCATAAAAAAATCCCCATGATCAAATGCATTTGGGGCATCATCACAAGATGCTAGTTTGATTTATCCTCCTCTTACTATGTTTCCTCCTCTTTTTCCTCCTCCTCATCTGATCTTTCCTCCTCCATCAGAATGTCCCTGTGTGTCTTCACTCTGACATACTGAACAACAACCATGATCCTCCTCATTAGAGAGATACACTCGAGAGGACCTATGTAGCACACAATGATCAAATTATCATCTATGTACTGCCACCCATCATCGGTGAACTCATCCAATAGTCACTCCATGTCCAACCATAGTGAGTCCCATGTAGTACTCTTTTTCCTCCTCTTCCCATGAGAATGTGGATCTAACCCCCTCACCCTACTCTTCCATTGCTCATACACCACTAGAGGGTATGGTCCCATGTCTACATAGACACATAGTATGTCATCAGTATCTATCACATGTATGATCTAGCTTCCACTATGATATGATTACGTACCATCAAGTCCCAAAAATGTCCTAGAGGTCAAGGCATCTCTGAATCTCCCTGATAGTCCATAATAATGTATGTATAGTCATCTATAAGGATAGGAAGTTGTCACAATTATGCATAAATATATCAGGTGAAGAAAAAACCCACCAATCTGCTTCCCTCTCTGTTCATCATCTTGCACCATCGCCTCATGTGAGGCTCGTGAGGTCTCCCATCACACACCACCAAATGTGGTCACAGTGTCAGTCCCATTGATTTCCATGCCACCAATAAAATTGAACTCATTATGTATTGGCATGTTCACAATCCTTCTGTTACATCCATATGACACACTTACCATTATTTTACCACCATTCACCATCCCAAAAGGAGGCCCCACTAGTGTTCCAGTGTTGTTTTTCACCCCCATCAGCCATGCTCACAACATCACCTATTTTGTCACGTTGAACACTTCCACCTTTTTTGACTGAGCATTACAGATTTTTTGTTAATCTCTTTTCTAACTCCTTAAAGAATGAAAATATTTTCAAGCACACTTGCTTCTTTATTGACATAGATATGTCAATAGGGTTTCACACTTTGTCGACTCCTCTAACCAGCCCTGATATTAGGCTCACATGTAACATTCTTTAAATAGTCTGTCACTCAAATTTAGTCGGTTCTAAATTTAGCAAAACTGCTAAAACTAACCAGCCTTGACTATGGTCCCTCTAACTATAAATGAAGAGAGGAATTCAAATATGCGATGAGCTATATCTCATAATATTTTCGCGCCCATCTTCTAGAGTTAATAGTTCAACAAGTGGAATCCTTTGCAAGCATTGGATCTTGATCTAACCCAATCACCGACAGACTCCAAATACTTGTAAACCAGATTTAAACAAAATTATTATTCCATCCTCTATTATTAACTACCTTTCTATTTGGATCAGTGGAATCACTGATGACCGTCAGATCTAGATCTGGTCAGATCAATGATGGACTTCAAAACTCATAAGGTGGATTTGATATAAATTTCATCCACATTAGGATTTTATTAATCCGTGCTAGTTCTCCTAGTAGAATCCCTAACAGCCATAGATCTATTTGAATGATCAACCTTGTCCATTGATCTTAATCCTCTTTGCAAGAATTACTTTCAAATTTCACAACTCAACGCCTTTTTATCCTCCTCACTCTTTCAACCAGCGAAATTCCTTTAGGTCGTTGATCTTCACACCTTTAGATATTCAACACATGATCCTCAAGCATATTAATGAGGAATATCAGCCTATCTCATTTGTAATTCTAACTTGTGAAATATCTCCTCAGCCGTAGATTTGGTTTTACCACGATCTTAACCTTTCACATAGGCACATACTTAGGATTTGTTTATCATCGATCCTTGCACTGATCGATTGTTGATCTAGAAACAAGGTTATTCTTAACATATTTTATTCATGAAATTCTTAATAAATTCTTAATCTAACTCTCATTTGATTGATCAGAGAATTGATCAATCAATCTCTATTTCTATCCCTCTTAGACGCCCTGAATTCATGCACAGACTTATCAACTATTAATAGAGATTTAAACAAACATTCAATTCATGTAATTACACATTCAGACTGAGTTATAAATTTCACACAGAGATTATGCTGAAATAGGATTTTTCATTCACCCAATGAAACTATACATATAAACAAGTCTCAGAACCTACGTACTGAGCTCCTTAGGCCTGATACATCTTTAATTGGTCTTGATTGAGCTATATTTACTTTCTTATAGATACTCCTCTTGTCTATTATATTCTTCTATTCTATATTTGTATATCCTCCCATGCTTCGTAGGCTTACATATATATACACAACAGGATTTATGAACCATTCTGGTTCAAATCCTCAATACACTCATAATCTCTAAGTTCTTGCTACCTAATCCTAATTATAGCAAACCCTTAATCCTATCCTATGACTTGCTACCATTAGATGAGGTTTCTGTTACATGAATCATCAATGACTCATCACTCACCTAGTGACTCACCATCCATATAGAATCACATATTTTTACATAGGTTTAAATTACAATGTGATGGTTCAAAGACCATCAATTCATAATTGAAGACCCGTTCTAGGTCTGATCAAACATTGAATCTTGTAGTTTGTTGGAGGGAAGGATGCTCCCACATCAAACTCCACAGGAAGAAAAAAATATGACCTCCTGGTCATAAGCTTCCATCTGTAGTATGCCTAGATCCCAAAATTTCTATTGTAGCTGATAATCCATATTATCATGTTTTTCTATCTTTGCCATCTTCAGTTCTCTTGGTTTCCAAATTTTCTGTTGTAATACTCCTCTAGCTTTGCTTCTGCAATCTTCTTCTATCAGTTGTCTCCTATCACTATTTTTTCTATTTTCTCTGTTGATGTAAATCTTCATCCTTTCCGCATGCCTTCTTTGAGATGTTTTCTCCATCAGCATACTTAGTTATTCAATCTCCATGTCCAGTCTATCCTTCGGCTGTGTTAGAAAAATCAACCCATAGTTAGCTACCTTAGACATTAATTAATCCATTTTTGTCTTATTTTCCTAGTTTCCATATTCCACCTTATGCAAGTTGTCCTCCACATGTCCAAAGTGATCAAGCTTTCTAAAATTGAGTCATGGAGCACTTGGGAAACCACTTGGAATCAAATCTACTTTATTCCTGGCCTTCCTAGCACATGTCTGCTTTTTTTGCTTTATTGCCTACTTTTGCTGAGTTTTAAGGCAATTGGGAAAGTTTGACTAGGTGAAGTTAACTTGTCTTTTGTCCTCATCATCCTCCACTCTTTTCTCCTAAGAAAAGCATGTATGATTTGTCCTTCCATAATCTATTAGCTTTCCTAATTTATTTTTCCAATTCGTGAGCTCCTAGACAGATTTGAAAACTACTTTATGCACCTATGGGGGATTTGCTTAGATTTAGTAAGCCTGCTTTTGACCAAATTTGAATGGCATCCTAATGCATTCAAATATCTCATGTAATTATTTATTGTGTCAGCCTATGACTTCACAGGGTTGGCTATTGTACATTTATTCAATACAGATTAGTGTTCTGCTCCATATTCAGTCTCCTTTGTGTGTAATTTGCATGTATAATTGGCAATTTTTGTGAGTGTAATTGTTCTAAAACCTAGGTTCAATTTTCACATGGTATCAAAGCCTTTGTATATCAATTTATCTCCTTCCAATTTGTTATTGCAATTTTGACATCATTGACTGGGAGCATTATGTTGACTGAAGGGACAATTTCTGAGCTATGGATCAATCTCAGAAGATCATCTTGACACCATTTAACTTCTTTGAATGGAAAGCAGAGATGGAGATACTGTTGAGAGAAAAAGGCCTCTACATAGTGACTATGGAAACAGAAGCAATGATACAACAGGAGGGATGAGGCCTATGGTCTCCTGTGTCTGAGCATATCCAGAGACCTCCTTTTCCATCTTGATGGATTAACATCACCAAATAAAGTATGGGAGAATATTGTTGATCTTTTTGGTAAGATAGATGATATTAGGGGACATCAAATTGAAAATTAATTGATCTCCCTGAGTCCCAACAGATTTGAATCTCTGCAACTCTACTTTTCCAAGTTCAAAGCCCTTGTTTTGCAGCTAAAATAGTGTGGAATCGAAACGAAGGAGGAGCAACTGGTTTTGGCCATACTCTTGAAGCTTGGCCCTAACTATTCAATGTTTGTCTCGACCTTCCATGCCACAAAATTGACAGCTCAATCCTGGGAAATGCCTAGCCTTGCATCTTTCATGGAATCTCTCACACAAGAACAAGATAAATTGGTGATGATGGGCAACATCAAACCTTCCAAAGACCAAGCTCTGGTTGCTGGAGATTCAATGGTGGATTCAAAAGGCAAGAATAAATCTAAGAAGCCACCTAAGTAAAAGAGAGACAAGAACAAGTCTCCAGAGGAGCCCCAAGGTTCCAAGAAGAACTTCTAGAAGAAGAAGAACAAAAGAGAAATGAGTAAGTGCGCATACTACAGTAAGGGAAATCATCCTGGAAGCTCCTGCATGAAGAAGCAAATTGACGTGCTGACCCAACTCTTGGAGAAGAATGGCATATCCCTTCCTGATAGCTCAAAGAAGAGGGAAGGAGGATCAAATTTAGAAGACAGAGAGAGAGTTCATGCATTGGTTGCTGGCACATCAAGCTCACCTAGTTTCATCATTGATTCTGGAGCTTCAAGACATATGGTTTCAACCAAGGAGGAATTCAAATCACTTGACATGTCGAAAGGTCCACCAATAGTACTGGGAGATGACTCTCTCATCGAAATTTTGGGCAAAGGGAGGATTGATCTTGATCATGATAAGTTTAGCAATGTATTGTATGTTCCAGGTCTTGCCTCTAACCTCTTATCGGTGTATCAGATGACCCACACAGGGTCTCCAAAGAAGGTCATATTCTCCCCTGATGAAGTTGAGATCATAGAGATCTCAAGTGGTAAAGTCATTGCAAAAGGAGTTGCAAGTCACACTTCGAAGGTATACATGTTCTCACACTTCCTACACTACTCAAACCCCTCTGCTCTTCTGATTCATGCTAATGAGGCAAGAAAGATTTGGCATGAAAGATTTTTCCACCTTAACTATAAGTATATTTCTGATCTTAGTGAAAAATAAATGGTCATAGGGTTACCAAAGATTAAGTTTTCCCAAGGAATCTGTCAAGGTTGCATCTTAGGAAAACACCCAGAGCATAAATTTGAGAAAGCTAGTCATGAGAGAAAATATACACCTCTTGAGTTGATCCAAAGTGATGTTGCTGGCACATTTACTCATATGTCAATGATTCAGGCCAAATATGCATTGATGTTCACAGATGACTTTTCCAGGTATTGCTGGGTTTACTTCCTAAAACACAAGTCTGAAGTTTTTGGCCTCTTCAAAGTCTTTAAGGATTTGGTTGAAAACCAGTCTGGGAGGAAACTCAAGGTACTCAGATCTGAAAATGGTAGTGATTATTTCAAGTCTTAGTTCATTCAATAATGTGTATATGCAAGAATTCAGATGTAGCATTCTATCCCTTACACACCACAGCAAAATGGTGTTGCTGAGAGGAAGAACAGATCACTGAAAGAGATGGCAACCTGCATGATGGAGGCTAAGACTTTGCCACCAAAGTTTTGGGCTGAATTTATAAACTGTGTAGCCTATATCCAAAATAGGGTGCCTCATAAACAGCTTGATGGTATGACTCCTTTCGAAGCATGGATTGGGCACAAGCCAGATGTGACCCATTTCAGGATTTTTGGCTCAAGGGCTTGGGCTAGAATTCCAACAGAAAAGACGAAGGCTTTGCATCCCCAAAGACAAGAGTGTCTATTTGTTGGGTACTCTGAATATTCAAAATGGTACAAGTGGATCAATTTGAGCACAAACAAAGCCTTCATTGAAAGGTGTGTTCAATTCCAAGAAGATCCTTTAGCAGTAGTGGAAGTTGGAGAATCCTCTTCACCACCAGAACCATTGAATGTAAGTGAAGAGATATTTGAGTTTGCTGATTCTGATATGTCTAATAATTATTATTTAATTTCAGATCCTAACAGTCCTACAAGACCAAAATGGGCAGCAAAGACCATTCATGCAGCTAGAGAACTAGCTGGAAATCCTAATGATCCTATGAGGACTAGATCTCAGTTTGAGAGTGCTTTGTGTATGAAAGACCCTTTGTTTGTAGAGAAATGCTATCTGATGGTTGAATCAGACCCACAAACATATGAATATTCAGCACATGATCCAATATGGAAAAAATCCATGAAATAAGAGTTCAGCTCACTCCAGAAGAACAACACTTGGGAGCTGGTTGATCTTCCCCCAGGGAGGAAGCTAGTTCAGTGTAAGTGGGTTTACAAAACCAAGTTTGATGCTGATGGTTCACCTTTGAAATATAAGGAAATATTGGTAGCCAAGGGATACTCATAGGTACATGGCATAAACTACAATGAGACCTTTGCACCAGTGGCAAAGATGGACTTCATCAGGCTAGCCTTAGCCATTGCAGCTTCGAAGCAGTGGGAGGTACATCACATGGATGTGAAGTGTGCTTTTCTGAATGGAGATATTACTAAAGAGATTTACATGCATCAGCCTCAATTCTTTTCTACTAATCCATCTCTTGTGTGCAGGATAAATAAATCATTGTATGGTCTTAAGCAAGCCCCCATGGCTTGGTATGCCAAGATTGATGGCTTTCTGCTATCATTAAATTTTGTTCAATCCAAGTCAGATCCTAATGTTTATTTGAAGCTGATTCATGGTTCTTTGATTATTATTGTCTTTTATGTTCATGACCTTCTCATTACAGGAAGCTCAAAGGATGAAATTGCCTCCTTGAAGGATGCAATGAACCATGCATTCTCTATGACTGATTTGGGGTTATTGAGCCAATTCTTGGGGCTTGAGATTGCTCAAACCAAACATGGAATAAAAGTACATCAGTCCAAGTATGCCTTGGATTTTTTGAACAATTTCAACATGAAGGATTGCAAGCCAAGAAATACTCCCTTCCTTTCAGGAGTTAAGCTTGAAGAAGCAGATTCTTCACCTATGGTAAATAATACACTGTATAGGAAACTGATTGGGTGTTTGCTGTACCTTACACATACTCGAACTGATATTTATTATGCAGTAAGTGTGGCTTCAAGATACATGGATCAGCCTCATGAGATCCATTGGAGATCATCCAAAAGGATCCTTAACTTTGTTCAGGGAACAAGGACTCATGGGATCTTCTACAAAGCTAAATCTATCTTGATTTGATTGGGTTTACTGACAATGATTGGGAAGGTGACAAAACATATTGAAAGTCAACATTAGGATATTTGTTCATGCTTGCTGAAGGACCAATCAGCTGGTCAAGCAAGAAACAGAGTGCCATTGCACTCTCATCTACAGAAGCAGAGTACAGAAGAGTTGTAAATGCAGCAACTCAATGTTTATGGTTGCAGTGGTTACTTGGTGAGTGTGGCTTCGAATCAGAATAATCAACTACTATATATTGTGATAATCAGAGTACCATTCAAATATACAATGATATAGTTCAGAGACAAAGAACCAAACACATTGATATCCATATGCACTACATCAGATAGCTTGTGCGTGATGGCACCATTCACCTACTCTTCTGTTCATCTTTAGAAAAAGTAGCAGATATCTTCACCAAATTTTTTTGAGAGAAGACATTCAGCAATCTCAAATCACTGTTGGGGATTGCTGATCATGCTGTGAAGCATGAGTGATGACAAGATTTTCAAATTTTGTTTTACTGTCCATGTTTAAGGGAGGATTTTTCCCACTGGGTTTTTGCCTCTTTCCTTGGTTAAATGGAAATGCAGTATGTAAAGGGTGACTAAGCCTTGTTTCTAGGCCCTATAATTTTTTGATATTTTACTTATAATTCAGGCTTAAGGGGGGGTATTAGAATAATCAACCCATAGTTAGCTACCTTAGACATTAATTAATCCATTTTTGTCTTATTTGCCTAGTTTCTATATTCCACCTTATGCAAGTTGTCCTCCACATGTCGAAAGTGGTCAAACCTGCTAAAATTGAGTCATGGAGGACTTGGGAAACCACTTGGAATCAAATCTACTTTATTCCTAGCCTTCCTACCACATGTCTGCTTTTTCTGCTTTATTGCCTGCTTTTGCTGAGTTTTAAGGCAATTGGGAAAGTTTGACTAGGTGAAGTTAACTTGTTTTTTGTCCTCATGATACTCCACTCTTTTATCCTAATAAAATCATGTATGAGTTGTCCCTCCATCATCTATTAGCTTGCCTAAGTTATTTTTCCAATTCATGAGCTCCTAGAAAGATTTGGAAACTGCTTTATGCACCTATGGGGGATTTGCTTAGATTTAGTAACCCTACTTTTGACCAAATTTGAATGGCATCCCAAAGCATTCGAATATCTCATGTAATTATTTATTGTGGCAGCCTATGACTTCATAGGGTTGGATATTGTACACTTATTCAATACAGATTAGTGTTCTGCTCCATATTCAGTCTCCTTTGTGTGTAAATTGCATGTGTAATTGGCAATTTTTGTGAGTGTAATTGTTCTAACACTTGGGTTCAATTTCCATAGGATGGTATTAATTCTTGCACATGATCTAGGAACTAGGAATCAAAATCATCAAAGAATAATTAACAAATACTCATGAATTGGAAATAACTGGATTACCAAATAGGTTTCCTCTCTGTATATTATATAAACAATAAAGGATTACAATTTCCATGTATAGCAATAGCTTAAATCCATGAAGAATTTGAATACCTAACGGACAATTCGAATTCAGTGAGTGAGTTTAGCTTAACTGACTCTTTGCCATGCAATCTCACTCAGTTAACCACTTGACCAAAACCCTAATTGACTCACCAAACCCTAACTGAAGTCGGAGTGCAATAAATGACTGAATCTCAACTGAAGGAGATCAAAAACATGACATAGCAAGCCAACCATCAAGTGCTAGTCCTGCATGACTCCAATGAACCCTGATGAAGTTAACTGAAGCTGAACTGACCATCAGAAGTTGGTGGAGGCGCCTTGTTGACTCCAGTTCATTAAATAATAATAAAATAATCATTAAATAATATATTTAATGAATGGAGGTGCCTTAACTGACTGTAACTGATTGGTTGAACTGATTGTAACCACCAGTTAGCAGTTAGGTGCATTAATGTCACACAGATCACCCCTGGAGTGCTCCAGTTAGCCTCCTTGACTGTAGGAGAAGTATAAGTTATCCTCCTTGACTGTAGGTAGGCGTAGGAGTGACTGGGATGATGGTAATTAATGCTCCACTGATGTCAATTAAACTTAGGATAGTGGTTTAACTAGGCCAATTTGACCAAAAGAGTGAGTATGATGGCAAATGTCTCCAACAGATGGTACACCTGCATCTTCTTTTTCTAAAACTTCTAATATTTTCTTGAATCTCTTCTTATATCCACAAAATTATAAAATAATTCAGTGTTTTTACCTGCTATCTTCTCTTTTCCAATGCTGCAATCAAACATTAAGCAGTCATATTTATCAATCCTTGGATTGATCAACCAATATTCTAACATTTCTAACTCTTCATCATATTTTCTGAGGTTAGAAAATGCTTCTTTGTCTCCATTATCCAACTCAACAGCAAAAAATTCCTTTATATATTGATCACTATTTTCAGACAATATAGGGTCTTCCTATTTCATGACAAATTTCTTCCCCTGTCTATCACCAACACCACTATCCAAATATGCAAACATCCTCTTTTATTTATCTCCATGAGACCATGTCATCTTGTCCTTTAATCCCAGAACAAATTTATGGCTTTGTGTTATAGCTGATTTCACCACTCCAGGTGAATCACACTTTGTATGGCCTTCCCCTATCCCGCTGCAGACTCCTTAGACCCCATGGACCATTTTTTGTCCTTTGATGTTTCCTTGATCATCCCTAAAAACATATGAAAAATGATACACATGAATTTTAAACCTATAAGCGCGTATATACAGGGGTTTGACCACTAAGACCATGTACATCGGGATGTGTGCATAATCCAAATCCTTTTGGAGTTTTCCTTGACATGGATCCGACTCATTTGACTCATGGCCTTCCCTATGCCTTGAGATCGCTCGAATTTGACCTTTCATTATCCCTTTGAAAGCTATATAAGGAACTCCTTGGTACATTGAAGGCAAGAAGAGAGAATTGAGAGCAAAGAAACTATAGTCCATTGTTGACAGAATTTATGCTTGAGTCTGCATCCCTTTGTCCCTTGGAGCACTAGTGTGTTCTTCCCAAGCTTGCATTTTGCTTGTGAGCTTGCTATCGAGAGATGGAGGATTGAGGTGGTGGAGGCCCAAGTGGGGGATTCAGTTTCTCCGGTTCACAGATGTGCCGTCAGAGGTTGTATCTTGTAATATCTGATTTATATTAATAGAAATATCTTTTCCTGTCCAATAATGTGTGTTTGAATGAATATTTTATCCATTGGATTATGTCAAACGATTATACATTAATGATTATATATTCTAGAATAGATCTAACACCATGATATATAGAATGATTGTATTGTTACTTGTTGTTGAGGAAGTAATCTATCAATTCAAGCTGAAGATTGGAAAGCTCAACAGGGATCTACTTCAACCATCCGAAATAAGGTATGAGGTCTAATCCTTTAGTGTTAGACATTTAATTTCTATTGCATATTCGAAAGGATTTATTTTTGGAGTCAAGCTGTCTGTTGTGGTACCCCAAGCCATAGGAATTTCTCTCCATAACAGAATTGGCGACTCCGCTGGGGAGTTCCTAGTAGTTTTCCTTTGGGGGTTGTTTTCTCGACATTTAATGAATTTGAATTGCTCTTTCTCTCTTGTTTCTGTGTCGGGTATGGGGGCATGTATCCCTGGTAGAGACTAATTGGTGCGAAGTTTGTCTTAGCCTGTCTGTTTGCCTTGATTTTATGCACCTTTCTTCCTATATGCAGGTTTTTTATTTACAGTCGCGTATACACGCGGTTTCCTCTGCGATTTCCGTGTATACACGTGGGTTTACTGCGAACGGTCGTGTATACCCTTGATTTTTCCTTGTTGTGGAAGATAATTGGTTGCTAGGTGAATTCTGATATTTGTTGAGTCTCCTTTGGCACTAACTGAGTCTGTTTAGACCTCTGTTTCTGACCAAAACCATTCTTTTTAGGCTAAATTTTTCTTTTTTAAGAAGGTTCTTGTCATGGCATTTTTGATTTTTTGTTTGAGATTAGTGAATTAGAGTTCTTTTACCTTATTGCTTTTCTTGAGTGCTGTTTGGGTGTGATTGCAGAGTCTAGGGGTCATAGAATCATTCTTTTGCAATTTGCATCTCTTTTATTTTCAAAAAATCCAAAAACATTTGCTTATCATCATGCATTGCATTTTGCACTTTGCATTGTACTTGCACTAGATTTGCTTTGGAGTACTAGTTAGGACTTCATATAGGAAAATTTGCATTCATAATTTGAAGAATAATTGTGCATTTCACGTAGTAGCATACCCTATTTTCATGGACATAATGCATTTGCATTGATTGTTAGGTGTGCATTTTACTTCATGTTGCGTCATAACACCATTAGTTGCATGGTCATATTCCTTTTTTGAGTAATACAGCCAACTAAAATCAACGCTAAATAAAATGAATTACACTCTTTTCTTTTCTAGGGTGCACCAACAAGCTTAGGTTTTAGGATATTGGAATAGTTCATTGTAAGTCAATTCTCCAAGATCACTAAACAACAACATCTAGGTGTCTGTCCAGGTGAGTGTGTGAAATCCTTGGTATAACCAGTGTTTCTCAGGATCCTCCTCTCAAAAGGGAGTTAAGCACGAGGCAATGTGAGCATTTATTGATTGGGATGACCCCTAGTCATAATTGAGTAGCACTAGAGATATTTCCAGGATTGTATTCGTATCTGGGGGCTCTTTCGAGAGTTTCGGGCTTTGCTACCTTGCCCATACGGTCAATCTCGCCTGCGACTGTCCGCCTGAGCATTGATTATATTGAGGTGACCTTAGTGGCCTTACCTAGGATATCGAGGGGGTACTTCATAGGGGTTATTCTGCAGGTGTCTCGGCCAGGTTGGGGTCGGACAGCACAGTCGCTTTACGCGTTGAAGCTCAGGGCCACAATAATTGGTTACGTACCTCCGCTTGTTGTGTATGGGAGTCTCAAGCCTCTCCTAGGAGAGACATACCTTCTTATTCAGGAGCTCACTTATCTAGCCCTTGTTTGCTTACATTTGGATTTAGATTTTATTAGTGATTTCTCTATGCACGATAGTTGGCCTAGGGTTTACGTAAATAGAGAGTCTTTGCTATTCTTCGAGTCATTGTGTATTTGAGTGTGGCTCCTCACCATTCTCTTCGTTTAGCAGGACTTCCGCCTTCTACTTCTCCTCAACCTTTGGGAGAGAGACATTGATAGTCTAGGCAGACTATGTCACACATTGATTCACACACCATGGGAGACCGTTTAGAGGATATTCCTGAACCACCTCCTCCCATTCGTGTAGACGATGGGGAATTTACTCCTACTTACGATTCTTCACCCGACTTGGCTGAGTTAGGTCCTATGATTTCTAAGATAGGAACCTTGCACGATATACCTACTCACTCTAGGGTTGATTCCCCATTGATGCATTACTGGTATCGAATGCCGGAGGATGCCGAGACTCATTTTGAACCTACCAGCACTAGCTACAGTAGTTATGCTACGTCTGGTTTTCCTACACATGATTTGGCATTTCATATCGAATCCGACTTTGAGCCTAACACTATTCCTAGGGGCACTCTCATTCCTTATCATGTGGAGAGGTTTGGGAGCACTAGTCACATTGCACCTTCCGTCCCAGTGGTGGAAGCTACATCGTACATCCCTCCTAGGTCTAGGGTTAGTGATCCGATTAGGATACTAGATCCAAGACGAGTGACGATAGGTGGTAGCATGTATATTATTACTCAGATTCCTTCATCCTTAGTCCCTAGTTCTTCAAATGTACATCCTACACCTTATTCACATGGTCCTTCGAGCTGGTATATGGCTACGAGTCAGGTCTGTACTATAGTTACTATACCAATTGTGTCTCAGGTTCACATGCCACCCACTACTTCAAGAGGCTATGTTCATACTTCTAGAGGTCATCTTGCTACTTTTGGGGTGTATATTCCTACTTCCAGTATGTATATCCCTACTTCCAGAGCATATATTCCTACCTACGGAGTGTCTCACGGGGTATCGCATGCGATGACCTATGGACCCTATTATGGGACGCAGTATGGACAGGTTTCTTCACCTTATGGAGGTGGGTATCAACAACATATTTACTCTCCTAATTATGGCTTTGTAGCTCCTACTAGTCAAGGTCCACCATATTATGGTGCTTCCACGCCACCCTATACGGGTTAGACGGGAGGAGGACACTATGGCCAAGGCCATGATGGTAATCAACCCTATATGAACCAGGGAGTGGTCCATCGACCTCATCATCCTAGGCTCCCTTTCCTCTTGACGCTCAATCTTTCTGACTTATCAAGACTGACGAACGATCCTGTGGCTCATGACTCGGCTTGGCCGGCTGTCCCTACCAAACTTCTGTCGGACATACCTAAGTTCGAAGGAAAACCGGGAGAGGATCTGAGCGAACACGTTACTACATTTCACCTTTGGTGATCTTTGAATTCATTACATCAGGAATCAGTCTGTTTGAGACTATTTAAATGCATCCTCACTGTTGGTCTTCTCTGGGAAGACATGGGTTTACTGTATTGTACCAACAAAACCCCTAGCTCATTGGCCCTTTTGGCGACATACTGTAGAACGGCCTAAAGTCTCACCCGAAGTGATCCTAGATGGGGTGGCTGAAGAATCAGGTTTCCTCAACCAGGTTCTGTAGCATCCTAGGTTCTCTTGACTCTAATTAACTAGCTGAATCTCTCAGCAAGGGTTGTTTCTTTCTTCCTAGCTAACTCTGCTATGGGACTGACTCTTATCACATCGCAGCTCCTAGGATGATGCGTAACTTTCTCTTCTGCTCAACTCTAACCTGTGATATCTCACACCGCAGCTTCCCCGACAGTGCGATATCGCCTTTCTATGCTACGATACTTCCTACAGTTAGACTCAATATGCTCATCAACTCCCAAGGTCTAGAGGCTTCCTCTCTAGGTATAATAGCTAAGTTAACCTTCATTAAGGTGTTAAACAACTTCACTTAAGCTTCTACAGTTTAACATGCTTAACATCAATGATGCTCAACTCGCTGAACTAAATATACAGATGTCACTTAACACAGTAGCTGTTAACTGTTTGGTATCAAGCACTGATAACTCATATACAGAATACTCGACACATTCAACTCACATTTAACCTTCTATGTTACTTTAAACTGAAGGATAGTGTTGGAGCAGGGTCCCGCAGCTATAGAATAAGATGCCAGTTTAGCGGATAGACAGTTTTGGCGGAGAGAAGATAAGATAGAGCTACGACACCATAGCACGTTTCCAGCTACAAAGCAGAGCCGAAAACCATGACGAAGAAGACGGAGAAGTCAAGGAATACGACTGTACCTGAGCGGTTGAGAAGAGAGAGATCACCCACTGCATTGAAGGCAGCAGTGAAGATAGGAGGGCTCAACGACCCTCATAAAGGAAAAGGAGCAATGAGGCTGAAGCATTGAAGACGAAGGACAGAAAATCAAAGCGGTGCACAGTACCCATGATCAGCACTGGGAAGCATGGAAGACTGTAGAGAGCTGTGGTGTGACGGAAAGCAGCTACCTCAAGTACAGATATGGCCGACTGTCACTAGTTAGGGTTTTGGGTTACTGTTGGGACAGGCCCACAGTGTTGTAATGGCAAGACCTTTGGGCTGCCTATAAAGGGATATATTTTGTATTGTAAAAGGGTTGGTTGGTTGGTTAGAGGATCGGTTAGACAGTTAGACAATTGTTGGGTGATATAGATAATAGAAGTAACATAGACTGTTGAAAAAAATCCAAGCTCTGGTTCTGTTATTAGTGGTAGCAATCTTACTGTAACCAGTAGCTGGATTATAGATCATGCATGTAACGATCCACAGGGATCGACAGAGAGGGAAGAGTATATTGTAGGAGTGCAATATAGAGAAGAAAAGAGATCTAAGAGAGAAGATCTTGAGCTGCATATGCGGTGCAACAGAACTGTGTTTTACCTTCCCCTGAGCTATAATGAAAACACAGTTCTGTGGATGTAACTTCCATCTTGGAGGTGAACCACGTTAAAATCGAGTGTTATGTGATTGGATTATGTGTTATGTTTACTTGTGCAATTATCAGTTATTTCATGGACTTTGTTTACAGTTTAATGAATGAATGTGTTAATCAGTTTATAGCAATATAGAAGGATAAACATAAGTTGAAGTCTTTGGCATGTTGTATGTGGGTTCATTTATGATTTGCTTGAAACAGTCACTAGTCGCAGTATTGAACAGCCTGGTATGTTGAGCCTTGCGAATCAACACGAACAACGCTAAGTGCGCTGAGCCGCGGGAGTAGGTTATCGCAAGAAGGTGATACCGCACCAGCAGAGGAGCTACGGTGCGTGATACTATAGGTTAAGGGCTTAGCGTTGGGAGGAAGTTATGTGTCACCTGGTGAGTGGCGATGCGATAAGGCTGGAGTTATTGCGAGTCAGTGAAAGTGTGTGACGTGGAAAGGGACCGCACGACAGTAGAAGGGATATCTCACGGCTAGAAGAGCTGTGAGTCGTAAGAAAAGACACCACAGAACCTAATCCAAGATGCTTTAGTCCTTGGCCAACCCATTAGAATCACTTTAGGTGAGACTTCAGGCCACTTCGCGGTCTGTCGTCGAAAGGGCCAGTGAGCTAGGGGTGTTGTTGGTTGAGTATAGTAAACCCGGGTCTTCCCATTGTAACCAACAAATGGTTTCGTTGTAGGATTTGAACAAACAGAGCAGTGATGTTCTGGTGGCATCCTACGAGAGACGAACTCAATAAGTGGGTTTGGTCTAACCTGAAAGAGTTTGCCGAATGAGAGAACAGGAGTCATAAGCTAAACACAGAGGCCTAGTTACAGAAACATGTCCTTACAGACATCCATGTGATATTTTTTATGACCTTTGGAAACGAGCTTTATGACTGGTTATCAAAGTTGACCGATACAAGCATATTCAAAAAGAAAAGAGGCATTGTCTAGACACCGAAGCTGATTCAGACCGTGGAAAACCTTGATAATCCCCTCACGAGAGCAGTAGACTTCTGGCTTGCGAGTGTGCTAGGAGGCTTCGTCACAGAGTTTGCAGTTGACCAGACGAAAAGCTTCAGCGAGGCTGAGCGCTACTTCTTCAAAGGATATCATGGTAAGTACCTCAGATCTTTAAACTTGCCCATTAAGATGCTATTATATAAAAAAGGAACAATGGATCTAGTTTCAGATGAATAGGTAGAGATAGTAATGTCACAAGACTTTGAAAGTGATTTTGATGACATTGGACGAACACGTAGTGGAAAGTAGTATAAAGTAGATTTCAGATCTCCAATATTTGAAGACAGTCCAGATCATACTAGACAGCAGAGTCCTAGTACTACAAAAGGTTCAGAAGGGGGTATCCCTTACCACCCTTATACCCCACAGAAACAAACCGGGACTCAGAACAATCCCGTAGGAACTCCATCTAGTAGCTCACAGACAGTACCTACCACCGCTACATCACCTTCACCTACACCGCTGAGTGGTAGTAACATAGTAAATCAACATCCACCGCGTAGAAATAGAATGGGGGATGATATGAAGTTACGTATATTTAAGGGAACATGGGCAGAAGACCCAAAGCAGCACTGGTTTTTATGTGAAGCCATGTGGACCATTAAAACCATCAATGATGATAATCTTAAACTTGTACAGCTGGTCACCACACTCAGATATTGCGCCTTAACATGGTATATCAAGTATACCACAGTACCCAGAACACTTGCCCAGGTCAGGACCGCCATGATTAAAGAGTTTAAGAAACCTAAGTCTGAGTCATAGTGCATAACAGAACTCAAAGACATCAAGCAACTACCTACAGAGTTGGCGTGGGATTTTGATCAGAAATTCAAAGCCCTTATAGACCAAGTCAGTTTTGAGTTTGCACCGGAGCAGCATAAGGAATGGTTTATTGTAGCGCTGCTCCCTCACATCAGACTATCATTAATGCAGCAGAAACTCCAGACGTAGGATGACGTGTTGGAGATGGCAATGAAACTTGAGGCTTCACCTCTAGCTGAGACTAGTACAGACATGACAACTTTACAGAACCAGTTGGCTAATATTACATTACAGTTGCATGAGCTGAAGAAAGGGAAATAAGTTGCGCAAGAGATATGGTTCGTAAAATGTAAATCACAGGGCCATAGTAAAGACAATTGTCTGGTCTTTGTAGAATAAATAGCAACAGGGGCTCCTAACCCCTTACCACAGACCCAAGGGCCATGGTACGAGATATGCAAAACGCGAGGACACCTACCCCACCATTGCCCTCTACTTCAGAAGTACGTGCAGACACCTAAGAACTTATACTGCATCTTTTGCAAGTCTGTAGGCCATCAGGAACAATATTTCCAAGCCTATGATCTCAGGGTCGGAGAAAAGAAAGACTTGTACAAAGTCCAATCAGAAACACAGGGTCCAATAGTAGGACCACAGTAGGATCCGAATTATGGTGGTCGGGGCAGAGGATTCAGAGGACGAGGCCGTGGAGGAGGCTTCGGCCGAGCAGAAGGCTTTGGCCATGGAGAAGGCTTTGGCTGTGGTCATGGACCAGTGACGTGTTACAACTATGGAGTTGTAGGACACTATGCTAGGGACTGTCAGAGCCCCACTACCACATGTAATTATTGTAAATATTATGAACACACTATTGAGGAGTTCCCTACCTTGATAGCTAAGATCAGAGAACCTAAGCCAGCAGCACACCAGAACATCCAGCTTATTGCTGCTGAGCGGGACGAGCCAAAACCAAGAGTCAATATTGTGACTCGTAGTGGTGTTTCTACTAGTGGGACATCGCAGGAGATGGAAAAGAACATAGGATAGCAGTGGGTGCACAGAGCTCCTAGTAAAGCAACACCACTCGACCTGCAGAAGAACAAACAAACATTTCAGGAAGCTAAGGCTTTCTTTGATGACCCTATGCAATCAGGATCATAGGTACCACCGCCCAGGGGTGTACCACAGCAAGCACCTTATGGTGATAGCCTTGTACAGACATCGCAGGCTACCACATCTAGAAGATGCGATTAGGAGGAGATGGAAAGAAGCGTATACTCCTTCCTGTGGAGTTGTCTAAAACTAGTAAGAAATGAGCAAGCTATTACAGAACTTCAGTGCATAGTCGATCAGTGTCAGCCATCCTCTTCCGTGAGCAGTACACAGTGTGTTGTTCATAATATTACCAGACATACAAGAACTGGGAGGGAGATGCGACTCATAGCCCAGATTGGAGAGTTTGAAATGGATGAGGTCATCCAAGATCTAGGATCAGATGTAAACGTTTTGATTAAGCAGACATGGGAACAGATGGGTAGCCCTAAGTTAATCAGATCGCCTATCCATCTAATATTAGCTAATCAGTAGCGAGTATCACCTCTGGGTCTATTACCATAGCTACCAGTTGACATTGATGGAGTTCGCATCTTCGCGGACTTTGAAGTTATAGAAATCATTGGTGATAGTAAACCCTACCCAGCACTACTAGGCATTGATTGGGTGATCGGTAACATGGCTGTTATCGACCTAAATAGAAGAAAAATGACCTTTGAGGATGCGCAGAACTGGGTCATCGCACCATTGGATCCTTTTTAGGGTCCTAGATATGTTGAACCTATCCGAGTAGAAGAGGAGGCACATAACATAGAGAGCCTCTATCAGATGACTACAAACCAGGGCAACTATGTTAACCCAACCATAGAAGGGAACATTAGTTGGCGATGTGACAGCTCATGTGCATTGGATTAAGAGGTTGGTCTAGAAAACTGGTAGAACAGACTTCACGAAGTTTCAGTACGCAGACGTGCATACTTGACTAAGTCACTGCGATGTATTGGCGCAAAGATCAATGAGATTCCAGCGTTTCATGGTCTAACTGATATCCATGACTTTCTCGAGCAGTTTGAATGACAGATTCCTCATGAATAGAGGATCGCAGCTATGTATCATGCAGTATGAGCCACACCTGCAAGATGGCGGTATGCACACAAAGAGAATATCACATCATGGGATGATATTAAAAGATTGATGGCCATCAGATTCTCCATCGACACCGATTACGTTTAGTAGAAATACACAGGAGAAAGTAACCCCAGGTCACACATTCAGGCATGTGAACAGGATTGGTCGGACATTCCCGAGGATGAATGGGTTCACCGATTCATTCACACTTTGGACACAGTCCCAAGGAATTGGTATACAAAGACAGAATTGCGCAAGGGAATGACTACATGGCCCCTTATGATATACAGCTTCCTACTCACCTTCACTTTTGAATCTGAGTATTCGAGTGTTGATCAGGCCTTAGATATAATAAAGATCAATATATTTGAGGACTGTACCCCATCAGTACAGACTCAGCCTGATTGGGTCGATCAGTTAACAGAGGTGCTAGAGTGCTATAACTTTAAAGCAGAACCAGAGGACGAGGAGGAGGATCCTCGCAGTACCAACATTCCAGAGTCGGAAGGGACTCGCGATGTTGAGGGACCACAGCTAGAAATTATAGAAATCATAGAGCCCATCAAGATTAAGAATATCAATATTGGCACAGACACAGAACCTAAGTTTGCCTCTATTGGAGATTATTGGAGTGATGAAACAGTCAGACAGATTTCCGACTTGTTGCATGACTATCAGGACCTATTTCCCACCAAGTTCATAGAGATGAAGGGAATAGTTGGATACCTTGGAGTCATGAGGATACCATTGAAGGAGGATGCTAGACCAGTAAAGCAGCATCCCTACAGACTGAATCCATGATATAAAGAAAAAGTAAAGGATGAGATTGATAAGATGCTGGCGGTAGGAATCATTGAGCCAGTAGAAGAGAGTGAATGGGTTATTCCCATGGTTGTACAGGAAAAGAAAACCAAAGGAGACATTAGGATCTATGTCGATCTGCGCAAGCTCAATGATGCATTGCTTCACGATCCATTTCCGACACCATTTATTGATGAAGTGTTAGGCAACGTGGGAGGACAAGAGGTCTACACCTTCATCGATGGATTTTCAGGCTATCATCAGATCAAAATCCATCCAGAAGATCGATCTAAGACCACCTTCACAACAGAATGGGGCTCGTTCCAGTATACGGTAATGCCCTTTGGTCTTAAGAATGCAGCAGCTATATTTTCTAGAGTAGTAGTTGCTGTATTTAAAGAATGCATTCATAAATTCCTAGAAGTATATTTTGATGATTGGACTGTATTTGGACTCATTGACAAGCACGTAGGAGATCTAAGACTAATGTTAGATAAATGTAGGCAATACCAGATTTCTCTAAACTTGAAGAAATGTATATTTTGTGCACCATTTGGTATTTTGTTGGGTCAGATTGTTTACAGACAAGGCTTGATGGTAGATCCCGCAAAGATTTCCATCATTGTAAATCTCCCAGCACCCAACTCAGTCAAGCAACTGAGGACAGTACTTGGTCATACCAGGTACTACAGAAAATTCATCAAGGGCTACGCAAAGATTACAGCACTGATGGAGAAATTGTTAAATAAGGATGTAAAATTCCTATGGAATGAAGAATGTCAGCAGAGTCTAGATACACTCAAGGAGAAGATGGTTACAGCACCCATCTTAGTATTTCCAGACTGGACTAAACCATTTCATGTACATGTGGATGCATCTGGCATCGCACTAGGGGTTGTTTTAACACAACCAGGAGAAGGAGATATTGACCATCCTATCGTATACTCCAGCAGAAAGCTCTCAACAGCAGAAAAGAACTACACCACCACAGAAAGAGAAGGGTTAGCTATGGTGTACACACTGCAGAATTTTAGGCACTACCTGTTGGGTGCCTTGTTTAAGATGTTCACTGACCATTCCGCGTTAAAATATCTGGTCAATAAGCCAGTGTTAGGGGGGAGAATGTGCAGATGGTTACTCTTCTTTCAGGAGTATGATTTCGAAATCATTGTGAAACTAGGAAGATTGAACGCTGGACCTGATCATCTGTCGTGGATAGACTCAGGAGAGGAGCCAAGTAACCTAGATGACAATCTGCTAGATGTGCCGTTGTTTTCTATCCAGATTGCAGACGATTACTATGTCGATATTATTCAATTTCTCACTACAGGAGTAGCACTTGACAAGTTTACTAAGCAGCAAAAGAAGCAATTGGTTGTTAAAGAAGTAGACTTCACCCTCATCACAGGACACCTATACAAGTTAGGTCTGGATGAAGTTTTGCACAGATGTGTGATGCCACATGAAAAAGAGACTATCATTAGGGAGGCACATTCAGGAACCACAGGAGTTCATTTCGTAGGAAAGCCGACTGCACAGAAAATCCTGGCTGCAGGATTATGGTGGCCTATGTTGCATAGAGACACTAAGGACTTTTGTAGATGCTGCGATATCTTCCAGAGGGTAGGAAAACCCTCACGACGTGATGAAATGCTACTGCAACCGCAGGTTACACTGCATGCATTTGACAAGTGGGCTATAGACTTTGTGGGTCCTATCAACCCACCAGGAAAACAAACTGGTGTGAGATATATCATCACTGGAACAGAGTACCTCACCAGATGGGTAGAGGCCAAAGAAATAAAGAATTGTGATGCTGCTACAGCTACACAGTTCCTTTTTGAGAACATCATCAGTAGATTTGGATGCCCAGTAATTTTGATGAGTGACCAAGGTACCCATTTCTTGAACAACACTATTCAGGCCTTGACAGAAGAATTCCAGATTCAGCACCATAAGAGCACTCCCTACCACCCACAAGCTAATGGTATGGTGGAGGCCTTTAATAAGATTTTAGAAAATGATCTTACTAAGATCTGCAACAGCCAAAGGAATGATTGGGACCTTAGAGTTAACGCTGTATTATGGGCGTACAAGACCACATGCAAGAAACTTACAAGACACACACCTTTCAGCTTGGTGTATGGACAGGAGGCTGTTATGCCCATGGAGTATATCCTTCCTAGTTTAAGAATTGCTCAGATTACCGGGATGACTGATACAGACATAGTGGAGGAAATGCTAGCACAGCTGCTTGCCTTAGAAGAAGACAGATTCATCGCCGGATTCCATCATAAAGTGCAGAAGGCACGCGAAAAAGCTTGGCATGACAGACACATTAAGAGTAAGACTTTTCAGATCGGAGACCTCGTGCTCCTCTATGACAGCAAGTTTATTAAGTTTCCAGGGAAGTTCAAGACACATTGGCTGGGGCCATATCAGATACAGCAAGTTACAGAGGGAGGTGTCGTTCAGCTCAGCAAGATGAATGGGGAGCTTCTTCCCACTTGGATTAATGGTAGTAGGCTTAAGCTTTATAATGATAGCCACCCCACCTCTCAGCCCTAGCTTAGCCAGTTTATGGTGGTGCAGATGTCTAGTGTAGTTGAAAGGAGGCATCGCACTGGGAATGAGTCTACACTGGTAGGTATTTTAAGTATGGGGAATCACATAAGGTCGGTTCAATTTTGCGCAAGTCATCAGTGGCTTGCGGGAAAAAAAAAGAAAAAAAGGGGAACTTAAGTATTTTTTTACGCAGGTGATGCGGGGTCGCATCGCGGGAGTGCGATGTTTCCCCGTGCCACGTACCCACTTTGCAAGGAAACAGAGGGCCAGTCAAATCACCCTCTGACAGGCAGTTAATGAGGAAATGACTGGTATATCTTACCATAGATTTGGTAGCAGTATAATCAATTTTTCCAGATTTGGTAAATCTTCAACAAGACCGGCGCCTGCACACACGTTTCGAGGGAAATTCGATCGAATTTCTGCATTTATTAAGGATCGGATGATAGGTGTGGTCTTTTCCATGCATTTATTACGACGGACGGGTTCAGTCTAGATGACCGTTGCGTATGGGATTATTGTATTGGGCATAAAAGCAGAAAGTATTCAATTGGGACGGTTACGTTTGTAGAAAAACCGAGAACTGTAGAGTGCATTGTTAAGTTCTCCCTGTGCAGAGTTCATCCCATTACAGAGTGTTGTGATTTTCAGAAGTTGCATCCATTGCACGCCCAGGAGATTCTGCTAAGACGGTTCTATCCGAGGACAAACTATTAGAAGACATGCCGAGACGCTACGACCCTGGTGGCCGTAGGTCCACTATGACGACGCCGCCCAGGGTTGTGAAATTAGGTACATCACAGGTCAGACAGCCGCTAGGGATGAATATTCAAGTGCTGGAAGTAGAATTTGTCACCAAATTCTCTGCTAAGGAGAAGAAGCAAGACGAGCCAATCACTGAAGATAAGAAAGCAGAGCAGAAGAATGATGAGAAGAACTCTCCCACCGGGAAGAAAGTAAAAATGAGAAAAAGAAAGCAACGGGAGAAGGAAGATGACCTATCTCATCAGCTAAGAATAGAACAAGAGGTTCCAGAGCTCAAGAATGAAAATATGCGGAACCAGAGTCATGCGAATACCTGGAGCGAGTTGTTGAGAAGAAAAGTGAAAGGGAAAACAAACCGAGCAAGAAGAACGTCAAGATGCAGACAAAGTCTTGTTCTCGAAACGGAATTCATGGTTTGTATCTCTTTCATATAGAGGGCTCTAGACTGAATGAAATGTTTGAGAAGGCTAGAAGATGCAGATTTTCCTTGTGATAAAAGTTCTAACCCAGATAAAGAGGAAAGGATATCTGTGGAAGACCTTTCAAACACTAGAAGGTTCTTAAAAAGTTTCAGGAGTGAAGAGAGCGAGACCATGACTAAGGGCAGGAAGGATAAGAGAGCCCAACGAACCAAGTTACAGAAACTATAAAGAACGTGTTGAGGTGATGCAGAAGGAAGTCGCAGGACTTCGAGACAGGTTGCAGAGGACTTCGCAGGAAGCCAAGGCAAAGCTACAGATAGAGAAGCCCACTGGTAGTGGCTCAACGGTGAGACACAAGTAAGTGTTAGGGGACTATTGGAGCAGGGTCCCACAGCTACAGAAGAAGCTACTAGTTTAGCGGATAGACAGTTTTGGCGGAGAGAAGATAAGATAGAGCTACAACGCTGTAGCATGTTTCCAGCTATGGAGCAGAGCCAGAAACCATGACGAAGAAGATGGAGAAGTCAAGGAAGATGACTGTACCTAAGCATCCAAGAAGAGAGAGCTCACCCACTGCATTGAAGGTAGCGGAGAAGACAGGAGGGATCAGTGACCCTCATAAAGGAAAAGGAGCAACGAGGCTGAAGCATTGAAGATGAAGGACAGAAAAGTGAAGCGGTGCACAGTACCCATGATCAGTGCTCGGAAGCATGGAAGACTGTAGAGAGTTGTGGTGTGATGGAAAGCAGCTACCTCAAGTACAGATATGGCCGACTATCACTAGTTAGGGTTTTGGGTTACTGTTGGGACAGGCCCACAGTGTTGTAATGGCAAGACCTTCGGGCTGCCTATAAAGGGATATATTTTGTATTGTAAAAGGGTTGGTTGGTTGGTTAGAGGGTCGGTTAGACAGTTAGACAATTGTTGGGTGATATAGATAATAGAAGTAACATAGACTGTTGAAAAAAAAAAGCTCTAGTTCTGTTATTAGCAGTAGAAATCTTACTATAACCAGTAGCTGGCTTATAGAGCATGCATGTAACGATCCGCAGGGATCGACGGAGAGGGAAGAGTATATTGTAGGAGTGCAATATAGAGAAGAAAAGAGATCTAAGAGAGAATATCTTGAGCTGCATATGCGGTGCAGCAGAACTGTCTTTTACCTTCCCCTGAGCTATTATGAAAACACAGTTCTGTGGACGTAACTTCCATCCTGGAGGTGAACCACGTTAAAATTGAGTGTTATGTGATTGGATTATGTGTTATGTTTACTTGTGCAATTATCAGTTATTTCATGGACTTTGTTTAGATTTTAATGAATGAATGTGTTAATCAGTTTACAGCAATATAGAAGGATAAACATAAGTTGAAGTCTTTGGCATGTTGTATGCGAGTTCATTTATGCTTTGCTTGAAACAGTCACTAGTCGCAGTATTGAACAGCCTGGTATGTTGAGCCTTGCGAGTCGACACGAACAATGCTAAGTGCACTGAGCCGAGGGAGTAGGTTATCGCAAGAAGGCGATACCACACCGGCAGAGGAGCTACGGTGCGTGATACCATAGGTTAAGGGCTTAGCGTTGGGAGGAAGTTACGTGTCGTCTGGTGAGCGGCGATGCGATAAGGCTGGAGTTAGCGTGAGTCAGTGAAAGTGCACGACGTGGAAAGGGACCGCACGATAGTAGAATGGATATCTCGCGGCTAGAAGAGCTGAGAGTCATAAGAAAAGACACCACAGGACCTGGTCCAAGATGCTTGAGTCCTTGTCCAACCCATTAGAATCACTTTGGGTGAGACTTCAGGCCGCTTTGCGGTCTGTCGCCGAAAGGGCCAGTGAGCTAGCGGTGTTGTTGGTTGAGTATAGTAAACCCGAGTCTTCCCATCATAACCAACAGATAGCATACATACATTCATTAACTGATAAGCAAAGTTCATGTAACAGATAACAGATAGCCAATAAGTAAAGCACAATCACATGAAACAGTTGCACAACACACGGATGTACATGGTTCAATTCTAGGAAGGAAGCTACGTCCACAAGAACTGTGTTTATATTATATCTTGAGAGAGTAACACAGTTTCGCTGCAACCTCTTATGCAGCTTGAGATCTTCTGGAAAACTCCATGCACACAGCTGGGAGCCCTTCTCTCTTAGATCTCTTCTCCTTCTATAATGATTTCTTCTTACTATATAATCTTCCCCTCTCTCTCTCTCAATCCCCGTGGATTGTTACATTCATGCTCAAGGAGCTAGCCACTGGTTACAATAAGATAGCTATAGTCTTAATAACAGAACTAGAGCTCAACTCTTCCTCAATGTCTCACAATACTGACAACAACTAGTAACACCCTAACTAACCTAACCAACCTAACCAACATTTCATAATACAAAATACATGCTTAAATAGGTGGCTCGAAGGTATCACCATGATACAAAACTGTGGGCCTATCCCAACAGTAACCCAAAACCCTAACCGTGACAGTCAGCCTTTCTATACTTTGACCTGCCGCTTACTGGTCACACCGCAGCTTCCTATAGTCTTCCATGATTTTCGGCACTGATTGCAGGTATGGGCGCCACTTCCTTGGTCACTCCCCTTCTGCCCTTTGTCTTTAATACCTCAGCCCGTTGCTCCTTCTCCATTTATGAGGGTAGATGAGCCCTCCTGTCATCGCCGCTGCCTTAAATGCAGTGGTTGAGCTCTCTTCTCGACTGCTTCAAGTACTATTTCCTTTGAATTTTTTGTTCTGACTATCATGATTTCGGGCCCGCGATCCACAGCGCGGAATGTGCTATGGCGTCGTACCTTTATCGCATCACCAAAACTGTCTTTCCTCCAAAAATTGTCCATCTTCTACCAAAAATAATAGCTTTTCCTGTAGCTGTGGGGCCCTACTCCAATAGTCCCCTAACACTTACTTGTGGCTCGTCCCCAAGCCACTAACATTTGGTTTCTCTTTCTGTAGCTTCTCCTTGGATTCCTGCGAATTCCTTGCAAATCTCTCCCTGAGTCCTGCAAAATCTTTGTCCATGGCTTCGACACAGTATTGTGCCACTTCAAGCATAACTTGAGTGATCATGGGGTCTTCTGTGCTATAAATTTCACACTTGCTTGCAGTGAACTCCTTGACCTTCTTCTCAACTGCATCGACCAGCTCTGCGATTTGTTCCAGATACGGTTGAAGCATATTATTGAATTGTATCTCTTTTTCTTACAACTGCTGTGCTTCCTGTTGCAAATGGTTCATCTCTGTCATCTTATTCATCTTTGAAAGAGCTCCTAAGCTCTCGACTTCTTCCTTTATTGCTGCTGTTGCATTCTCTATGTTTTGGATGTTTTGCTGCAAATCTAGTCTATCTAGGAGCTCTTGTAGCTCCGACCATGTCTTCGTTGCATCAGCTAGCAATGACTCCACATCATCTATGCGACACTTCATCTACATTGAAGTGACTCTAAAGGCCTGTGCCCTTGCTTCCTTGTCTGCCTCAGGTGTTCCTGGTGCTCGAGCCTCAAGCTCAGCAATCTGCACTTTGTGGTCTTCCTCCATCTTGGCTATTGTCTCTTCCAGAGCCTTTGCTCTATCTACAATTCTTTATACTTTCTGTGTTAGAGGCAAGGAAAAATATATGTTACACTGGGTAACTCCAATGCGATGTTCTATAGGACCTGACTGAGATCCTGTTCTCTTTCTTCATATTGTCTTAACTCCTCCACCTTTGTCTGAAAGCCTGTGGTGAGATCTGCATTCTGTTGTCTCGGATGAGTGTTCTGTTTATAAGTCGCAAGCTCTCTATCCCTGAGCTCTGCGGCTATCTGCTACTGGATCATATGTAGTTGATCAACGGGGAATTTTTCTAGATTAACCTTGATAGGTTGTCTAACCTGTACCTGCACATCAATCATCGAAGTAGGGAATTAGATGCTCCCTGATGGTATCATCACTGTATTAGTGCCATCCTTTGCAAAGAATTCCTCGCGGGAAATCGATGGTTGTGAGATTTCTCCTGCTTTCACCTTGACTGGAAGAATATGTATCATGGAAATCTTCTCAATTAGTGCTTTCAACTCCAGAAGATGCTTATCTATCATGCTCTGCAGCTTGTCCTACAATGTCTACATCACATGAAATGAGTCCTACATCTCCTCCTGCAATCTCGCTATGATGAGATCATAGTCATCCTCTTTTAGTGTGGTCTATGTAGTTGGCTTTGAGGCTTTAACTTTTTTCTTCTTTGGTGCCGCTGGTGGCACTTCTACTGCATATTTCCTCTTATGTGCCACTGGTGGCACTTCTACTGCATCTTTCCTCTTGGAACCCACCTTATCTTTTCCTTTGTCTAATGGATCTATCGGTGCGGTATCTGCTGGTAGAGGTCCTGCTGTGGCATCTTCTAATGCCTTCTTCCACTCTTCATCAAAGTCTTTGATGACATCTTCTACATCCTGCGCTATCATCCTGAACAATCCAATAGCCCAGTCATCCTTTCTAAACCCTTTTGGCCTCGGATAGATTGTATGCCTGTCCGCAATGAAATCAAGCCAATTATCATACATGTCAACAACCTCTGTGTTGATCCACGGTGTCTCCTAGATGACTCACTTCAATATCTTGTAGTATTCATAGAATACTATCATATTGAGCTTTTTCTTGGTTGGGCTGTTGCTTTCCCATAAGTTTGCATATCGTGCGCCCCTACACTCTCCACCTCGTAGCTGTATAAACTGGGTATGGGGCGGCTCTCTCCACCAAACGAATGCACATAATATAAGTAGCCAGGAGAAGTGGAAGGGGTCATTTGGCTCGTCCTACATTTCCAAATAATCTACAAGAAAAATGTTTAGTAAAAACAAACACCAATTAAATTGTTCACCTTCTGCGACCTGCACGGCAAGGTGAATTACTGAGCCTGTGACTTCTTTCGGGTGAACTTTAGTTAACAGTCTGCCTGCGAGCTATTGGTTACTAAATGGGTAGACCCGGGTTTACTTGTTATGTACCAACAATACCCATATCTCACTATCCCTTTCAGCAACAGACCACAGAACGGCCTGAAGTCTCACCCGAAGTGATCTTATGGGTTGGCTAAAGACTCAAGTGTCCTCAACCAGGTTCTGTGAAATCTTGGTGGTTCTTATCTCTTCTTAGCCCATGGGATCTCTCCGTGAGGAAATGTTCTCTCTTACTCACTGGCTCTGATAGGAGAAGGACTCTATCGCATCGCAGCCTCGTAGACGATGTGCAACCTTCCCCTCTACTTTCCTTCTCTCATGTGATATCTCATACCACAACTTCCCTGATGGTGCGAGATTGCCTATCTGTCCTTGCGATATCTCCTATAGTACGGCTTAATATGACTCTTGAGGTCTAAGGAATTTATCCCTTAGGTACACTAGCTGAGTTAAACAGCCTCACTTATACTTCTACAGTCTAATATTCTTAACATCGACTATGCGCAATCTTGCTGAACTTGTATACATAAATCACTTAACACTGTAACTGTTACTATCATGAATCAAGCACTAGTAAACTCATACACCGAACACTTAACAGATTCAACACGCAGTTCAACCTTCTAAGCTACTGTAAACTAAAAGATAGCATACATACATTAACTGTAAGCAAAGTTCATGTAATGAATGATAGATAGCAATAAGTAGACATAATCACATGAATCAATCACACAACACACTGATTTTACGTGGTTCACTTCCAGGGTAGAAGCTACGTCCATGGGAACTGGTTTATATATTATAACTTGGGAGAGTAAACACAGTTCCGCTGCAACCTCATATGCAGCTGAGATATTCTAGGTAACTCTGTGCACACCCCCAGGAGCCCTTCTATCTTAGATCTCTTTTCTTCTTATATTGCTTCTCTTACAATATACTCTTCTTCTCTCTCTCTCACTCTCAACCCCTGCAAATTGTTACATACATGCTCTAGGAGTCATCTACTGGTTACAGTAAGATACTACAGACTGAATAACAGAACCAGAGCTCAACTCTTCTATAATAGAAAATGACTATGAGCTAACATACTAACTGACTCTCTGACTAGTGAATTATCTGAATAGCTCAATGTCTGAACAGCTATAGATCGACTAAGTAGCTAACCAGATTTCACTATACAAAATACATGCTTTTATAGGTGGCCCAAAGTTATTTCCATTACAACACTATGGGCTTGTCCCAACAGTAACCCAAAAACCCTAACTGTGACAGTCGTTCTATCTGTACTCGAACTGTCACTTTCTGTCACACCACAACTTTCTGCAGTCTTTCATGCTTCCCGGCACTGATCATGGGTATGGGCGTCGCTTCCTCGGTCACTTCCCTTCTATACTTCATCTTCAATACCTCAGCTTGTTGCTCCTTTTATCTTTATGAGCGTAGCTGAGCCCTCCTGTCTACGCCGCTGCCTTAAGTGCAGTGGTTGAGCTCTCTCCTCTCGATCGCTGCCTTAAGTGCAGTGGTTGAGCTCTCTCTTCTCGGCCGCTCAGGTACTATTACCTTTGAATTTCTTGTCCTGATATAGTAGCTTTTCCTATAGCTGCGGGACCCTGCTCCAACAGTCCCCTAACACTTACTTGTGGCTCACCCCTAAGCCACTAATAGCTAGTTTCTCTTGCTGTAGCTTCTCCTTGGCTTCCTGCGAAGTCCTTGTAAATCTCTGTCGAAGTCCTACAACTTCTTTCTCCATAGCTTCGACACACTCTTGTGCCATTTCAAGCATAGCTTGACTGATACTGGAGTCTTCTATATACTTAGTCCGTATGTCTCTCATAGTTTTCCTTCCCTCATTGTCATGCTCTCGCTCTCGTCGTTTGTGAGACCTGATATACTCCAAAGTTGTATATAGGTCATTTCATGGATGAGCAGCTCTTTGAAGGATCTTAAGCTTTTGAGAAGCCTTCCATAGATATCCTTTCCTCTTTATCTGGGTTAGAACTTTTATCACAAAGGAAATAGAAATATGCATCTTCCATCCTTCTCAAACATTTCATTCATTCTGGATCCTTCCATACGAAAACTATACAGGCTATGAATTCCATTCCATGAACAAGCCTTTGTCTGCATGTTGGATTTCTACTTTGTTCCTTTCCTTTTTCCTTTTGTTTTTCTGTGTCTTGGATGCCTGTTTCTTGGTCCTTTTTTATTTCCGTGAGATCTTCTAGGAAAATCCACGTGCACAACCATCCAAGTTGTCCTTCTCTTTCTTTTTCTCACTTTTACTTTCCTCTTTTTCCTTTTTCTCTGTTCTAAGCTGGACTCTTCTACTATCTGAGCTTGACTCCTCATCCTTGGTGACTATTTGACTTGTGATGTTCCTATTTTCACACCCTTTGGCGGTGTTGTCATAGCAGACACGAGGCCACCACTCTGGAATCGTCTCACAATGTCTTCTAAAGGTTCCTCCTCGGACAGAGCCCACTCGATGTAATACTCTAGATGGGAAATGGTTGCGGAATTAGGGAAAACCAGCACTCTGTAACTGGAGTATCTCTACATAGGAAAACTTGTCAAATTGCTCTATAGCTCTCAGAAATTGCAAAAGCAACCCTTCTGTGTGAATGATCTTTGTTTTTATAACAAAGGCGATAATATATGAAGCAACGGTCATTTAGACTCGACCCATCGGCAGTATTAATTGCATGGACAAGACAACAACCGTCATTTCGATCCTCATTAATTGCTGAAATTCGATCAAATTTCCCTTGAAACTTGTGTGCAGGTGCCGGTCTTGTCGAAGATTTTACCAAATCTGGAAAAATCATTATACTATTTCCAAATCTAGGGCAACAGATACCTGTCGTATCCGGATTAACTGCTTGTCAGAAGGTGAAGTGACTGGCCTTCTGTCCTGTTTCAAAAGTGTCTACGTGGCATGGGAAAACATCGCCTTGCTACGATGCCTCACCGCATAATCGGAACAAAATGATGGCGTGAACCTCCTCAATGTTCAAAACTCCGCAAGCGTCCTGCGACTTGCGCAACATAAACTTATACTTAGAGATTTTTTATTTTTTATTTTTTTAACCTGCCGGTGTAGACTCATTACCGGTGCAATGCCTCCTTTCAACTACACTGGGAATTTGCACTTCCATACACTGTCTGAGTTAGGGCTGAGAGGTGGAGTGGCTATCACTATAGAGCTTAAGCCTGCTGCCATTAGTCAAAGTGGGAAGAAGCTCCCCGTTCAGTTTGCTGAGCTGAATGACACCTCCTTCTGTAACTTGTTGTATCTGATATGGCCCCAACCAATGCATCTTGAACTTCCCTGGAAACTTAACAAACTTACTATCATAGAGGAGCACTAGGTCTCCCATCTGAAAAGTCTTACTCTTAATGTGCCTGTCATGCCAAGCTTTTTCTCGTGCCTTCTGCACTTTCTGATGGAATCCTGCGATGAATCTGTCTTCCTCTAAGGAAAGCAGCTGCGCTAGTCTTTCATTCGTCATGTCTATATCAGTCATCCCAGTAATTTGAGAAACTCTTAAGCTGGGAATAATATATTCCATAGGAATAACAGCCTCTTGTCCATACACCAAGCTGAAAGGTGTGTGCCCTGTAAGTTTTTTTACATGTAGTCCTATAAGCCCATAATACATCGTTAACCCTGAGGTCCCAATCATTTCTTTGGCTGTTATAGATCTTAGTAACAGCATCTTCTATATTCTTGTTAAAGGCCTCCACCGTACCATTAGCTTGTGGGTGGTAGGGAGTGCTCTTATGGTGCTGTATCTGGAATTCCTCTATTAAGGCTTCAATAGTGCGGTTCAAAAAAATGTGTGCCTTGATCGCTCATCAAAATTACTGGACATCCAAATCTACTGATGATGTTTTCAAAAATGAACTGTGCAGTTGTAGCAGCATCACAATTCCTTACTGCTTTCACCTCTGCCCACCTGGTGAGGTATTCTGTTCCTGTGATGATGTATCTCGCACCAGTTCATTTTCCTGGTGGGTTAATAGGACCCACAAAATCTATAGCCATTAGAGGAAATTTCAACTCAAAATGGGCCTCCTAAAATGAATTAATAAAATAATAGTTAAAATAATAAAATAATATTTATTAATTTTGGAGGAAGAAAAGAAAAAAACTACATTTTTGTTTGTATTTTTGACATATCTTCCTATGTTTTTACTCAAATTTTGATCAAGAGAGCTCATTGGATGCAAAATTAAATTCCGCATCCAACGAGTACCCAATCGAAATACTTTTGACAGACCCTGCTACCCCAAAAACAAGAAATACCTGAAAAAATGGAATGATGATGGGGTAACGGGGTCCGTCAAAAGTATGCCGATTGGGTACTCGTTGGATGTGGAATTTAATTCCACATCCAACAAGCTCTCCCGATCGAAATTTGAGTAAAAACACAGGGAGATATGTCAAAAATACAAACAAAAAAAAGTATTTTTTTTTATGATACCTATCCCCAAATTTATATTAAAAAAATGTTTAAGACCTATACGGTATTTCAAATTTAAAGCAATTTCATTGGCTAACACATGATGACATGGAATTTGAATAAAAGTTAAAAGGCGCATTTTGAGTTGAAATTTCCTCTAATGCCATTTGTTAAATGCGCGTAGTGTGATCTGTGGTCACAACGGCATTTCATCTCTTCGTGAAGGTTTTCCTACCCTCTGGCAGATATCGCAGCATCTGCAAAACTCCTTAGTGTCTTCGTGTAAAGTAGGCCACCATAATCCTCCAGCTAGGATTTTTTGAGCAGTCGGCTTTCCCGCGAAATGACCTCCTACAGTACCTAAGTGTGCTTCTCTGATAATGGCCTCTTTCTCGTGTAGCATAACACATCTGCACAGGACTTCATCTGGACCTAACTTATATAAATGTTCTGCGATCAAAGTAAAGTATGCTCCTTTAACAACTAGCTGTTTCTTTTGATGCTTAGTAAACTCAATAGGTTCCCACCATGTAGTGAGAAAGTGAATGATATCAGCGTAGTACTCATCTGCGATCTGAATAGAAAACAATTGCGCATCTGGCAAATTGTCCTCTAGGTTACTTGGTTTTTCTCCTGAGTCTATCCGCGATAGATGATCAGGTCCGAAATTTAATCTCCCTGGTTTTACAATGATTTCAAAATCATACTCTTGAAACAGGAGTAACCATCTACAGATTCTTCCCCCTAACACTGGCTTATTGACCAAATACTTTAAAGCAGAATGGTCAGTAAACATCTTGAATGAGGCACCCAACAGGTAGTGCCTAAACTTCTGTAAAGCATACACCATAGCTAATCCTTCTCTCTCTATAGTGGTGTAGTTCTTTTCTGCAGTGGATAGCTTTCTGCTTGAGTATGCTATAGGGTGATCGATACCCCCTTCTCCTGGCTGGGTTAAGACGATCCCCAGTGCGATGCCAGATGCATCCACATGGACATGAAATGGATTGGTCCAGTCTGGAAATACTAAGATGGGTGCTGTAACCATCTTTTCTTTGAGAGTGTCTAGACTTTTCTGGCATTACTCATTCCATAGGAATTTCACGTCTTTCTTTAACAGCTTTTCCATCGGTGCTGTGATCTTTGCATAACCCTTGATGAATTTTCTATAGTACCTAGTATGACCAAGTACTGTCCTCAATTGCTTGACTAAGTTGGGCACTGGAAGATTTACAATGATGGCAATCTTTGCAGGATCTACCATCAAGCCTTGTCTGCAAACAATATGACCCAACAAAATATACATTTTTTCAAGTTTAGAGAAATCTGGTACTGCCTACATTTCTCTAACATCAGTCTTAAATCTCCTATATGCTTGTCGATTAATCCAAATACAGTCCAATCATCAAAATAAACTTCTAAGAAATTATGGATGTATTCCTTAAATACAACAACTACTACTCTTGAAAAGATAGCTGGTGCATTTTTAAGACCAAAGGGCATTACCGTATACTGGAATGAGCCCCATTCTGTCGCAAAAGTGGTCTTAGATCAATCCTATGGATGGATTCTAATCTGGTGATAGCCTGAAAATCCATTAGTGAAGGAGTAGACCTCCTGTCCTCCCACATTGTCTAACACTTCATCAGTAAAATGTGTCAGAAATGGGTCATGAAGTGATGCATCATTGAGTTTACGCAAATCGACACAAATTCTGATTTCTCCTTTGGTTTTGTTTTCTTGCATGACCATGGGACTAACCCATTCGATTTCTTCCACAGGCTCAATGATGCTTGCTGCTAGCATCTTATCGATCTCATCCTTAACTTCTTCTTTATAGCGAGGATTTAATCTGTATGGACACTGCTTAACTGGCCTAGCATCCTCTTTCAATGGTATCCTCATTACTCCGAAGTCTCCAACTATTCCCTTCATTTCTGTGAACTTGGTGGGAAATAGGTCCTAATAGTCGTGTAACAGATATGCAATGTGTGCTACTGTTTCATCATCCCAATAGTATCCAATAGAGGCAAACTTTGGTTCTGTGTCTGTGCCAATATTGATATTTTTAATCTTGATGGGCTCTATGATAGATGGAATCTATAACTTCGGTCCATCAACATCGTGAGTCCCTTTTGACTCCAGAATGTTGATGCTGTGAAGATCCTCATCCTCATCCTCTGGTTCTGCTGCAAATTTATAACACTTGAGTGCATCTTCTAACTAGATGGCCCACTTGGGTTGAGTATGCACTGATAGGGTACAGTCCTCAAATATCTTAGTATTTATGACGTCTAGGGCCTGATCAATACTTGGATACTCAGATTCAAAAGAGAAAGTGAGTTCAAAGCTGTCTATCATAAGTGGCCATGTAAGGGTTCCTCTGCGCAACTCTGTTTCTGTGTACCATTTCTTTGGAATTTGGTCTAAAGTATGAATGAATAGGTGAACCCATTCATCCTCGGGAATGTCTGACCAATTCTATTCACACATCTTAATATGTGACTTGGGGTCACTTTCTCCTGTGTATCTCTGCTGTAGACATTCCTTGTCATTAGAAAACTTGATTGCCATCAATCTCTTGAAGTCATCCCATGATGTAATATGTTATATATGTGCATGCCACCATCTTGCAGGTGTGGCTCTTACTGCAAGGTCAATGACTGACATCCTTTTCTCTTGAGGAATTTCCTGTTCGAACTGCTCTAGAAAGTCATTGACGTCTGCTAAGCCATCAAATGATGGAGTATCCTTAATCTCTGCGCCAATCCATCGTTGTTGGAGTAGAGTCCCGCAGCTACAGGAGAAGCTGCCATTTTGGCGGATAGACATTTTGGCGAAGATGAAGAGATAAGGTAAAGCTACGATGCCGTAGCATGTTTCTAGCTGCAGAGCAGAGCCGGAAACCATGACTGTTGGGACAGAGAATTCAAGAAAGATGACAGTACCTGAGCGGCCGAGAAGAGAGAGCTCAACCACTGCATTGAAGGTAGCGGCGAAGACAGGAGGGCTCAACTACCCTCATAAAGGAAAAGGAGTGACGAGGCTGAGGTATTGAAGACGAAGGACAGAATATGGGAAGTGGTGCATAGTACCCATGGTCAGCGCCGGGAATCATGGAATAGTGCAGAGAGCTATGGTGTGACGGAAAGTGGCTATCCCAAGTACAGATATGCTGACTGTCACTAGTTAGGGTTTTGGGTTACTGTTGGGACAGGCCCACAGTGTTGTAATGGTGAGACCTTCGGGCCGCCTATAAAGGGATATATTTTGTATTGTAAAAGGTTAGCTAGTCAGACGTAAACTGTATTGTAAAAAGGTTAGCTAGTCAGACGTAAACTGTATTGTAAAAGGTTAGCTAGTCAGTCCTTCTGGAGCTACTAGGGTAACCTGTAGTTATACAGACATCAGCAAGTCTGAGAGTCCAGTAGTCTGTTAGCTCACTGTTATTTTGTATTGTAACAATCCGCATGGATTGATAGAGAAAGAGAGAGTGAGAGTATATTGTAAGAAGGCAATATAGAGAAGAGATCTAAGAGAGAAGGGCTCCAGGCTGTGTGCAGAGTTACCCAAAAGATCTCTAGCTGCATATGCGGTGCAGCAGAACTGTGTACCTCTCTCAAGTTATAATATAGAAACACAGTTCTGTGGACATAGCTTCTACCCTGGAAGTGAACCACGTAAAACCAGAGTGTTATGTGATTGATTCATGTGATTGTATTTACTTGTTATATCTGTCATTCATTACATGAACCCTGCTTACAGTAAATGTATGTATGTGTTATTCAGTTTACAACATTATAGAAGGATAAATGCAAGTTGAAGTCTTTAAGTATCCTGTATAAGAGTTTGTCTATGTTCAATTAAGACATTTAAGAGTCACAGTGTAAAACAGTCTCGTGTGTTGAGTACTGTAAGTTTAACACCAGTATGCTAAGTGCGTTGAGTCGCAGCTGTAGGATATCGTAGGGAGGTGATATCGCACCATCAGAGGAGCTATGGTGCGCGGTACCATAGGTTGAGGATTGAGTGTAGGAAAGAGTTACGTATTGCCCAGGACGCGGCGATGCGATAAGGACTAGAGTCATCGTGAGTAAGAGGAACTGTACACCGCAGAGAGGAGACAGCTCTCGCAGGCTAAGAAGAGTTGTGAGATGCACATAGGATGCAACAGAACCTGGTCAAGACACTTGAGTCTTTGGCAAACCCATTAGGATCACTTCAGGTGAGACTTCAGGCCACTCCGCGGTCTGTTGCCGAAAGGGCCAATGAGCTAGGGGTGTTGTTGGTACATTATAGTAAACCCGGGTCTGCCCAGCAAACCAACAAATGGTTCCGTTGCCGGTTTTGAACAAACTGGGCACTGATGTTCTGTTGGCATCCTACTAGAGACAAACTCAATGAGTGGGTTGCATATAAGGATAAAGAGTTTTCTGAACATGAGAACAATAGTCCTAGACTGAGTATAGAGGACTAGTTACAAAAACACATCGTTACAGACCTGCATGCGATATTTTTTGCGACTTTTGGAAACGAGCTTTACGACTAGTTATCAAAGTTGACTAGTAAGAACATATTCAAGAAGAAAAGAAACATTGTCTAGACACTGGAGTTGATTCAGACTGTGAAGAACCTTGATAATCCCATTACGAGGACAGTAGATTTATGGCTTGCGAGTGTGCTAGAAGGCTTCGTCACAGATTTTGTAGTTGAATAGAGAAAAAGCTTCAGCGAGGCTGAGCGATACTTCTTCAAAGGATATCGCTGTAAGTACCTAAAATCTTTAAACTTGTCCATTAAGATGTTATTAAATGAAAAAGGAACAATGGATCTAGTTTCAGATGAATAAGTAAAGATATTAATGTCACAAGAGTTTGAAAGTGATTTTGATAACATTGGATGTACACGTAGTGGAAAGAAATACAAAGTAGATTTCAGCTCTCCCATACTTGAAGACAGTTTAGATAATACTAGACAACATATTCATAGTACCACAGAAAGAACAAAAGGGGGTATCCCTTACCACCCTTATACCCCACCGAAACAGATCGGGACTCAGAACAATCCCGCAGGAACTCCATCTAGTAGTTCCCAGACAGTACATACTACCACTACATCACCTCCACCTACACCACCGAGTTGTAGTAACACATCAAATAAACATCCACCATGTAGTAATAGAATGGGGGATTATAGGAAGATACCTATATTTAAGGGTACAGGGGCAAAGGAACCAGAGCAGCATTGGTTTCTATGTGAAGCCGTGTGGACCATTAAAGCAATCAATGATGATAATAGTAAACTTGCACAGTTCGTCACCACACTGAGCCTTAACATGGTATATGAAGTATACCTTAGCTATACCCAGAACACTTGTCTAGGCCAGGACCGCTATGATTAAAGAGTTTAAGAAACCTAAGTCTGAATCACAGTGCATTACAGAGCTCAAAGACATCAAATAGTTGCCTACAGAGTCCGTTTGGGACTTTGATCAGAAATTTAAATCCCTTATAGACCAATTCAGCTTTGAGTTTGCGCTGGAGCAGCATAAGGAATGGTTTATTGCAGCACTTCTCCCTCACATCAGACTACCATTAATGCAGCAGAAACTCCAGACGCAGGACGATGCGTTGGAGATGGCGATGAAACTAGAGGCTTCACCTCTAGCTGAAACCAGTACAGGTATGACAAATATGCAAAACCAGTTAGCTAATTTCACGATATAGATGAATGAGCTTAAGAAAGGGAAAGAGGTTGTGCAAGACATATGGTGCGTAAAGTGTAAAGCACAAGGCCATACTAAAGATAATTGTCCAGTCTTTGTAGAATATATAGCAACTGGGGCTCCTAACCCCTTACCACAGACCCATGGGATGTGGTGTGAAATATGCAAGAAAAGAGGACATCTACCTCATCAGTGCCCTCTACTTCAGAAGTATGTGCAGACACCTAAGAACTTATACTGTGTCTTCTGCAAGTCCGTAGGCCATGATGAACATGATTGCCGAGCCTATGATATCATGGTCGGGAGCAAGTAAGACTTGTACAGAGTCCAATCAGAAACACAGGGTCTAGCAGTAGGACCACAGTATGATCAGGCTCATGTTGGCCATGGAGGAGGATTTAGAGGACGAGGATGTGGAGGAGGCTTTGGCTGGGGAGAAGGCTTTGGCCGCGGTCGCAGACCAGTCACTTGTTACAACTGTGGAGCTCTAGGACATTATGCTAGGGACTGTCAGAGCCCTACCACCACATGTAACTATTACAAATATTACGATCACACTATAGAATACTGTCCTACCTTGATAGCTAAGATCAGAGAACCTAAGCCAACAGTACACCAGAACATCCAGCTTATTGCTGCTGAGCAGGAAGAACCAGAACCAAGAGTCAACATTGTGACTCACAGCGATGCTTCCACCAATGGGACATCGTCGTTTAATGAAAAGACCACAGGTCAGGAGTGGGTGCGCAAAGCTCCTAACAAATCAACACCACTTGACCTACAGAAGAATAAACAGACATTTCAGGAAGCTAAGACTTTCTTTGATGACCCTATGCAATGAGGATCGCAGGTACCACTGTCTAGGGGTGTACCGCAGCAAGCACCTTGTGGTGTTAGCCCTGTATAGATATCCCAGGCTACCACATCGGGCACATGCGACGAGGACGAGTTGACAGGAAGTGTACAATCCTTCCTACGGAGTTGTTTAAAACTCGTGAGAAATGAGCAAGCTATCGGAGAACTTCAGCGCATCATAGATCAGTGTCAACCATCTTCTTCCATGAGCAGTGCAGATCGTGCTGTTCATAGCATTATGGGACATACAAGAATAGGAAGAGAGATGCGACTTATAGCACAGGTTAGAGAATTTGAAATGGATGAGGTGATCCTAGATCTAGGATTAGATGTAAAAGTTCTGACTAAGTAGACATGGGAACAGATGGGTAGCCCTAAGTTAGTCAGATCGCCTATCCATCTTAGATTAGCTAATCAGCAGCGAGTATCACCCCTGGGTCGATTATCGCAGGTACCAGTTGACATTGATGGAGTTCGCAGCTCTACAGACTTTGAAGTTATAGAAATCATTGGCGATAGTAGACCATATCCAGAACTACTAGGCATTGATTGGGTGATCGGTAACATGGCCGCTATCGACTTAAAGAGAAGACAAATGACCTTCGAAGATGCGTAGATCTAGGTCATCGCACCGTTAGATCCTCTTCAGGGTCCTAGATACATTGAACCTATCTGAGTAGAGGAAGAGGCATGCAACATGGACAGTCTCTATCATATGACTGCGAACCAGAGTGACTACATCAATCCAACCGCAGAAGGGAACATTAGTTGGCGATGTGACAACTCATGCGCATCGGATTCGGATGTTGGTCTAGAGAACTGGCAGAACAGACTTTACGAAGTCTCAGCGTGCAGATGTGTGTACATGACTAAGTCACTGCGATGGATTGGCGCAGAGATCAACGAGATTCCATCATTTCATGGTTTAACAGATATCCAGGTCTTTGTCATGCAGTTTAAACAACAAATTCCTCACAAGCAAAGGATCGCAGCTATGGACCTTGCAGTACGAGCCACACCTGTAAGATGGTGGTATGCACATAAAGAGAATATCACATCATGGGATGATCTTAAGAGATTGATGGCAATCAGATTCTCTACCAATAGAGAGTATGTCCAGCAGAGATACACAGGAGAAAGTGACCCCAGGTCACATATTCAGACTTGTGAACAGGATTGGTCGGACATTCCTGAGGATGAATGGGTTCACTGATTCATTCACACTTTGGACATAGTTCCAAGGAACTGGTACATAGAGACTGAATTGCACAAGGGAATGACTACATGGCCACTTCTAATAGGCAGCTTTCTACTTACCTTCGCTTTTGAATCTGAGTATCCAAGTGTTGATCAGGCCCTAGATGTAATAAATATTAAGATATTTGAGGATTGTACCCTACCAGTACATACTCAACCCAAGTGGGACATCCAGTTAGTAGAGGCGCTAGAATTTTATAACTTTGCATCAGAACCAGAGGAGGAGGATGAGGATCCTCGCAACATCAACATTCCGGAGTCAGAAGGGACTCACGATGTTGATGGACCGAAGCTACAGATTCCAACAATCACAGAGCCGATCAAGATTAAAAAGATCAATATTGGCACAGACACAGAACCAAATTTTGCCTCTATTGGAGACTATTAGAATGATGAAACAGTTGGACAGATTGCAGACTTGCTACATGACTATCAGGACCTATTTCCCACCAAGTTCACAGAGATGAAGGGAATAGTTGGAGACCTGGGAGTAATGAGGATACCATTGAAAGAGGATACTGAACCAGTCAAGCAGCGTCCATATAGATTAAATCCGCGCTACAAAGAAAAAGTTAGGGATGAGATAGACAAGATGCTAGCAGCAGGCATCATCGAGCCAGTGGAAGAAAGCGAATGGGTTAGTCCCATGGTCATGTAAGAAACTAAAACTAAAGGAGACATCAGGTTCTGTGTCGACTTGCGTAAACTCAACGACGCATGGCTTCATGATCCATTTCCGACACCTTTCACTGATGAAGTACTAGACAATGTGGGAGGACAGGAGGTATACTCCTTCACTGATGGATTTTCAGGCTATCAACAGATCAGAATCCACCCAGAAGACCGACATAAGACCACTTTTGCAATAGAATTGGGCTCATTCCAGTATACGGTAATGCCCTTTGGTCTTAAGAATGCACCAGCTATCTTTTCTAGAGTAGTAGTTGTCGTATTTAAAGAATACATCCATAAATTCCTAGAAGTTTATTTTGATGATTGGACTTTATTTGGATTGATTGAAAAGCACATAGGAGATTTAAGACTGATGTTAGAGAAATGTAGGCAGTACCAGATTTCTCTAAACTTGAAAAAATGTATTTTTTGTGCGCCATTCGGTATTTTGTTGGGTCACATTGTCTGCAGGAAAGGATTGATGGTAGATCCCACAAAGATTGCCATCATTGTAAATATTCCAGCACCCAACTCAGTCAAACAATTGAGGACAGTACTTGGTCATACTGGGTACTATAGAAAATTCATCAAGGGATACACAAAGATTACAGCCCCGATGGAAAAACAGTTAAAGAAAGATGTAAAATTCCTATGGAATGAGGAATGCCAGCAGAGTCTAAACACACTTAGAAAGAGAAGATGGTTACAACACCCATCTTAGTATTTCCAGACTGGACTAAGCCGTTTCATGTACATGTGGATGCATCTGGCATCGAACTAGCCTGGGTTGTTTTAACGCAACTAGGAGAAGGAGGTATCAATCATCCTATCGCATACTCCAGCAGAAAGCTATCGACAGTAGAAAAGAACTACACCACGAAAGAAAGAGAAGGATTAGCTATGGTGTACGCGCTATAGAAGTTCAGGAACTACCTGTTGGGTGCCTCATTCAAGATGTTTACTGACCATTCCGCATTGAAGTATCTGGTCAATAAGCCAGTGTTAGGGGGAAGAATCTGCAGATGGTTACTCCTCTTTTAGGAGTATGATTTTGAAATCATTGTCAAACCAGGAAGATTGAACGCCGGACCTAATCACCTGTCACGAATAGACTCAGGAGAAGAGCCAAGTAATCTATAGGACAATTTGCCATATGCACAGTTGTTCTCTATCCAGATCACAGATGAGTACTATGCTGATATCATTTACTTTCTCACTACATGAATGGAACCTGATGAGTTTACCAAGCATCAAAATAGGCAGTTGGTTGTTAAAGTAGCAGAATTCACCCTGATCGCAGGACAGTTATACAAGTTAGGTCCAGATGAAGTCCTGCACAGATGTGTGATGCCGCACGAAAAAGAGGCCATTATTAGAGAAGCACATTCAGGCACCGCAGGAGGTCATTTCACAGGAAAGCCGACTGCGCAGAAAATCCTAGTCGTGGGATTATGGTGGCCTACGTTACATAAGGATACTAAGGAATTTTGCAGATGCTGCGATATCTGCTAGAGGGTAGGAAAACCTTCATGACGAGATGAAATGCCGCTGTGACCACAGGTTACATTGCACACATTTGACAAGTGGGCTATAGACTTTGTGGGTCTTATCAACCCACCAGGAAAACAAACTAGTGCGAGATATATCATCATTACAACAGAGTACCTCACCAGGTGGGCAGAGGCCAAAGCAGTAAGAAATTGTGATGCTGCTATAGCTGCACAGTTCATTTTTGAAAACATCATCACTAGATTTGGATGCCCAATAATTTTGATGAGCGATCAAGGCACACACTTCTTGAATCGCACCATTGAGGCCTTGACGGAAGAATTCCAGACAAAAAACCATAAGAGCACTCCCTACCACCAACAAGCTAATGGTATGGTGGAGGCCTTTAACAAGATTTTAGAAAACGCTCTTACTAAGATCTGCAATAGCCAAAGGAATGATTGGGATCTCAGAGTTAACGTTGTATTATGGGCGTATAGGACTACATGCAAGAAACTTACAGGACACACACCTTTCAGCTTGGTGTATGCACAGGAGGCTGTTATTCCTATGGAGTATATTCTTCCCAGTTTAAGAATTGCTCAGATCACTGGAATGATTGATACATACACGGTGCAGGAAAGGCTAGCACAGCTGCTTGCCTTAGAGGAAGACAGATTCATCGCTGGATTCCATCAGAAAGTGCAGAAGGCAGGAGAAAAAGCTTGGCATGATAGGCACATTAAGAGTAAGACTCTTCAGATCGGAGACCTAGTACTCCTCTATGACAATAAATTTATTAAGTTCACAGGGAAGTTCAAGACACATTGGTTGGGGCCGTATAAGATTCAGCAAGTCACAGAGGGAGGAGTCGTTCAGCTCAGCAAACTAAATGGGGAGCTTCTTCCCACAATGATCAATGGTAGTAGGCTTAAGCTCTATAGTGATAGCCACTCCACCTCTCAGCCCTAACTCAGAGTCGCAAGTGGTGTAGATGTCCAGTGTAGTTGAAAGGAGGCATCGCACCGGGAATTATTCTACACCGGCAGGTATTCTAAGTAACAGGAATCGCATAAGGACAATTCATTTTGCACAAGTCTAATTATATAAAAAAAAACAACGTTAAGTTTTTTTTGAGCAAGAGATGCGGTGTGGCATCGCAGCAGCGCGATGTTTCTCTGTGCCACGTACCTAGTTGAAACGAGACAGAGGGATAGTCAAGTCGCCTTCTAACATGAAGTTAATGAAGAAATGACCGGTATACCTTGCCGTAGATTTGGGAACAGCATAATCAATTATTCTGATTTGGAAAATCTTCGACGAGACCGGTGCCTGCATACACACACTTCGAGGGAAATTGATCGGATTTCAACATTTATTGAGGATCGGAATGATGGGTGTGGTCTCGTCCAGACATTAATACGACCGACAGGTTCAGTCTAGATGACCGTTTTATCCGGGATTATTGCCTTCGGCATAAAAGCAGAAATTATTCATTCGGGAGGGTTACATTTGCAAAGAGTCGAGAGCTATAAAGTGCATTGTTAAGTTTTCCCTGTGCAGAGCTAATTTCGTTACAGAGTGCTGTGATTTCCATAGTTTGCAGCCATTGCCAATCCAGAGTATAACAACCAGTGGTTCTGTCTGAGGAGGAACCCATAGAAGCGATTTTGGAAAGGTTCGAGCTTGGAGGCCTTATGTCTGCTATGACAATGCCACCTAAGGGTGTCACGCCAAGTTCATCACAGACCGAACAGCTGCCAAGGATGAGGAGCCAAGTTCAATTATGAGAATAATCCAGTCCAGAGCTGGACGAAGAAGTTCATCACGCAACAGAATACATCATACCATGAGTTGACGGTGCACCAGAGGTAAAAATTCCCAAGAGTGGTAAGTTTCCTGTTCCTATACCACAGATTGATCCCCGAGTAAAGAAAGATGGAGATCTATTAGGATATGCCACTGTTGTTAAATTTGTAGATTATAACCTGGGTGATAGTAAGACATATCCTCAAGTCTGGTTGGATCAGTATCTTACAATTCATAAGAACCCAAGGACAGGTGCAGATGAATATGTTCCCATGGAACATGTCTAGATTCTTGAGCACTCAGGCCTGCTCAATCTGTTAAGAATACCACATTTTGGACGAGGCACAGAGGTTAATGCCATGGTGCACATCCTACTTTCATTTGTACATGGGGGTTACCTTTGGCTTGGTAACAAGGTCGACCTAAACATCGACCTGATACACCGCATCACCGGGCTGTCCAAGACTGGTCAAGACCCGAAGACAAATATAACAGGAAAGACCAAGGCTTCCAAGCTATCACCATCCCTAGTCGCCAAGTATAAACTACAGAGAGGAGGTCGGGCTTATGACATCACAAGCTTAACAGACAATACACTCAGATTTACAGCTAGTCTGCTTGCAGGAAGAATGTTAACCAAGGTTCACCCAAAGGAAGTCACAGGATCAGTAATTAACCTAGCCATACAAGTTGCAGAGGGAGAACAGTTCAATTGGTATTTATTTTTGTTAAATATGTTTCAGCAAGATTGTTTGCAAGCTCAATATGAGGCAACCCACCCCTTCCATTTCTCATGGTTGCTGATACTCTGTGCATTCGTCGGGTGGAAGGAGCCGCCCCATACCCAATTTCGACAGCTAGTGAGTGGCGAGCCCAGAGGTGCGCGCTACACAAACTTATGGGAGACTAGCAATCCAGCCAAGAAAAAGGTCAATGTGATAGTATTCTATGAATACTATAGGCTGCTGAGGAACATCCTCCAAGAAACACCACAGATCAGCAAGGAGATCGTGGACACATATGATGATCGGCTTGAGTTTATGGTGGACCGCCACATAATTTACCTGCGGCCAAAGAGGGCTAGAAGGGACAATTGGGCCAATGGTTGGTTCAGGATGACAGGGAAGGATGTCAAGGACATCATCAAAGACTTTGATGATGACTGGAAGCAAGCGTTGGAAGATACCACACCCCTACCATCAGGTACCGCACGAACAGACCCATTGGACAAAGGCAAAGACAAAGTGGATACCCAGCCGCAAGATATAGCACAAGTGCCACTACTAGGAGAAAAGAGGAAAGATTCATAGCAAGTGCCACCAGAGGCATAGACGACAAAGGATGGAGAAGAAGGGACACCAGAGGCACAGAAGAAGAAAAAGCACAAAGCCACAAAACTACTTTCGAATACTGTACTAACGGAGGATGATTATGAACTCATTGCAACAAGAATGCATGACACGTTGAAGGACTCATTTGAGGTGATGTAGACATCGTAGGCAAAGATACAGAGCACAGTAGAAAAGTAGATTTTGGAATTAAAAGCAATTACTGAGAAGACTGCCATGATACAGGTTCCGCCGGTAAAGGCGACCGCAGGAGAAAGTTCAACACAGTCGATTTCCCGCGAGGAAATATTGGGAACGGATCGCATCAATACAGTCTTAATACCACCAGGGAGCATCTGATTCCCTGTGTCAATGATGGATGCACCGATATAGATTAGGCAACCTGTTGAGGTTAACCTCGTAGAGTTCCACATTGATCAGTTACAGATGATCCAATACTAGCTAATCACAGAGCTCAGAGGTAGAGAGCTCGTGACTTATAAACAAAACACATAGCTAAAACAAAAGAATGCAGCACTTGCCACCAGCTATCAGAAAAATCTAGACGATTTAAGAACATATGAAGAAAGAGAACAGAATCTCTCTCAAGTCTTATAGAGCATTGCACTGGAGTTACCCCAATGTAATATTGAGTTCACCTTACCTCTCCCGCAGAAGGTAAGAAGAGTTGCAGACAGAGCAAAGGCTCTGGAGGAAAATGTAACCAGGATGGAAGAAACATTGGCCAAGATGCAGGAAGACCACAAAGCACAGATTGCTGAGCTTGAGGCTAGACCACCGGGCACCCCCCAGGCAAACAAGGAAGCCAGAGTAGAGGCCTTCCGACTCACTTCCACGCAAATGAAATCTCGCATAGACGATGCACTGTCGGTGTTAGCTGATGTGACGAACACATGGTCGGAGTTAGATGAGCCTCCCGAGAAAGTAGAAATCCAACAAAGTATTTAGAAGATAGAGAAGACCACAGCAGCAATGAAGGAAGAAATCAAGATCTTAGCAGCTCTTTAGAAGATGAGAAAGACGACGGAGATGAACCGCTTGCAACAGGAAGCATAGCAGTTGAGAGCAAAGGAGATACACATCAATCACCTGCTTCAACCATATCAGGAACAAATCACAGAGCTAGTCGATGCGGTTGAGTAGAAAGTTGGGGAGTTCACTGCCACCAGAAATGAAATTGATGCAGCAGAAGACTCCATTATTAGTCAAGCTATGCTTGAATCGGCACAAGAGCGTGTTGCAGCTATGGAGAACGAAGTCGCAGGACTTCGGGACAAGCTTCACTGCACTTTGCAAGAAGCCAAGGAGAAGCTACAGCAGGAGAAGCCCACTAGTAGTGGCTCGGGGGCAAGCCACAAGTAAGTGTTAGGGGACTGTTGGAGCAGATTCCCACAGCTACAAGAGAAGCTGCGATTTTGGCGGATAGACAGTTTGGCAAAGACGAAGAGCTAAGGTAAAGCTACAATGCTGTAGCATGTTTCTAGCTACAGAGCAGAGCCGAAAATCGTGACTGTTGGGACAGAGAAGTCAAGAAAGACGACAGTACCTAAGAGGCCAAGAAGAGAGAGCTCAACCACTGCATTGAAGGTAGCGATGAAGACAGGAGGGATCAGCTACCCTCATAAAGGAAAAGGAGTGACGAGACCGAGGTATTGAAGATGAAGGATAGAAGACGGGAAGCGGTGCATAGTACCCATGGTCAGTGCCGGGAAGCATGGAAGACTGTAGAGAGCCGTGGTGTGATGAAAAGAGGCTACCCCAAGTACAGATATGCCGACTGTCACTAGTTAGGGTTTTGTGTTACTGTTGGGACAGGCCCACAGTGTTGTAATGGAGAGACCTTTGGGCCGCCTCTAAAGGGATATATTTTGTATTGTAAAAGGTTATCTAGTCAGACGTAAACTGTATTGTAAAAATGTTAGCTAGTCAGACGTAAACTGTATTGTAAAAGGTTAGCTAGTCAGTCCTTTTGGAGCTACTAGGGTAACCTATAGTTATTCAGACATCAGCGAGTCTGAGAGTCTAGTAGTGTGTTATCTCACTGTTATTTTGTATTGTAACAATCCGCAGGGATTGGCAAAGAAAGAGAGAGTGAGAGTATATTGTAAGAAGGCAATATAGAGAAGAGATCTAAGAGAGAAGGGCTCCAGGCTGTGTGCGGAGTTACCCAGAATATCTCTAGCTTCATATGTGGTGTAGCAGAACTGTGTACCTCTCTCACGTTATAATATAAAAACACAGTTCTGTGGACATAGCTTCTACCCTGGAAGTGAACCACGTAAAACCAGAGCGTTATGTGATTGATTCATGTGATTGTATTTACTTGTTATATCTGTCATTCATTACATGAACCTTGCTTACAGTAAATGTATGTATGTGTTATTAAGTTTACAACATTATAGAAGGATAAATGCAAGTTGAAGTCTTTAAGTATCCTATATAAGAGTTTGTCTATGTTCAATTAAGATAGTTAAGAGTCGTAGTGTAAAACAGTCTTGTGTGTTGAGTACTGTAAGTTGAACACCAGTACGCTAAGTGCGCTGAGTCACAGCGGTAGGATATCAAAGGGAGGCGATATCGCACCATCAAAGGAGCTGTGTTGCACGGTATCGTAGGTTGAGGATTGAGCATAGGAAAGAGTTATGTATTGCCCAGGACGCAGCGATGCGATAAGGACTAGAGTCATCGCGAGTAAGAAGAACTGCTCACCGCAGAGAGGAGATAGCTCTCGTGGGCTAAGAAGAGCTGTGAAACACACATAGGATGCGACAGAACCTGGTCAAGACACTTGAGTCTTTGGCCAACCCATTAGGATCACTTCAGGTGAGACTTCAGGTTGCTCCGCGGTCTGTTACCGAAAGGGCCAGTGAGCTAGGGGTGTTGTTGGTACATTATAGTAAACCCGGGTCTGCCCAGCGAACCAACAATCGTAGTGACTTAGTCATAAATGTACATCTACGAGCTGAGACTTCGTAAAGTCTGTTCTACCAGTTTTCTAAACCAACATTCGAGTCTAATGTGCATGAGCTATCGCATCGCCAACTAATGTTTCCTTCTGCAGTCGGATTGATGTAATCACTTTGATTGGAGATCATCTGATAGAGGCTCTCCATATTACGCACCTCATCCTCTGCTCAGATAGGTTCAATATATCTAGGACCCTGAAAAGGATCCAACGGTGCGATGACCCAGATCTGCGTATCCTCAAAGGTCATCTGTCTTTTCTTCAAATCGATAACAGCCATGTTACCGATTGCCCAATCAATACCTAGTAGCGCTAGATACGGTCTACTATCACCAATGATTTCTATAACTTCAAAGTCCGCAAAGCTGTGAACTTCGTCAATGTCAACTGGCACTTGCGGTAATCAACCTAGTGGTGATACCCGCTGCTGATTGGCTAGTCTCAGATGGATAGGTGATCTGGCTAACTTAGGGCTACCCATCTATTCCCATGTCTACTTAGTCAGAACGTTTACCTCTGATCCTAAATATAGGATTACCTCATCCATTTCAAATTCTTCAACTTGTGCTATGAGCCTCATCTCTCTTCCTATTCTTGTATGTCCCATAATATTATGAATAGCACGCTGCACACTGTTCACGGAAGAAGACGGCTGACACTGATCTATGATGCGCTAAATCTCTCCAATAGCTTTCTCGTTTCTCACAAGTTTTAAGCAACTCCACAGGAAGGATTTTACACTTCCTATCGACTCATCCTCATCGCACCTTCCCGATGTGGTAGCCTGCGATATCTATACAGGGCTAACACCACATGATGTTTGCTTTGGTATGCCCCTAGACGACAGTACCTGCGATCCTGATGATGTAGGGTCATTAAAGAAAGTTTTAGCTTCCTGAAATTTTTCTTTATTCTTCTACAGGTCAAGTGGTGTTGATTTATTAGTAGCTTTGCGCACCCACTCCGGACCTGTATTCTTCTCGTCATCCTGCGATGTTCTACTAGTAGAAGCACCGCTGCGAGTCACAATGTTGACTCTTGGTTCTGGTTCTTTCTGCTCAGTAGCAATAAGTTGAATGTTCTGTTTTGCTACTGGCTTAGGGTCCCTAATCTTGGCTAACAAGATCGGACACTCTTCTATAGGATGATTGTAGGACTTGCAATAGTTACATGCCATAGTAGGGTTCTGGCAATCCCTAGCATAATGTCCTACAACTCCACAGTTGTAACAAGTAATTGGTCCACGGCCATGGAAAAAGCCTTCACCACGGGAAAATCCTCCTCCACGACCTCGTCCTCTGAATCCTCCTCCATGGCTAATATAAGCCGGTTCATGCTGTGGTCCTGCTGCTGGACCTGGTGTCTCTGATTGGACTCTGTACAAGTCATGTTTTCTCTCGACCATGAGATCGTAAGCTTGAAAATTATGTTCATTGTGTCCTACTGACTTACAGAAGTTACAGTATAAGTGCTTAGGGGTCTGTACATACTTCTAAAGTAAAGGGAATTATTGTGGTCTATGTCCTCTGGTTCTGCAGAGTTCACACCATGGCCCTTGGGTATGTGCTAAGGGGTTAGGAGCCCCACTTGCTAGATATTCAACAAATACTGGACAGGTATCTTTCGTATGGCCCTGTCCTTTACACTTTGTGCACCATAGTTCTTGTGCAATCTCTTTGCCTTTCTTAATCTCATGCATCTGTAAGGTGAGATTAGCTAACTGGTTTTGCAAGCTTGTCATTCCTGTACTAGTCTTAGCTAGAGGGGAAGACTCTAGTTTCATTGCCATCTCCAACACGTCATCCTACATCTGGAGTTTCTGTTGCATCAGTGGTAGTCTGATATGGGGGAGCAGTGCTACAATAAACCATTCCTTATGCTGCTCCAGTGCAAAATCAAAGCTGACTTGGTCTATAAGAGCTTTGAATTTCTGATCAAAGTCACATACTGACTCTAAAGGTAGCTGTTTAATGTCTTTGAGCTCTGTGATACACTGTGACTCAGACTTAGGTTTCTTAAATTCTTTGATCATGGTGGTCCTGACCTGTACGAGCGTTCTGGGTAGCACTGAGGTATACTTCATATACCATGTTAAGGCTCGTTCCCTAAGTGTGGTGACCAACTATACAAGTTTAATATCATCATCTTGGATCCCTTTAATGGTCCACATGGATTCACATAGAAACCAATGTTGTTTCGGGTCTTCTGCCCATGTACCCTTAAAAGTAGGTAGCTTCATGTCATCCCCCATTCTATTTCTACGTGGTGGATGCTAATTTGCTGTGTGACTACCACTCAGTGGTGTAGATGTAGGTGATGTAGAGGTAGTATGTACGGTATGTGAGCTACTAGATGGAGTTCCTGCGGGATTATTCTGAGTCCCGGTTGATTTCTGTGGGGTATAAGGGTGGTAAGGGATACCCCCTTCAGTTCTTCCTGTATTACTGTGACTCTATTCTCTAGTATGGTCTGAACTGTTTTAAAATATAGAAGATTTGAAATCTACTTTATATTTCTTACCATTACATGTACATCCAATGTCATCAAAATCACTCTCAAACTCTTGTGACATTACACTTTCTTAGCTTATTCATCTAAGAATATATCCATTACTCCTTTTTCATGTAATAGCATCTTAATGGACACATTTAAAGAGTTCAGGTACTTACCATGATATCCTTTGAAGAAGTACCACTTGGCTTCACTGAATCTTTTTATTTGATCAACTGCAAACTCTGTGATGAAGCCTTCTAGCACACTCTCAAGCCAGAAGTCTACTGCTCGTGAAGTGGGATTATTGATGCTCCTAACAGTCTGAATCAACTCCGGTGTCTAGACAATGTTCCTTTTCTGCTTGAATATATGCTTATCAGTCAACTTTGATAACCAATCATACAACTCATTTCCAAAGGTCGCAAAAAATATCTGATGCAGGTCTGTGAAGATATGTTTTTGTAACCAGTCCTCTGTACTCAACCTAGGACTCTTGTTTTCTGTCGTAGCAGACTCTTTCTGTAGACCCAACCCACTGGTTGATTTCTTCTTTAGTAGGATGCCAACATAACATTAGCTCTTCAGTTTGTTCAAAACCGATAACGGAACCATTTGTTGGTTACTACTGGGCAGACCTAGGTTTACTTGTTATGTACCAACAATACCCCTAGCTCACTAGCCCTTTCAACAATAGACCACAGAACAGCCTAAAGTCTCACCCGAAGTGATCTTATGGGTTGGCTAAAGACTCAAGTGTCCTCAACCAGGTTTGTAGCATCCTGGTGGTTCTTATCTCTTCTTAGCCCGCGGGATCTCTCTGTGAGGCGATGTTCTCTCTTACTCGTTGAATTTGATAGGAGAAGGACTCTATCGCATCGTAGCCTCATAGACAATGTGAAACCTTCCCCTCTACTTTCCTTCTCTCCTACGATATCTCACACCACAAATTCCCTGATGGTGCGAGATCACCTGTCTATCCTTGCGATATCTCCTATAGTAGGGCTTAATATGACTCTCGAGTTCTAAGGGATTTCTCCCTTAGGTACACTAGCTGAGTTAAACAGCCTCACTTAGAATTCTACGGTCTAATATGCTTAACATAGACTATGCACAATCTTTCTGAACTTGTATACATAAATCACTTAACACTATAACTGTTACTATCATGAATCAAGCACTGGTAAACTCATACACCGAACACTTAACGAATTCAACGCGCAGTTCAACCTTCTAAGCTACTGTAAACTGAAAGATAGCATACATACATTAACTGTAAGCAAAGTTCATGTAATGAATGACAGATAGAAATAAGTAGACACAATCACATGAATCAATCACACAACACACCGATTTTATGTGGTTCACTTCCAGGGTAGAAGCTACATCCACGGGAACTGGTTTATATATTATAACTTGGGAGAGTAGACACAGTTCCGCTGCAACCTCATATGCAGCTGAGATCTTCTGGGTAACTCTGCGCACACCATCGGGAGCCCTTCTCTCTTAGATCTCTTCTCTTCTTATATTGCTTCTCTTACAATATACTCTTCCTCTCTCTCTCTCTCTCTCACTCTTAACCCCTGCGGATTGTTACATACATGCTTTAGGAGTCAGATACTGGTTATAGTAAGATACTACAGACTGAATGACAGAACCAGAGCTCGACTCTTCTATAATACAAAATGACTATGAGGTAATAGACTAACTGACTCTCTGAATAGTGAATTATCTGAATAGCTCAATGTCTGAACAGCTGCAGATTGACTGACTAGCTAACCTTTCACTATACAAAATACATGCTTTTATAGGCGACCCGAAGGTCTCACCATTACACCACTGTGGGCCTATCCCAACAGTAACCCAAAAACCCTAACTATGACAGTCATTCTATCTGTACTCGAACTGCTGCTTTCCGTCACACCACAGCTTTCTGCATTCTTCCACGCTTCCCAACTCTGATCGTGGGTATGGGCACCCCTTCCTTGGTCGCTTCCCTTCTGTACTTCGTCTTCAATACCTCGGCCCGTTGCTCCTTTTCTCTTTATGAGGGTAGCTGAGCCCTCCTGTCTATGCCGCTTCTTTAAGTGCAGTGGTTGAGCTCTCTCCTCTCGGCCACTGCCTTAAGTGCAGTGGTTGAGCTCTCTCTTCTTAGCTGCTCAGGTACTATTATCTTTGACTTTCTTGTCCCGATATAGCAGCTTTTCCTGTAGCTGTGGGACCCTACTCCAACATGAGCAGACTGGCTGTAAATCTAAGTGTATCATCTGCTAAGGCTGCGAGGTCATAAGCCCGACCTCCTCTCTATAGCTTATCTTTGTTAACTAGAAGAACTGGTAGCTTAGTATCCTTGCTATTCCCTGATATATGCATCTGAGGGTCCTTACCGCTTTTGGACAGCCCAGTGATGCAGTGTATAAAATCGGCGTTTAGATCAACCCTGTTACCCAGCCAAAGGTAACCTCCATGTACATAGGAAAGTAGCACTCGCACCACGGCATTAACCTCTGCACCTCATCTGAAGTGTGGTATTCTCAACAAATTGAGCAAGCCTGATTGCTCAAGAATCTGGACATGTTCCATAGGAACAAACTCATCTGCATCGGTCCTCGGGTTCCTCTAAACCATAAGATACTGATCCGAACGAAATTGAGGATATGTCTTACTGTCTCCAAGGTTATAGTCTGTAAATTTGAGAGCAGGGACATATCCTAACAGTTCTCCATCTTCCTTTACGCGAGGATCAATCGGCAAAAGAGGAATAGGAAACTTAACACCCTTGGGAATGGTTACCTCTGGTGCGTCCTCGAATCATGGTGAAATGTATACTGTTTCCACATGAAGTTCTTCTTCATGCTCTAAGCTGGACTCTTCGACTATCTAAGCTTGACTCTTCATCCTTGGCATCTTCCTGACCTATGGTGCACCTAATTTCACAATCCTGGGAATTGTCGTCATAGCAGACTCGAGGCCACCACACTTGAATCATCGTACAACGTATTCTAAAGGTTCCTTCTCAGACATAAACCACCTGGTGTGATACTCTGGAATGGAAATGGCTGCGAAAATGGGGAAACCAGTACTCTGTAATTGGAGTATCTCTGCACAGGGAAAAATCTACAAATTTGTCTATAACTCTCAGAAATCACAAAAGTAACCCTTCTGTTTGAATGATCTGTGTATTTGTAATGAAGGTGATAATCTCTGAAGCAATGGTCATTTAGGTTGGACCCGTTGGTGGCATTTATTGCATGGAAAAAACAACACCCCACGCCCCGCTCTTCATTAATTGCTAAAAATGCGTTCAAATTTCCCTTGAAAATTATGTGCAAGCGCCGGTCTCGACTAAGATTTACCAAATCTAGGACAATCATTGTATTGTTTCAAAATCTAGGGCAATGTATACCTGTCATATCTAGATTAATTTCTTGTCAGAAGGCGAAGTGACTAGCCCTCTTTCCCTTTCAAAATCGTCTTGACTACATGGGGGAACATTGCCTCGCTGCGATGTCACACCGCATCGTCCTAGACCAAAAAGTTGGTGTGAAACTCCGCAACGTTCAAAAAATCTGCAGTCGTCCTATGACTTGCGTAAAATAAAATTTCCTGCTGCGATTCCTCCTACTTAGAACTTTTTTAGCTGGTGTAGACTAGTTATGGGTGCGAGGCCATCCTTTCAACTACACTGGACATCTGCACCACTTAGTTCTCTGAGATAGGGTTGGGAGGTGGAGTGGCTATCACTATAAATCTTAAGCCTACTGCCATTAATCAAAGTAGGAACAAGTTCCCCGTTCAGTTTACTGAGCTGAACAACACCTCCTTCTGTAACTTGCTGAATCTAATATGGCCCCAACCAATGTGTCTTTAACTTCCCTGGAAACTTAACAAACTTGCTGTCATAAAGGAGCACTAGGTCTTCTGTCTGAAAAATCTTGCTCTTGATGTGCCTGTCATGCCAAGATTTTTCTCGTGCCTTCTGAAAAATCTTTCTCTTGATGAAATCCTGTGATGAATCTCTTTTTCTAAGGCAAGCAGCTGCACTAATCTTTCATTCATCGTATCTGTATTAGCCATCTCAGTAATTTGAGCAATTCTTAAAATGGGAATAATATATTCCATAGGCATAACAGCCTCTTGTCCATACACCAAGCTAAACGGTGTGTGTCCTGTAAGTTTCTTGCATGTCGTCCTATAAGCCCATAATACAGCATTAACCCTAAGGTCCCAATCATCTCTTTGGTTGTTACAGATCTTAGTAAGAGCATTTTCTAGAATCTTGTTAAAAGCCTCCACCGTACCATTAGCTTGTGGGTGGTAGGGAGTGCTCTTATGATGATGTATCTGAAATTCCTCCGTCAAAGCCTCGATAGTGAGATTCAGAAAGTGTGTGCCTTGATCACTCATCAAAATTGCTAGACATCCAAATCTACTTATGATGTTTTCAAAAATGAACTGTGCAGCTGTAGCAGCATCACAATTCCTTACTGCTTTGGCCTCTTCCCACCTGGTGAGGTATTATATTCCTGTGATGATGTATCTCGCACTAGTTCATTTCCTTGGTGGGTTGATAGGACCCACGAAATCTATAGCCCACTTGTCAAATGCCCGCAGTGTAATCTATGGTCACAGCGGCATTTCATCTCTCCACAAAGGTTTTCCTACCCTCTGGCAGATATTGTAGCATCTGTAAAACTTCTTAGTGTCTTTATGCAAAGTAGGCCACCATAATCCTACGGCTAGAATTTTCTGAGGAGTCGGCTTTCCTGCAAAATGACCTCCTGCGGTACTTGAATGTGCTTCTCTGATAATGGCCTCTTTCTTGTGTGGCATAACGCATCTACGCAAGACTTCATCTGGACCTAACTTGTATAAATATCATGCGATCAAAATGAAATATGTTGCTTTAACAACTAACTGTTTCTTTTGCTGCTTAGTAAACTCAACTGGTTCCCACCCTGTAGTGAGAAAGTGAATAATATCTGCGTAATACTCATCTACGATCTGGATAGAAAACAACTATGCATCTATCAAATTATCCTCTAAATTACTTGGTTCTTCTCCTGAGTCTATCCGGGAGAGATGATCAGGTCCGACATTTAATCTCCCTAGTTTTACAATAATTTCAAAATCATACTCCTGAAATAGGAGTAACCATCTGCAGATCCTTCCCCCTAACACTGGATTATTGACCAAATACTTTAAAGCAGAATGGTCAGTGAACATCTTGAATGGGGCACCCAATAGGTAGTGCCTAAACTTCTGTAGAGCATACACCATAGCTAATTCTTCTCTTTCTGTAGTGGTGTAGTTCTTTTCTACGGTAGATAATTTTCTGCTTGAGTACGCGATAGGGTGATCGATACCCCCTTCTCCTGGATATGTTAAGACAATCCCCAGTGCGATGACAGATGCATCCATATGTACATGAAATGGTTTGTTCCAATCTAGAAATACTAATATGGGTGCTATAACCATCTTCTCTTTAAGAGTGTCTAAACTTTGCTGGCATTCCTCATTCCATAGGAATTTCACTTCTTTCTTTAACAACTTTTCCATAGGTGTTGTGATCTTTGCATAGCCCTTGATGAATTTTCTATAGTACCCTGTATAACCAAGCACTATCCTCAATTGCTTAACTGAGTTGGGTGCTGGAAGATTTACAATGATGGAAATATTTGCAGGATATACCATCAAGCCTTGTCTGCAAACAATATGACCCAACAAAATACCAAATGGTGCACAGAATATACATTTCTTCAAGTTAAGAGAAATCTTTTTGATTAATCCAAATACAGTCCAATCATCAAAATAGACTTCTAAGAATTTATGGATGTATTCCTTAAAGATAGCAACTACTACTCTAGAAAAAATAGCTGGTGCATTTTTAATACCAAAGGGCATTACCGTATACTAGAATGAGCCCCATTCTGTCGCAAAGGTGGTCTTATGTTGATCCTCTAGATGGATTCTTATCTAATGATAGTCTGAAAATCCATCAGTGAATGAGTAGATCTCCTATCCTCCCACATTGTCTAAAACTTCATCAGTAAAATATGTTGGAAACGGGTCATGAAGCGATGCATCGTTGAGTTTGCGCAAATCGACACAAATCCTGATTTCTCCTTTAGTTTTCTTTTCCTGCACAACCATGGGACTAACCCATTTTCTCTCTTCTACTGGCTCAATGATGCCTACTGCTAGCATCTTATCAATCTCATCCTTAACTTTTTCTTTGTAATGAGGATTTAATCTCTATGGACGCTGCTTAACTGGCCTAGCATCCTCTTTCAAAGGTCTCCTCGTGACTCCCAAATATCCTACTATTCCCTTCATCTCTATAAACTTAGTGGGAAATAAGTCCTGATATTCATGTAACAAATCTACGATGTGTCCTATCGTTTCATCATCCCATTAGTCTCCAATAGAGGCAAACTTTGGTTCTGTTTCTGTGCCAATATTGATCTTTTTAATCTTAATAGGCTCTATGACAGCTGGAATCTCTAGCTTTGGTCCATCAACTTTGCGAGTCAATTCTGACTCTAGAATGTTGATACTACAAGGATTCTCATCCTCATCACCTGGCTCTTCTGCGAAGTTGTAACACTCTAGCGCATGTTCTAACTGGATGGCCCAATCAGGATGAGCATACACTGGTAGGGTACACTCATCAAATATCTTAGTCTTTATAATCTCTAGAGCCTGATCAATGCTTGGGTACTCAGATTCAAAAGTGAAAGTGAGTACAAAGATGTGTATCATAACTGGCCATGTAATCATTCCTCTGCGCAACTCTGTCTCAGTGTACCAGTTCCTTGGGACTGTGTCTAAAGTGTGAATGAATAGGTGAACCCATTCATCCTCTGGAATGTTCGACCAATTCTGTTCACAAATCTTAATATGTGACCTAGGATCACTTTCTCCTGTATATTTCTGCTGGAAACGCTCCTTGTCATTAGAGAATCTGATCACCATCAATCTCTTAAAATCATCCCATGATGCGATATTTTCTTTATGTGCATGCCACCATCTTGTAGGTGTGGCTCTTACTACAAGGTCAATAGCTACCATCCTCTGCTCATGAGGGATTTCCTGGTCAAATTGCTGTAAAAATTCATTGACATCTTGTAAGCCATCAAACAACGGAATATCCTTAATCTCTGTTCCAATCCATCACAGTGACTTAGTCATAAATGCACATCTTCGAGCTAAAACTTCATAAAGTCTATTCTGCTAGTTTTCCAAACCAACATCCGAATCCGATGCGCATGAGCTATCACATCACCAACTAATATTTCCTTCGGTGGTGGGATTGATATAATCACTCTGGTTAGCAGTCATCTGATAGAAGCTCTCCATATTACGCACCTCTTCCTCTACTCTGATAGGTTCAATGTATCGAGGAACCTGAAAAGGATCCAACGATACGATGACGCGAATCTATTTATCCTCAAAGGTCATTTGTATTTTCTTTAAATCGATAACAACCATGTTATCAATTACCCAATCAATACCTAATAAAGCTGGATACGGTCTGCTATCGCCAATAATTTCTATGACTTCAAAATCTGCAAAGTTACGAACTTCGTCAATATCAAATGGTACTTGCGGTAATCGACCCAATGGTGATACACTCTGTTGATTGGCTAATCGCACATGGATAGGTGATCTGGTTAACTTAGGGCTACCCATCTGTTCGCATGTCTACTTAGTAAGAACATTTACCTCTGACCTTAAATCTAGGATTACCTCATCCATTTCAAACTCTCCAATTTGTGCTGTGAGTCTCATTTCTCTTCCTGTTCTTGTATGGCCCATAATATTATGAACATCACGCTACGTACTGCTCACAGAAGAAGACTGCTGATAGTGATCTATGATGCGTTGATGCTCTCCTATGGCTTTATCATTTCTTACGAGTTTCAAGCAGATCCGTAGGAAGTATTGTACACTTCCTGTCAGCTCATCCTCTTCACACCTTCCAGATATGGTAGCCTATGATATCTGTACAGGACTAACGCCACAAGGTTTTTACTGCGGTACACCCCTATGAGGCAATATCTGTGACCCTGATGGTGTAGGGTCAGTAAAGAAAGTTTTAGCTTGCTGAAATGTTTCTTTGTTCTTCTGCAGGTCAAGTGGTGTAGATTTATCAGTGGCTTTGCACACCCACTTCGGACCTGTATTCTTTTCGGCATCCTGTGATGTCCTACTAGTAGAAGCACCACTATGAGTCACAACATTGACTCTTGGTTCTGGTTCTTTCTGCTCAGCAGCAATAAGCTGAATATTCTAGTTTACTGCTAGCTTAAGATCCTTGATCTTGGCTATCAAGATAGGACACTCTTCTATAGTATGATCATAGGACTTGCAATACTTACATGTTGTAGTAGGGTTCTGAAAATCCCTAGCATAATGTCCTATAGCTCCACAGTTGTAACAAAAAATCAGTCCACGGCCACGGCCAAAGCCTCCACCATGGCCTCTTCCTCTAAATCCTCCACCACAGCCATCATGAGCTGGTTCATGCTGTGGACCTGCTGTTGGTCATGATGTCTCTGACTGGACTCTGTAGAAGTCATGTTTTCTCTCTATCATGAGATCATAAGCTCTGCAATTATTTTCATCATGTCCTACTGACTTATAGAAGTTACAGTATAAATTCTTGGGAGTTTGTACATATTTCTAAAGTAAAGGGCATTCCCGTGGTCTATGTCCTCTTGTTCTACAGATTTCAAACCATGGCCTTAATTGTGTACTAAGGGGTTAGGATCCCCACTTGCTATATACTCAACAAATACTGGATAGTTATCTTTGGTATGGCCATGTCCTTTACACTTTGTACACCATAATTCTTGTTCAACCTATTTTCCTTTCTTAATCTCATGTAGCTGTAAAGTGAGATTGGCTAACTGATTCTGTAATTTTGTCATACCTGCACTAGTCTCAGCTAAAGGTGAAGCCTCTAGTTTCATTTCCATCTC
>LPNX010749558.1:251347-263882 GCA_001517045.1 Pseudotsuga menziesii | reverse complement strand
ATAAATTATGTTGCTATTTTAATTCATAATTTATTTTAATCATTACAAGGGTAAAACTTAGACTTTAAAGTCATAAAATATTTTTCTGTTTTGATTATAAGTAGTGCGAACTTCCAAAAATAAAACAACATACTCAACAAAGACACAAATAATTACTATGACAATATTTGTAATTATTGTAGTAACAAATACAATGTTGGTATTATGTCATAAAATAATTTAATCAACTTAACATTAAATACAAACTATAAATAATATTACTAGACATTATGTAAGGATTCAAAGTCTATGACTTTCCTCATTTTGAAAGAACTCAATTTAGCGGAAGTTCTAAATTATAGATCCACTAAATAATAACAAATTTAATGAAATATGTGTTCTTTGATTATTGCATTATATAATACTAGCGATTACTGGGTAGTAGATTCAGGGGCTTCATGTCATGCTACGCCCATAGGAAATTCTTTCATGATTATGTTCAAGGTGATTTTGGACATGTTTTATTGGGGGAGGATGAACCATGTAAAATTGTTGGAAAGGGTAAGGTACGGATTAAGTTAAATAATGTAAGTGAATGGATGCTAAAGAATGTAAGGCACATTCCTGCTATGAAAAGAAATCTGATCTCAACAAAGCAGTTGGGAGATAGCGGTTGTTTGTCTACCTATGGAGAAATATGGTGGAAGATCACTAAAAGATCACTAGTAATAACAAAAGGAGATAGGGTAGGTACGTTATATTTATGTCCTCATAATACTGATTATTCTATCTCTGTAGCTTCCACAGAAACAAGTGCGGTGTTGTGGCATCATAAGCTTGGCCACATGAGTGAGAAGGGAATGCAGATTCTCCACTCAAGGAAACTGCTTCCAGATTTGAAGCAGGTAAGTTTGGAATTCTGTGAGAATTGTGTTTATGGAAAACAAAAGAGAATTATATTTCTTATTGTTGGGAAATAAAAGAAGAGTGAAAAGTTAGAGCTTGTCCATATAGATGTATGGGGACCAAGTCAGGTACAATCTCTGGGTGGCTCTCATTATTATGTTACTTTTATTGATGATGCAACTAGAAAAACTTGGGTTTATTGCATTAGACAAAAATATGATGTGTTTGATACTTTTAAGAAGTGGAAAGCTTTGGTTGAGAATGAGATAGGAAAAAGGTTGAAATGTCTCAGATCTGATAATGGAGGTGAATAATGCAGTAAGGAGTTTGACATTTACTGTTCACACAATGGGATTCACAGAGAGAAGATAGTCCCTGGAACACCACAAGAAAATGGCGTGTCAAAAAGGATGAACATAACGATCATGGAGCGTGTAAGGTGTATGATATTGCATGCAGGGTTTCCCTTACAGTTTTGGGATGATGCTATAAACATTGTTGTTTATTTAATAAACATAGGGCCTTCAAGCGCTTTGGATGGTGGGATTCCAGAGGAGGCATGGACAAGTAAACAGGTAAAATAGTCATTTCTGAGAACTTTTGGTTGTGAAACATTTGTCCATATTGATAACGATGATAGAACTAAGCTTGAAGCTAAATCCAAGAACTATACCTTTATTGGATACAGGGTTGATGATTTTGGTTATCGTTTGTGGGATTATGAAAAACAAAAAATCATTAGGAGTAGAGATGTAGTATTCAATCAAAAGGTCATGTACAGAGATTAGTTGCAGGGAACGAAAGAGGAAAAGGAAAACACAGAGTGCATAGTGCTTGATGAAATCAAAGAAAATGAAGTTCCAAAGGCACCAGAAAATAAAGAGAAGTAGGAGGTACCTGAAACTCCTGCAACTGTAAGAAAAACTACCAAGTTAAGTAGACTCCCTGAACGATTCTCTCCTTCACTGTATTATTTATTGATGACTGATTCCGGTGAAACAGAATGTTATGAGGAAGCAATGCAGGTAGAAACTAGAAATAAGTGGGAGCAAGGCATGGATGAGGAGATGGACTCATTGGTAAGAAACCATAATTGGCATATGGTTAATTTGCCTGCAGAAAAAAGGGCATTGCAAAATAAATGGGTTTACAGGATGAAGGGAAGAGGCTAGAATTGTTGTAATGGGGTTTGCACAAAATAAAGCTATAGACTTTGATGAAATATTTTCTCTTGTTCTTAAAATGTCTTCAATTAGAACTATTTTAAGTCTAGTGGTGGTAGAATATTTGCAGCTTGAATAGCTAGATGTAAAACAACCTTTCTCCATGGGGATATGGAGGAAGAGATTTATATGCAACAACCACAAGGGTATGAGGTCAAAGGGAAGGAGAATTTGGTTTGCAGGTTGAAGAAGAGCTTGTATGGACTGAAGTAAGATCCAAGGCAGTGATATTTAAAATTTGATGAGTTTATGATGAAACAAGGTTATGATAGATGTCATTTTGACCACTGTGTTTATTTCAAGAGGCTAGATAACAAAAGATACATTATCTTGTTATTGTATGTGGATGACATGCTTGTTGCAGGGTATAACATGCAAGATATAAATATGATCAAAAGAAATCTAGCTAAATCATTTGTGATGAAGGATTTGGGTGCCACAAAGCAAATCATTGGTATGAGAATAACAAGAGATAGGAAAAATAGCAAATTGATGTTGTCTCAAGGTGAGTACATAGAAAAGGTGTTGTAGAGGTTTAGGATGCAGAATGAAAAACTAGTTAGTACACCTTTAGCCATCCATTTCAAACTAAGTAAGGAGATGTGTCTAGAGACACAAAAAGAGATAGCTTACATGTCAAGGATTCCCTATTCATCAGCGGTTGGAAGCTTGATGTATGCCATGGTATGAACAAGACCAGATATTGCACATGCAGTGGGATTTGTGAGCAGGTATATGAATAATCCAAGTAAAGAGCATTGGAAGGCAGCACAATGGATTCTCAGGTATTTGAGAGGTACCACTTCTCATGCATTACGTTTTGGAGGTTCAGACACTGTTCTACAAGGATATGTTGATGCAGATATGGCTGGTGATAAACACAGCAGGAGGAGCACCATAGGGTATGTGTTTATTGTGGGTGGAACAACAGTAAGTTGGATTTCAAAACTGCAACAGGTTGTTGCACTTTCAACAATAGAAGCAGAGTATGTTGCTGCTACAGAGGCTAGTAAGGAGATGATTTGGTTGCAGAGGTTCATGGAGGAATTGGGTAAGAAGCAGGAGAATAACAGGTTGTACAGTGACAGCCAGAGTGATATTCATATTGCAAAGAAATCAGCCTTTCATTCGAATACTAAACATATACAACTCAAGTACCACTTCATAATATCTGTTCTTGATGAAGAGCTCTTAAAACTGGAAAAGATACATACTAGCTAGAATCCTGCAGACATGTTGACAAAGGGAGTAACCATAGAGAAACTGAGTTCCTGCTCGGTTCTGTTGGCCTTCAAGCATGAAGGTGAAAATAATAAATTTTCCAAGTCCAAGTTCCATAGCATAGTCGATCAAGTGTAGCAGCGGTGGAGTTGCTGTGATCAGTCTCAAAGTGGGAGATTGTTGGTTGTAGAGCCTAATCTTCCAGATCTAGAGATATTATTCAGTCATGTTGTACCCTAGGTGTACTGTACACTCGTTCCCCCACTTTGGGGTTTGGGGATGTTTGTTGGCCAACTGTTTTGTGGACCCATGGTATTGGGTTAACTGTAGTATTTTCCCATGGTATTTCTGATATAAAAGAAAAGCATTGTAATATGGTTGTGTATGGAATTGTATTGTATTGTAAACAATATCTATGATTTTGTGAGAGAGACTATGAGAGCGTGAAGAGGAAGTGCAACGGTATTGCTGTAGGTTGTATCCCTTCATCTTTCTGGACGGTAATAAAAGGACTGGCAATTTCTGTGTGGACGTAGCCCATCGTTTGGGTGAACCATGTTATATCTATGTATCTCTGTAATGTATTTAATGTGTTTTGCATCTTGTTTAATGATTTAACTTTATATCTGTTGTTGCTTCACGGTCCTGTTTTCTAACAATTAGTACCAGAGCCAAAAGGTCTATTTGGCTGGTAAACTTGTAGGAAAGGAGGGTTCATGGTTCGAGTGGGAGCAATGGTGAAAGAAGGAAATTTTAGGGTCGAGAAATTTAACGGCCAAAACTATCAGTTATGGAAGATGCAAATGGAGGACTATGTGTACCAGAAGGATGTGCAATTTCTGTTGGGAGGAAAAACAAAACAGTTGAAGGCTATGAAGGATGAAGAATGGGAGGTTCTTGATAGAAAGGAACTGGGAACAATATGGCTATGCCTGACTTCGTCGGTGGCTTTCAATATTTTGAAAGAAAAAACAACATAGGGCGTGATGAGTGCATTGGGTAAGCTCTACGAAAAACCCTTGGCTTCCAACAAGGTATTTTTATGAAGCATTTATTTAATTTGAATACATTAGAAGGTGGATCTGTTGCCAATCATTTAAATGAGTTTAATACATTTACCAGTCAGTTAAGTTTTGTAAAAGTGAACTTTGATGATGAGGTTAGGGCTCTTCTAATCTTATGTTCATTTCTAGAAATATGGAATAGCTTGGTCATGGATGTAAGTAACTTTGTCCCTAGTTCAAACACTCTTAAGTTTGATGATGTTGTTGGTGTTATTCTTAGCAAGGAAATGCGAAGAAAAAGAATAGGTGAGACATCACTACAGCAAATCTTGGAATTAGCATCCCATTTAGCGTCCCTTTTTAGTGTAATGTTTTTTACATTGAGTGGTCAAACTAGACGCTAAATGGGATGCGTCATGGACAAAAATTAAAGTGTTTGAAAAAACATCTTTTTTTGCTTCCTAAATAGCATCCTTTATGACGTCCAAAATAGCGTCTCTTTTTTTTTCTTCTAGAATAGCGTCAAAATTTGCTTCTTAAACAACGTCAAGGTTTTCTTCTAGAATCGCATCCAACTTTGCTTCCTAAACAATGGCAAGGTTTGCTTCCTAAATAACGTCCTACTTTTCTTCCTAGCGACTGTCCTCTTTTGCTTCTTAAATGACACCCCCGTTAGCGCCATATTTGCATCCTTAATAGCACCATGTTAGCATCCAAATTAGCATCCAATATTGCATTCATTTTTTCTACCACTTTAGCATCCCATTTTGCACCATGTTTTACTTCCAAATATGTGCCAATTTTCACTTCCAAATTTGCACCAATTTTTGCTTCCTTTTTTGCATTGTCTTTTGCTACCAAAATGATGCCAAATATTTCTTCCATTGTTGCACCATATGTTGCTTCCTATGTAGCGCCATGTTTTGTATCCAAAGTAACGTCTTATTTTTCTACCATATCAACACCATGTTTGGATTCATCATTAGCACCATGTGTTGCATCCTTTTTAATGCCTAGTTTCACATCTCTCATGTTTTGGCCACTAATTTAGTCATTTTTAGTATTTAACCGATATTATAATATCATTAGGGCATGGAGGAATCGAACCACCAACCTCCTTCTTGTAAGGAAGGCACTCTTCCATTGAGATAGAACCCTTTAAGAATTTGGGAACCTAACTTACAGAGTCCTCTATAATGGTAAAAACAATCAATACACAACTTTGAGTATCTCATGGTCAACCAAGGAAGCCAAATTATGACATCCTGGTTACAAACATGTAATATCTTGCACCTTATTCTAGTAGACAGACAATTCTACTTTTGGTCCTAGCTGCATGTGATTACACACGAGATAAGTTATAACTTATGCACCAACATAGTTACCTACATAAGATCAGATCTAACAGAGTGAGGAAACAAGAGTGAAAATAAAGAGAGTGTGCCTGGAAGCTGATTTTATATCATTGCAATGAATTGTGAATTGTCGATTCAAGCATTTAAAAGCATGAGAATTGAGAATTATTTGCAGAAATGCATCTGGGAGATAGCATGAGTGATATAAGGAAGCTTAATTCCAATGTATTTAAAGATCTATAAGGTGCAAAAGGAATATACCACTCACTAAATATGTTGGGGGGTGGGGATTGAAGGTATTATGGAAGGAATTTTCAGTGGAAAGAACATACACTGAGAAACTACAATATCTTCATGAACATAAAAAATGGTGAGTACAAAAGAGTAATGTAGTTGAACTACATCGAGTGGATAATGGTAATCATTATGATGAAGGGATCAAATGAATCAAAGGAATCAAAAATAAATTTTAGAGAAAAGACTACTACCATTTCTAAAATACTGACTATTCCAAGAACTCCCTAGGAACGGTTTGTTGGCGTCCATTTCTTGTCATTTTCTGGGAACTTTTCTAAGTTGTATCCTTCAGGAGATGGGTCATTCCCATAAAAAAATGCAGTAACAATCATTTCAGCTTGTAGAACGTATTTTATGCCCTCATTTGGATATAAAGGAAACGAGCATAAAGTTTAAGAAAAACCAACAAGAAGCTTAGGTTAGTCTGACCTAATATATTGCTAGTATTCAATTACTTAATAGAAGTCAGCTATGATAATTCATCTAGTTATCAGTGAGAAGCTAAAGTTACCAAGATATATATAGATATATGTACAGATATGAGAACAAATTGGATACAATATGGTTGGATATGCATATATAAAAATACAAGTAAAATATGTGTGAGCATTTATAATTCTTGAAATATAACTGAATGCCTATATTAATAATAAACCATCGTATGTAAACAATACATAAAAATAATTCTTGTCACTTTACATATTATATATCACAGCATATCATCTCTCCTTCAAAATATCATGTAATAAATTCATTATCTTCATATGAGTATTGAAGTTCCACATTGTTAATATCTTCTAGTGAGAAGAGATGTATAAGGATGAGGTAGATCCATATGCGTATACTCCACCAGTTGAAGCTCATGTTACCATTTACTATTTTACCAAATTAAGTTGAGTGCAATCAAAGACATGCAACTCAGGTAATTTTGGTTCGACACCCCCATCCTAGTAGACCCCTTCCTATAATTTACTCTCTTATGTGATAAAAGGTGGAGGTTGTAATGAAGTTATGAACAAATACAAACTCCTTGGCCTACTTTGATTCCAATCCAGTGCATAGCATGAATGAAGAAATAAATCTTCCACTTCCTATCAATTGATAACGAAACGATGAACTATGAAAATAAGCCTAATAGCTAAAGCCTCAAGATCACCCCATTCAATCAGCTTCATGATTTTTCCATCTATAGTATCCACATCCACATACATGCCCTAAGTTTTAAAGATAAGAGTGCAGAAATTTCTAGCAGACCTCCATGGTAACTCTGGGATTTTAAAGCATGCTCATCAAGGCTTTCTTGTCTCCAACTACAATTTACTTCTTGTCTTTGTCTGACACTTTTATTCCTGGAAATAAAATCATATCAGCATGATTGAACCTAGAATTCAATGTAGATGTCAAAAGATGCAGATGCAACATATTTATGATCTCCTTTTATCTTTCAGTAACTATTTCCCACTTATCATGATAGAATATTTCCTCTAGGTCCTTTTCTTTTGCATTAATAGCATCCATCATCTTCTCCAATAGGATATCTATATGCCTTGATCCCTCAGACACCTTTCCAACCAAGGTGCATCTATGTCAGTGTAGCAAATGATGGAGTCCAAACTCCAGACAACACAAGCATCAAAGATCACCAAGTTGACCAAGAGCAATTTCACCTCCATGGGCCTTTTTAAGACAATGGGAGGGAAGGTATCCCAATTCTCAACAACTTCATCAAATTTAGAGACGGGGGGGAGGAAAAGATATTTTTGAGCTACCATAGGAAAATGATGGATAAAAATGGTTTAAAGAAAACTCATGAAGTTTGCAGTAGCCTACCAGTTATCATGAAGAATCAATCTATGCATAGTTTAAGTTCTATCAATTTGAGACGACCTCTACACAACACAAACATCACTGATTACCATACTAGATAAAGATCAAGTTCACCTCTGCCAGCCAATTCAAGACAATGTAGAAAGCAAAACGAGTTTTGAGAAACCTTGAAAAGTTTCAACCTATCAAAAAATAAAAAGTAAAATAACAGATTTATACAAAATCAGAATATGTACATACCTTTATGAGCTGCAATTTCACAAATTGCCAATAAATGGCCTGAAAAATATATTGGATTTTGAAAAATACCCAGATCTAATTTGTGATAATTTATTCTAATCTAGTCAATCTTCCCCATATTACTCAACAAAGGTTGAGAGCAAGTACCACACAGAACCATGAAATATATTTGTTATGTGTAGCTTCCACAATGGTACAATCTAGCATGCTTCTTTGAAAGTAATTGTGTTTTCTTAGATGGCTTGAACAACATTATCTAAGGACATCATTTAATTGTGTCAAAGAGTATGTTATTAATAAATTGGGTATTTTTCTCCAACTTATTGCAATCTACAACATCATAATCTAAGTTATCTATCCACATCATAAGCTGAATATGATGTTATCTAGTATGAAACATATAATTCTTTTCCTGCATTTAGAACTTTTCAAGGGATAGTCCCATTCTTACTTCCATATGGAAGCGACAAATGAGCGTCAGAACTCAGTATTTCTACAGCTTCTTGCTTGTGCCAAGCTGGATAGCTTTTTGTGACAAATCCAGATGATGGGGATTCATTAGGAGAATCTTCATCCAACCGCATTAAAGAATTCAGATCAGGCACGTGATAATTATCACTTATTTGTAGATGACTGTTTACAGGTCTCCTAGTGGACTTGCTATTTATGGACTCTTTCTTAGAATAAGAGGCCCATTCATATTTTCGGGAGGCTCGTTCAAACTTAGGAGATGCCCATTCAATGTTGAGACATGCAAGAATGGACAAGTAGCCCGATCCCACTCCTGACGAACAGGTAGTATGGAAGGATTCTGAACGAAACATTTATAGAAGCAAGTACAAGCAAAGTTCAGACTTATGCCCAGTGAACCCAAAGGAAACATTGTGAATTGCAGTTGTGATAATGTGTTCCTCATAGATTTCTAAAGGTAGTTTAAAGAGAGATGTATAGAAGAGAAAAATCAATGAGCAAAACCATGAATGCTTGGCACTTGTCATAATGCTATGCCAAATTATCAACGAAACATAAAATTATTGATCATAATGCTATACCAAATTATCAATGAAATATAAATTTATTGATCAATGATAACATGCAATCTACCTTGACGCAAAGGTTCACAAAAAAGGAGCACAAGGCTTGTAAAGAGTAGACAAATAATGACAATAAAATTGTTCAATTTACTGCAAAAAAATTACAAAATGGTCGCTATGATCATGGCAAGGCAGAAATCACAAGGCCAAAAAGGTAAAAGTAGACCTCCCCAACATAAAACATTTCAATATGAATATAAACATCCCAGAAAATTTCTCAACCAAGTTCTGTATGAAAAAAATGGCCAGGAAAAAAAATTTGATACTTGGAAAAATGGCCAACAAAGTTTATCCAGAATGACATGTCATGTTTATAGATAACCTTCACATTTCACATCGTGTCAAATGACTTAATAACATATTAATAACAGGTAAACATCACACTCTACTCTCAGCATGCTCGAAATGTATTTGAAACTGTCAGTGCAATTAGGGGTCATTCATATCATGTTCGAATTGGATTCTAAGATATTTTAAGGTGTAATAATGGCAATGCCGCATTTTTCATAGTGTATCGTATAGCTGCTACAGTTTTTCATAATTTTTAACAATAATTTGTCTTGTTTTCTCCTGATTGAAGGTTAAGTATCCTCTTATCTCCGAAACAGGCATGAACCAACTCCACATCTTCATCTTTACGTTGGCAGTTATCCATGTGTTATTCAGTGGCCTAATTATCTCCCTAGGAAGAGGAAAAGTAAGTGCAAGGGGAAATAAATATTGTTTTCTCAAAATGCCTTCAGTTTAAATTCTGTTTTAAATTCTACATCTCTGCATGTATTCCGATGGTTTTTTATTGAAAATATGCACTCTAAGTGATTTTCATGCCTAGATGAAACGTTGGAGTGCGTGGGAAAAAGAGATTGAAACAGTGGATTATCAGCTTTCACATGGTGAGTGATTTTCATTTTCTTAAATCCTAAGTGGATTGGTCACCAATTAATTAATTTGAAAAATACATAGATAAACCAGTTTGGAAAATCTGCAATGGTTGTAACTTGAACATCCTGGGTTGCTTATTGGGTAACGAGCTTGTATTCAATATCAGGAGGGTACAGGGGATTTGGTAACATTTTCGGTAGTGTTAAGAAAGTTTGTTTCAGAGTCCAAGGAGCATTTTGTTTTCTTTTTAGTTCAAGTAGATCCTGAAAGGATCAGATTAACCCACCAAAATTCATTGGTAAGGTGCCATTTGAGTTTCTGGAGCCAAACCCCAGTTTTTAAATGGGTGGTAAGTAATTCCTAGTTTTCCTTTTGCATCTCTTCATTTGTTTATGTTTTAGAATTAATTCTTAGTTTTCTCTATGCATCTATTCAATTGCTTCTATTTTAGCATTATTAACTTTTACTAGATTTGCAGGTTTGATTCTTTTCACAATTCTTTTGTTCAATAAAAAAATTTGATTACTTGACCTTGCGCCATGGCTTCATTGTTTTTAGTCTTGATAATTTCAAATTATCTTTTTACATTTCATCTTGGTTATGTAAAGCCCATTAAAATTTATGTGTGTCACATCTCATTCAATCATATGTCTTGTAAATTGAGGTAAAAAGCGTGAAGAATATTAAAATATCTCAAGTTCTTTCAAACATCTGACCAAAAATTGTAGAAACCTTGATATAAACATAGAGATTTAATATCTATTCATAAAAAATAACCATAAAAGAAAGAGGGCTTGCGCAGATCGCTCTTGCTCAAACCCTAGATGAAAAAGTAGCGAGTTGAGAAAATATCACAAGCCCTCATAGAAAACTTAACAAATCTATATTGACGAGAATAATGAATAAACCCGTACCCAAGAAAACACAAGCCACGAATTGTATCAGAAATTTGATGGGGAAAATAATGGATGAATATGAAAACTCACCTGACAGTGACAGTGGCAGTAAATGAGAGGAAAATATCCCTTTGCAGGTTAAAAACTCCAGAACATTGAGACCAAATACATATGTCTGCCACAGTCTTCAAACCTCCAATACTAGCTATTATCTTGTATACATCGTGCATTGTAGTGAGATCCCAACACCTAATGCAACCATCAGAACCTCCCACAAAAATTTTCTTTGCATCCAAACTATGCCCAAAATTTTTCCTTTAACTCTTGGAAACAACCTATAATATTCCATTCCTTCCTCACGAACAACATAAATGTGAAAAACACCATCATCACAACCAATTTCCACTCGTTGCACAACAAGTTCTTCTTCTTCACTATCAGATCCACTAGTAGTGTTGTTTATTCCATATTCATAATCAGCACCATCATCATTATGTCAAATGGATTCAATCCGAGGATCTTTTGCTCTTTGTAAGGCCTCATCTGCCATTTTCCAGATAGATCCTCCAATGGCCTCTACAACCGTCTTTTGCTGAAAAGAACCAAGGTCCCATTCTGAAATGGATCCATCCAAACTAGCTGAGAATAAATGAGTAGATGGAGAGGAACTTGAGATTGACTGACACCAGACGAGGGATGAAATTACAGAACCGTCTCTACCTGGGATTGCCAGTTCGCAGTGCCATCCTAAGGAGCTGGGGGCAACATTCCATATTTCAATGGAAGCGTCCTCACAGGCGAATGCAACTTGATATTGGTCAACACTCGTTGCAAGTGCTACCATAGCCATCAGCTTCCAATCCACGGACTTGAGTCTGTGAACTTGGACCATCTCCGCAGCTTCAACAAAATACTACCAAAACCAATTAAAATTTACACCACAGAAGCAAAATTGGGGCCACAAATGGTTCAGAAGTGTGCCCACCTTCTGTAAAACCCTCGTTAAAACCTTTGCATCCAAAAACTATACAAGGAATATTTTATAGGTGAGTGGGTTTCCTCAACATCCAATACATTTTGGCTCCAATAACAATAATGAAAGAAGTAGAGACCAGAGGCATTTGAGCTTCAAACAGCTAAAACCCACAGATTTTTAAGCAATTTTGGGCCAATAAACTTCAATGTGTCGACAAAGAGTATGGGAAAATTTTACAAAAAAGATTAAGGATTTGTATGGTTACAACACTGGGTTACGAAGTTTAAGAGTTTGGAGTGATGGGCACGAATCGATGGAAGGGTAAATGAGAAAATAGTTTGTCAAGGTGGTGGCCATGGTGGCTTCGAATAAGTGATTACTTCCATAGAACTACTTACAGGTTTTAACCCCATGCCCTTCAAACCCCAAGGTAACGATATGAAAATAGATTTAGGGCTCGTTGCTTGATGATCCCCATGGAAAGAGTGATGTAAGGGGTGGAAACGATCAAAGAGAAGGAATAGAATGCATGAAAGAGAAGGGATAGAATGTGCAAGAAAATACTAAAAGATCTGCATGTGTAACATAGGAGATAAATACCCCCAAATCAGGGGAAATGAAACACCGAATTTTTC
>LPNX010749558.1:200768-249520 GCA_001517045.1 Pseudotsuga menziesii | reverse complement strand
TATATATATATATATATATATATATATTTTGTTTGAAACAAAAGAATATATCTTATATTATTATTTTGTAACAAATATGTGATTTAAAGAGAAATTGAACAATTGGCTTTCACCAACTAAGAAAATAAGTTTTTTTTACATTTCAAGAGTTTTACACAAATATCGTTGTCATATGAAACGCTAATATGACCTCTGTGAAATGTCACCGTGAAATTTAGGAGGACAACATTATGTGAAATTACTGAATTAACATAAATTCTATGGTAAGTAGAGCAAGTGCAACATTTTTTAAAGGCCAAAAATGAGAATCAAATGCGGTATCTATCTTTTGTTACAAGATGGAAGTGGCCGTCGTGCAATACTTCATTATGGGAGGAATCGCCTCAATTAAAAAAAAATTTCTTTTTAGAGAGATCCCACTAACATTACACAAATATAAACCAAGGGCCATAAGGTTTGAAGTGAGCACAGATGGAAGAAATGAGAAGAGGAAGCCACGTGTGAGCACAATGGCTCCCTCACTTGGGATTAATGAGACAAGACTTGTTGTGCATTGGAATGGGTGAAGATTCCAAATGGAGCACATGCCTTATTTATCACCAAACAACATTTTAACTTCAAACATTTGCAATCTATATTGAACTTTCTAAGTTAGCCATATTGTTTTTGTGGGGTCCTTATTTTACACTATAATTCCCTTGTCTAACTTGATTGCATCATTGGCAAGTTGTTCTCCAACTGAATTGTTGAAATGCATGAGGTGCATAAGTTTCACGTCGTTGAGGCTTTGAAGGTTTCAATTGATACACTCATAATTCTTACATTGTATATTCCCTTAAGTTTTTCCCCCTTTATATGCTTTATGACAAGAAACGAGTTTCTAAAAATTCTAATATGTTGTAGTTGAAGACTCTTCACAATTTTTGTACATAGAAGGAAGGTGTACATTTCAGCCTAGTTACTTGTCGCCACACCTATACCCATGAAAGATCCATTTCTTCGTTTCCAAAAAAACCCTACACTTGCCACCCTTTAGCTTTACTTATATTATATTCTATTTACATAAATTCTAATTATCAAAAAAATATAATCATATTTACAAAACACTCCCAAAGTGGGGAAATGAAACATACCTTTCGTTCATTTTAGACATTATGAAGTTCTTTTCGGTGTTTCATTTACCTGGCTTTGAGGGTATGCTAGTACTATATATTTTCATTTCATCAAATAATGTTGACCTACCTAGATTTTTTCTTCACTTCGCTTTGCTTTGATCTCTGCATGTGTTTTTCATGGAGACACACATGCAGGCAGCGGCTCTCACTGGTTTTATTTGATGTGTGGCCCATGTTCAAACCGCCTATGGTGGATTTCCCTCCTCATGCACTTTCATTCTCGTACTGTTGACTAAGACTACAAAGCTCTTTTAAAATTTCAAACTTCTGAAAAAGAGACAAATAGCATTGACATTTCATGAATATGTTTCTCAACTCCACTACAAAAAAAGGAGGTTGAAAGCTTAACAGAATAATACAAATAAGCAAGATCAGTGAATAAAACTGTACGAAAGATAAACCAAATCCAAAATGACACATTCATTTAGATGAGTTATTTCTAAGTCCACCTCTTCGTCGACCAAGGATATTCATTATTTTTCCAAGTTGGGTTACATTGGATATTCATTATTGATTTTTGAAACCCTTGCTTATCTTAAATATATGGGATTACTCTTCCTTTTCCCTTTCTTCTCAACAACCAAGTTTTCGTATACCAAGCATACTCTAAAATTGGGTAAGGAAATGCAAAAGAGAATTAGAGTGGATATATTATAGAATGGGACAACGAAAGGAGCAACATTCTTTTTTGAAGTTGGGTTGTATTGGATATTATCTCGCAAATATTGGCGCTCTTGCTTTTAGGATGCAAGTTATGATCTTGTTGTTATTCTTTCAAGATCGTAGAGCCCCTTGTTGTGACCCACAGTTCAAAATTACGTGGGTGTGTGTTATTTTGTGGGAGGACTAAAGGCAGCGGCAGGTGTAGTCACAACACTTCTTTCACCATTGCACAAAGATAAGGGAGACTATTATTGTTGTTAAATGTACAACATCTGTTAAGTTTTATTATTCCTTAGATGATATTCTAAAACAATTTAAGATGGTAGGATCACTAAAAGAACAACAAGTACAGTCACACAAGAGAAAAAAATATTTATCCTGGGAAACCCTCGTGGGGGATAAATCCCAACAAAACTTCCTCATTATAGAACTCAACCAAAATAGTTTAAAACCCAAGACAACTACTTCTCTCTTCTTTCCGTCACACGTCTTCTTCTCTCTCTTGAAAACTTGCTTGAGTGGATGGCATTGATTGTGAAGCACTAAAGACATTCAGTTAAACTCCTAACTAATAGTCAAGTAGTTAGTTAATCAGTTCACATTCAGTTAAAGGAGTTAACACTTGGTGAATTAATGGAGGGCGTATATCTTTGAATTAATGGTGTAGTTCTTGTAGCAGATTTTGCCTTAGGTTGGATCATACACTTTCAAAAGGGGCACCTTATAGTTGGTGGTTGTATGTCAGCAAGTCATGTGCAAATCCCTTTCAAATATGGGAGCTTGATCAGTCAAAACAGTGTAGTTTTAACATGTGCATGCTAATGTGATAAAATTAGAGAAAGATAGTGATTAAGGCTAGGTAATATTGGCACTTACAACAATTAGGATGCACATGCATGGAGAAAATATGATGTTTGTTATAGTCAACATGCAAGGCACCTTTGCTCAGTCAAACTAACTGCGCTATTTTAGGATCAAAATCAGACAGTTCAAGTGCAGTCGTGTTTCAATGTTATGCTAAAGCGGACTAAAACTCTAAAACCCACATGACTTTCAGAAATTAACCACAGTAAAATTGAATATTGAATGATGATTTAATTACAATGATGAGAAAACCTTTTATAGGTAAAAAATACACCGTTTCACTGAAAGGGTGTGATCTTATGTTTTAATTAATACTACATTAATATTAAAATAATTTCTCGTAATATTAGATACATAACATTTCCATCGTATTTTAGAATTATTTGTCCTCAAAGAAAGGGTAAGGACGAGTATTGTTGACGAAACTATTCTGTCTCCCATGATGCGTATTCATCTGGAAAATTCTTCCACTTAACGAGATATTTCGTGAGTGTTCTAGAATGGATTTTTCTTTCTTGGATTGCAATGATTCCTCAGGTTCCCAAATGACCCTTCCTTCTTCATCTAACGTAGGAAGTATTGTTTGTACTATTTGATGTTTACCCAACATTTTTTTGAGACATGATACATGGAAGACATTGTGGATACAGCTTTTATTAGGTAACTGTAATTTATATGCCACTTGACTAATCTTCTAGATAATCTGGTACGGTCCATAGAACTTTGGGGCCAACTTGTGTTTCCCTCCACTTTTAAGGGATACCTGTTTATAGGGTTGGAGTCTTACGAATACACAATATACTACTTCAAATTCTCTTTTGGTTCTGCATTGATCTGCTTGTTGCCTCATGCGATTCTCTGCCATGATTAAGTTATCCTTTAGTAATTCAATTGATTTTTGGGATTTCTCTAGTTGGTTCCTTACTTCTGGAACATTACTGTCATTCAGAACTAACTCCTTCGAATTTGGAGGTTCATACCCATATAACGCTTGGAAAGGGGTCATTTTTGCGGAGGTGTGGTATGTTGAATTGTACCACCATTCTGCTAAGTGTAACCATTGAGACCAATGGTTTTGTTTATCGGTTACGAAACAACATAGATATGCTTCTAAGCATTTATTTACGACTTCAGTTTGACCATCTGTTTGGGGGTGGTAAGCTGATCTCATATTGAGTGATGTACCCATTTGTTTAAAGAATTCCCTCCAAAATTTTCCATTAAATTTTGCATCTCTGTCGCTGACGATGACTTTTGGGAAGCCATGCAATTTGTAGACATTTTTGCAAAATACTTCTGCAATTTGTTTTGCTGTGTCTGTTTTTTTTTTATTGCCAAGAAGTGAGCAAATTTGGTTAATTGATCGACCACTACAAGGATCTTGTCCTTTCCTTCTGATGGAGGTAGCCCATCGATGAAATCCATTGATATCTCTTCCCATTTCTGGTTTGGAATGTGTAGGGGTTGGAGTAACCCTGGGGTTAAAAAAATTTCACTTTCGTTTCTCTGGCAATTGTCGCATTCTGCCACATATTGCTGGATACCTTTCTGCATTCCCTTCTAGAAAAATGACCTTCTTGCATTATAATAATATTTGAAGAATCCTACATGTCCGGCGGTTGCTGAATCATGGGATTCTTTTATTGCTTTAACTTTGAATTTAGAGTTTGAGTTCAAATAAATCCTCCCCTTATACCAAAGAATATCATTTTTCCATTCAAACTTGGGGTCACAGTTGGAGTTGTTAATTATAGTGCTTGTTTTTGGGTCCTTGGTGTATTCACTTCGTATTTCATTCAGCCATTCTAGAATTGCAACTGAGATGGAGTAAGAGGTAATATCCTCATCTTTTTTGGAGAGTGCATCTGCGACTACATTTTCCTTCCCTTTTTTGTGTATTATTTCCATGTCGAAAGTAGCAATTTTTTCTATCCACTTATGTTGCTCTGTGGAAAACGTTTTCTGTTGAAGTAGGTATTGAAGACTATTTTGGTCTGTGTGGATCATGAATTTTCTCCCTAAGAGGTATTGTCACCACTTTACCAATGCCTGCATAATTGCCATCATTTCTTTATCATATGTAGACTTCAATTGTTCTCGCTTATTTAATTTCCTACTATTAAAAGCTATTGGGTGTTCATCTTGCATTAGTAATGCTCCCAACCCATAACCTGAAGCATCACATTCTATCACGAATGGTTTGGAGAAGTCTGGGGTAGCTAATATAGGTGTGGAGGAAATAATTCCTTTTAAGGCTTCAAAACATTTTTCTGCTTCTTCATTCCAATGGAATGCATTCTTTTTTTGAAGGTTGGATAAGGGTGCGGTTCTGTGCGCATAATTCATAATGAATCTTCTGTAGTATCCCGTTAGCCCAAGGAATCCTCTTAACTTGGATATGTTAGTAGGGTTGGGCCATTCTATGATGGATTTGATTTTTTCTGGATCAACCTTGACTCCTTCTTTAGATATTACGTGTCCAAGATAACTCACTTCTTCTTTACCAAACGTGCATTTGGACATCTTGGCGTAGAACTGATTTTCTTTTAAAATAGAGAGAACCTGTTCTAGGTGTGTGAGATGATCCTTCCATGTCTTACTGTATATAAGGATGTCATTGAAAAACACTGATACAAACTTCCTTAGGAATGACTGGAATAGGTTATTCATGGTTGCTTGAAATGTCGCTGGGGCGTTAGTTAGCCCAAAAGGCATTACCTTAAATTTGTAATGTCCCTCATGGGTTCGGAAAGCTGTCTTCGCCACATATTCTAGCCTTACTCTGATTTGGTAATATCCTAACCTTAAGTCTAATTTTGAAAAGTACCTTGTGCTATGCAATTCATCCAACATTTCATTGATAAATGGAATGGGGAATTTGTCATTAATAGTTATTTTGTTTAGTCCTCTGTGATCGATGCATATCCTAAATGATCCATCCTTCTTTCGTACCAGTACTCATGGTGCAACGTAAGGAATTCGACTTTCTATAATCATTGCACATTTCAATAAATCATGGATTAATCTTTCAATCTCCGTCTTATGGTGGTGTGGATACCTATAGGGTTTAACATTGACAGGGCTAGATCTTGACTTGATTTCGATGACATGCTCGATCTTCCTTTTTGGTGGTAACTCCATGGGGAGGTCTTCGAATACTTTTTTGTATTTTTGGATTAATCCTTGGATCTCTGGATGATCTTGTTTAACTACTTCTAAAGTTAATAATCATCATCTCCTGGCATTGTAAGACATATGCTGGTGCTCCTTTTCGAATTAGCTTCTCCATTTTGTAGGATGACACAATTTGCGTGCGAGGGGGTTGGAACCCATATAATTTGTATCTTTCTCCTTGCCATTTAAACTCTATAAAGTGTTCTTGGTGGTTTGCTGAGTAGGTACCTAGTGTTTGCAACCACTGAATTCCTAATACTGCATCAACTCCTCCTAAGGGCACTGCATAAAATTCTGACTCAAGGTTATAGTCTTGTATTTGCAGCTTAACTTTGTGGCATTTCCCTACTTTTTCGATCTTCTTTCCATCTACTACCATTACTTTCATGTTGGGTACTGGATATATGAAAAGGTTAAGCCTCTTTGCAACACTTACGTCGATGAAATTATAGGTGCTGCCTGTGTCGAATAGGACTACAACATTGTTATTTTTTATATGCCCTTTTAATTTTAATGGTTGTGGTTGGTGTATTCCTGTTATGGATACAATTGATATTTTGGGAGTTTCTTCATCTTCTAAATCTGACAAGGGATTTTCGATGTCACGAGTTTCTTCTATGTCGGATTCATCGCTATCTAACTTGTCTTATTCTTCTGCTTCACATTGATATAAGTTCTTGGTGGTCTCTTTTTTTAAACATCTGTGTCTTGGGTCCCACTTCTCTTTGCAATACTTACACTTTCATTCTTTCATCCGTTGGGATTCTAAGGTGGTTTTGTTGTCATTCCTCAGATGTGGTGGTTGGTATTTGGTGTTAGTTTTCGTATTTGGAATAGACCTTCTATCTTTGTCATGGTTTTTGTTCCACGCTTTTTTAATTTTTCTTCAATGATTTTTGCCTTGTGTCTCGCCTTGTCCAAGGTTGATACATTTAGTATCTCTAGTTCATCTCTTATATAGGGTTTTAGTCCGTACACATAAGTTTGGAGGCATTGAATGTCTGTGAGTTCTGGCACATGTGTCGCCAGGGATTCCCATACGTTGGTGGATTCGTCGACATCGCCTTTTTGCTGCAGTCTGGTAAGTTTTGCGAAGAAGTATTTTTCTTTTAAGTCTTCAAACCTCTTAAAGAAATCATTTTTGAATGTTCTCCACTTGTGCTTAGTTTCCTGTGTTGTAACCTTCCACCACATGTACCAATTGTAAGCCCGCTCTTCTAGTTGAATAGGGACATATTTTATCATTTCCTCGTCAGCTGTGATATTGTGTATGGAAAAAAATTCTTCTGCCTTGTTGATCCACACCACGCTCCGTTTTGTGTCTCCATTGAATTTTGACAATTCTAACTTGGGTTTCATTTGATATCCATTCCTTTTTGGAGGAGAAAGTGACTGCTCATGATTTGGAGAGAGATCGTGATCGAACTCTTGTTGTGGACTTCCTCTTTTGGGAGGAATTGTCTTATGGTGCTTTGAATTTGAGGATGGTTGGTCTTCCTTTGACATATTGCACACTAATGTAGTAATTGTGTTTTCCAAATGATGCTCGAGTTTGCTTAACCCAGATTCGAACAATATTGTCATGTTTATTTTTACACCTTCCATGTCCCAAGATACTGCTTCATTGACTTCTTTTTTGACAGTCTCTGATAATTCGATTTTGCTTTTGTGTAGTTCTCCTTCGATTTGGTTGAGTCTTGAGTGTAAACCCTCAATATTTTTAGAACCTTGGGCTTGGTTAAGCTCTAATTTCGCCATTCTTTCTTTAATTTCATTCATTTCTGCCAATTTTCTTGTGCAGGGAGGAATTTTGTTTTATTAAGAATGGTGAGGTTTAAGGAATAATAATTAATTATTATATTAATTATTATATAATAAAATCTTTATTTTCCCTTAAGTTTTGTAAAATGTGAGTAGATTGGGTGGTTGGGAGGGATGAGTGTTACATTCCCCACCTAAGTTCAAATCTCACTTTCTCTTTACAAGTAATTATTTTGCACTGTATATTTAAACCCAAACCCACTTGTTAAGAAGGAAGAGCACTAGTTAACTGGTTTTCCTACTTTTAGTTAAGGTGATTAGTCTTTGAAAGGTATGCATGCTAGGTTTGAACTGCAGTAAGGAATTAGCTACAGTGGCAGTTAAGGGACTAATAATATGAGTTCTCATGAAAAACTGCCACTTGATTTTTCATGTGGTTCAAGACTAAAACACATAAACCTGAGTTTTCTACAGCAGCCTGCATTTATGAGTTTGTGAGAGTGATTTTGAGTAAAATATATTTGGTGTTTTATTTTTGAACGTTAAAAAATCTCTTCAATAAGTTGGGCACATTATTTGCTATCTGTCATAGCACCTAGTGTGAGTAGAATTAATTATGCTCCAACTATGGACCCTTTAACACAAAATTTGCCTCAATGTGTATTTGCTAATGAGGCATTCATTTAGATTGATGAGATTTAAGAGTTTCTCAGTGTGAATATGTCCAGACTTTGCTAATGAGGTACCATGTCTTACAACAAGGTTTCTATTGAATGTTTTGATGAAGTTGATCCATACACATAGTCTATATGCATAGTAAATACAACAGTAAGGAAACAGTAACAAACCTCTGACAGAAAACATGAAGAGACATTACAACAAATATAATGTTACCACTGTTATGCAATCCTAGCATGACATACAATAATTGATGTATAGATTTTATTGGTTCATATTCAATACATGAGGCCCTGACATACAAAGAATGATGGTCGAAAGGACATAATGAGTTGTAACATCATCTTAATTGACAGTTCATGTTGTTGGCTTGTTTATCAAATCAAGGCAGATTCAGGATGATTTCAATTGTGGTGGAGACATCAGTGAAGCAATCTTGGGAATGATTTGATGATAATTGTGGTCCTTGAAGCAATATATAGGTACTTCAGATCAATGGGTCCACTTTTTGGATTCAAACCCTATTTGGGATAGAGATTTAGTTCCGCAGAAGAGCTTGTCACAGAATTTGGCATTGTGTCGAATTATCAAGATGGTTTGTCCAGAGCTTTGAAAAGGCAATATGAAGGACAAAAAAGCTATTATAATTCAGGGAGTACATTTAGATCCTAATATTTTTACTTATGAAAATTCATCTTCTTTGGAGGATACTTCACTTGATCATGACATAAAAGCAAAGGAAGAAAACACTTCAATAGATGCGCTGGTCAGTGAAGCTTCTAATTCTCTAGAATCTAAGGTTACAACCATAGTGGCCACATGACATTGCAACAAAAAGACACCCAAAGTTTCAATGAAACAATGGTGAGAAACACACCCATTGATGTTAAGGAATGTCAGGGGATTCCTACTGTCCTGAAGATGGTTGATTTTGATTAGAAAGGTCGTTTAGAACTATGATGCGTGGGATCGCCCCCCACCCCCTCGTTCCCACTCCTAAAGCTCGCTTCCTTCGAAAGCGAGCTCCCAGTTTTGGGTGCATGCTCCCTAGGTGATCCCTTCCTTTCCTATAATAAAATCTCTTATACTAGGTTGATCATTTGATGACAATGTTATGGTAGCTCCCTTCTTTTCCAAACTCCTACAAAGGTTTTTATGGTTGATCAATTGATGATAATGTTATAAGTTGTAACTACTAGATGATTGATGTTACATGGTTTAATCCATGTATTCTATAGCTAATTCAACATCCTACATGTTTTTTATATATACATCCATCAAAATATATTAAAATATATACTATACAAAAAATGCTCTCAAAATGAGAGCTTTTGAAATTTTCACTTTTTGCTCCCCTCCTACTCCCTGCTCCCAATAGCATAGTTCTAGAGGAATGGGTGTCTAGCAGATCCGTTGACAGTAAATTCCCAACCAATGATCAGAAAGAGTTTAATAAGCAATTTGAAGTCACCTCAAGATTACTTTTGCTCATTTGAATGACAGAGAAAGACAATAGTAATTATCTCCACCGCAAATTTTCCTCAAAGATTGGTTTGGTTACACAATCTTTTACAATTCACTCAACATGGTAACTCAATCAAATATAGGATGTAATTCTTGTAGTATATGTCTAATAAGTAATATGTAGGGCCTGGTTGCTCTAGTGGATCTCTGGCACTTCAAGGTGTAGTTTTTGTAGTAGATATTTCCTTAGGTTGAATCATACACTTGCAAAAGGGGCACCTTATAGTTGGTGGTTGTATGTCAGCAAGTCACGTGCAAATCCCTTCAAATCTGGGAGCTCAATCCGTCAAAACAGTGTAGTTTTAACATGTGCATGCTAATGTGATAAAATTAGAGAAAGATAGTGATTAAGGCTAGGTAATATTGGCACTTACACAATAGTTAGGGAGCACATGCATGGAGAAAATATGATGTTTGTTATAGTCAACATGTAGGGCGCCTTTACGTTCCATGATTACAATCATTTACATGCCACTATGTTAAATCAAGATCCAAAAGTACTATCACATGAATCATGATCATTGACATTGAAATTTATATATTTGACGTTATGTCATACCTTTTCCGAACATAATTCCTAGCTCTAAACCTAGTGCAATTCCTCATGCGATTCCTTTCGAAAATTCTGGCATTATTCCAAGCGCTATACCTAGATCTATACCTGGAACTATGCTGGATGTTTTCTAGGCCCATTTTCTAGCTCTATACTTGGCACTATGTTGGATGTTTTTCCTACCGAAATTCATGCCACAATTCCTGTCGCTAACCCTGGATTAATATATGGTGCTATGCTATTCAAGATGTTTTTTTGGAGGATATTCTTAGCGTTATATGGGATGTTTTTCTGGATGCTAATTGAGACATTAACTTGGATGCTAATTGAGATTCTAATTGGGAAGATAATTGGGATGCCAATTAGCATCCAAAATAGCCTCAACTTTTAAAAATGGATGCTAATTGGGATGCTAATTGGGACGTTATTTGGGACGCTAATTGGGATGCTAATTGGGACACTAATTGGGACGCTAATGGGGATGCTAACGGGGATGCTAATTAGCATCCAAAATAGCGCCAACTTTTAAAAATGGACACAAATAATGTCATTAAAAGCGCCATCCCGTGGAAAAGCATCCACTTTGTCCAAAATATGATGAAAAATACACTAAAAGTGATAGTGGATGCTAAAAGAGATGCTAATCACATGGTTTTCTTGTAGTGCATCAGGTAATGCGTTGACCATGGAGAGAAGAGGGATACAAAAGGAGAGAGGATAGAGCTTAGGTAACTGCGGAAAGTATGGAAAGGGCAGAACCAAGTCCAGATTCATAAAAATAGAGTGTTGAACTATTGTAAAAAAGGATATTTGAAGAAAGACTGCAGAGCTCTAAAGAAGAAAGGAGACATACATCAAGAGACTACTCAGGAAGCGAATGTAGCAGGTGATGTGTTACAATATGCTTTTATTCTTGCATTAGATAATACTAGCGATTACTGGGTAGTATATTCAGGGGCTTCAAGTCATGCTACACCCCATAGGAAATACTTTCATGGTTATGTTTAAGGTGATTTTGGACATGTTTTATTGGGGAATGATGAACCATGTAAAATTATCGAAAATGGTAAGGTACAGATTAAGTTAATTAATGGAAGTGAATGGCTGCTAAAGGATGTAAGGCACATTCCTGTTATGAAAAGAAATATGATCTCAACAGTAAAGTTGGGAGATAGCGGTTATTTGTGTATGTTTGGAGACATGTGGTGGAAGATCACTAAAGGATCATTGGTAATAGAAAAAGGAGATAGGGTAGGTACATTATATTTATGCCCTCATAGTACGGATTATTCTATCTTTGTAGCTTCCACAGAAATAGGTGCGGTGTTGTGGCATCATAGGCTTAGCAACACGAGTGAGAAGGGGATACAAATTCTCCACTCAAGGAAATTGCTTCCATATTTGAAGCAGGTAAGTTTGGAATTCTATGAGAACTGTGTTTATGGAAAACAGAAGAGAGATAGATTTCTCAGGGTTGGGAAACAAAAGAAGAATGAAAAGTTAAAGCTTGTCCATACAGATGTATGGGGACCAGCTCAGGTATAATCTCTTGGTGGATCTCTTTATTATGTTACTTTTATTGATAATGCAACTAGAAAAACTTGGGTTTATTGTATTAGACAAAAATATGATGTGTTTGATACTTTTAAGAAGTGGAAATATTTGGATGAGAATGAGATAGGAAAAAGGTTGAAATGTCTTAGATCTGATAATGGAGGTGAATACTGCAACAAGTAGTTTGACAGTTACTATTCATACAATGGGATTTGCAGAGAGAAGACAGTCCCTGGAACACCACAAGAAAATGGTGTGTCAGAAAGGATGAACATAAAAATCATGGAGCGTGCAAGGTGTATGAGATTGCATGCAAGGTTTCCCTTACAGTTTTGGGCTGATGCTATAAACACTGCTGTTTATTTAATAAATAGAGGGTCTTCAAGCGCTTTGGATGGTGGGATTCCAGAGGAGGCATGGATAGGTAAACATGTAAAATACTCATTTTCGAGAACTTTTGGTTGTGAAGCATTTGTCGATATTGATAAATATGATAGAACTAAGATTGAAGCTAAATCCAAGAAATGTACCTTTAATGGATACAGGGTTGATGATTTTGGTTATTGTTTGTGGGATTATGAAAAACAAAAAATCATTAGGAGTAGAGATGTAGTATTCAATCAAAAGGTCATTTACAAATATCAGTTGCAAGGAAAGAAATAGGAAAAGGAAAACACAGAGTACACAGTGCTTGATGAAATCAAAGAAAATGAAGTTCCAAAGGCACCAGAAAATCAAGAGCAGTAGCAGGAACCTGAAAATCCTGCAACTGTAAGAAAATCTACCATGTTAAGTAGAATCCTTGAACGATTCTCTCCTTCACTGTATTATTTATTGATGACTGATTTTGGTGAACTGGAATGTTATGAAGAAGCAATGCAGGTAGAAACTAGAAATAAGTGGGAGCAAGGCATGGATGAGGAGATGGAATTATTGGTAAGAAACCAGACTTGGGATCTGCTTAAGTTTTCTGCATAAAAAAGGGCATTGCAGAATAAATGAGTTTACAGGTTGAAGGAAGAAGATGGAGGAAAGAAGCGGTACAAGGCTAGACTTGTTGTAAAGGGGTTTGCACAAAATAAAGGTAGAGACTTTGATGAAATATTTTCTCCTATTGTTAAAATGACTTCAATTAGAACTATTATAAGCCTAGTGGCGGTAGAATATTTTCATCATGAACAATTAGAAGTAAAAACAACCTTTCTCCATGGGGATTTGGAGGAAGAGATTTATATGCAGTAGCCACAAGGGTATGAGGTCAAAGGGAAGGAGAATTTGGTTTACAGGTTGAAGAAGAGCTTGTATGGCCTGAAGCAAGCTCAAAGACAATGGTATTTAAAATTTGATAAGTTTATGATAGATCAACAAGGTTACGATAGATGTCATTCTGACCACTGTGTTTATTTCAAGAGGCTAGATAATGGAAGATACATTATCTTGTTATTGTATGTGGATGACATGCTTGTTGCAGGGTCTAACATGGAAGATATAAATGTGATCAAAAGAAATCTAGCTAAATCATTTGTGATGAAGCATTTGGGTGGTGCAAAGCAAATCCTTGGTATGAGAATAACAAGAGACAGGAAAAATCACAAATTGACATTGTCTCAAGGTGAGTACAAAGAAAAGGTGTTGTAGAGGGTTATAATGTACAATGCAAAACCATTTAGTACACATTTAGCTAGCCATTTCAAACTAAGTAAGGAGATGTGTCTAGAGACACAAGAAGAGATAGATTACATGTCCATGATTCCCTATTCATCACCGGTTGGAAGCTTGATTGATGCCATGGTGTGCACAAGACCGGATATTGCACATGAAGTGAGAGTTGTGAGTAGGTATATGAATAATCCATGTAAAGAGCATTCAAAGGCAGTAGAGTGGATTCTTAGGTATTTGAGATGTACCAGTTCTCATGCATTATGTTTTGGAGGTTCAGACACTGTTCTATAGGGATTTTTGATGTAGATATTGCTAGTGATAAAGACAACAGGAGGAGACCCACAGGTTATGTGTTTACTGTGGGTGGAACAACAGTAAGTTGGATTTCAAAAATATAATAGGTTGTTGCACTTTCAACACAGAAGCAGAGTATGTTGCTGCTACAGAGGATAGTAAGGAGATGATTTGGTTGTAGAGGTTCATGGAGGAATTGGGTAACAATCAAGAGATTAGCAGATTGTATAGTGACATCTAGAGTGCTATTCATATTGCAAAGAACTCATCCTTTCATTCAAAGACTAAACATATACAACTCAAGTAACACTTCATAAGATCTGTTCTAGATGAAGAACTATTAAAACTGGAAAAGATACACACTAGCCAGAATTCTGCAGACATGTTGACAAAGGGAGTAACCAGAGAGAAACTGAGTTCTTGCTCGGTTTCTGTTGGCCTTCAAGCATGACGGTGAAAATAAGAAATTTTCCAAGTCCAAGGTCCAGAGAATAGTCAAGCAAGTGCATCAGTGGTGGAGTTGCTGTGATCAGTCTCCAAGTGGGAGATTGTTGGTTGTAGAGCCTAATCTTTCAGATCCAGAGATATTATTCAATCGTGTTTGTACCCCAGGTGTACTGTACACTCGTTTCCCCACTTTGGGGTTCAGGGATGTTTGTGGGCCAACAGTTTTTTGGACCCATGGTATTGGGTTAACCATAATATTTTCCCATGGTATTTCCCTTATAAAACAAAAGCATTGTAATACAGCTGTGTATGGTATTGTATTGTATTGTAAACAATCTCTGTGATTGTGTGAGAGAGACTATGAGAGTGTGAAGAGGAAGTGCAGCGGTATTGCTGTAGGTTGTATCCTTTCATATTTTTGGACGGTAATAAAAGGAATGGCATTTTCTATGTGGACGTAGCCCATCATTTGGGTGAACCAAGATATATATATGTGTCTCTTTGTATTGTGTTTAATGTGTTTTGCATCTTTTTTAATGATTTAACTGTATATTTATTATTGCTCTGCAGTTCTATTTTCTAACAATTTGTATTAGAGCCAAAAGGTCTATTTGGTTGGGAAACTCGCTGGAAACAAGGGTTCGTGGTTTGAGTGGGAGCAATGGTGGAAGAAGGAAAGTTTAGGGTCGAGAAATTTAATGGCCAAAACTATCAATTATGGAAAATGCAAATGGAGGACTATTTGTACCAGAAGAATTTGTGCATGCCATTGGGAGGAATAGAAAAATAGTCAACGACTATGAAGGATGAAGAATGGGAGGTTCTTGATAGAAAGGCACTGGGAACAATATGTCTGTGCCTGGCTTCATTGGTGGCTTTCAATATTTCGAAAGAAAAAACAACAGAAGGCGTGATAAGCGCATTGGGTAAGCTCTACGAAAAACCCTCGCTTCCAACATAGGTGTGGGGGAGATGTTGGCCCACTGTTTTTGTAATATTTTTTCCATTCCACCCCACTCCTATTCTTGTTTGTTACCCATATTACCAAACTCTCTTATGATTTTGCATCCAAATACGTTTGACTAGTTCCAAGAGGTAAATGTTGTGTACTTTTACACTTTCCTATATAGTTACTAAGTTAGATAGGGTTGTAGCTAATTTTGCTGATGAAAAATGTTCTAAGTCTAGTTATTGTACCATTAGTTCACTTATGGTACTTTAAATCATTTGTTAGCAAAGTTGCACCCATCCAAATGAGAGTTGGGAACTTATAAATTCTTATTGGACAATAAGTTATGAGGTTAACAAAAATTACAAGGCCTTTAAATAAATGGAAGCAAACTAGAATCCAAAACAGAGTTATGCATGTTACGCATTTAAATTAAAAGTTGGAAGAATATTTATTAAGTAAAGGATATGGTTTCTTAAATCCAAGATAATCATGTTTATGAAAATTATATTCTTTATGGGAAATGAATGTAGGAACATCTAAGCATCCTCCTATCTATAAATGAGCATCTCGACACTTCTGGACAACCTAAGAGCATCCAAATATCCCACTCCCGATGCCGCTAGATAGGAGGGAACATCTCAAAGACATTTCCAAAATTGTTCTCTAGAAAAGAATGTTGGGGATATTCCCAACATGCTTGACAAAAATTGGGTTATAGTGTATGAAACGTGGGTTATAATGCAAGAAACAAAGCAAACATTGAATACTCTTTCCATTTCCTTACTCTCATACTCAGACATTGAATACTCTTCCACCATGGCAGTTGTTGCAGCCTCAATTTAACTTTTACCTACCTTATCCACAAGGTTGGAATGGCCAATCTTATGATCACATGGCCACTCTCCCTCATGTTGGAACAAAACTTGGTCCTTCAATATCAATCAGAGAAACTAATCCTCTACATCAGCCACATCTATCTTCTCATCAAACTCCTTGGTATCCAACACAATTTACTGTCCAATCCAACCACCACCCTAACCATAATAAAGCAGTTTAGTATGCTTACAGTGCTGAACTACAAAATTTTCCTACATTTCTTTCTTGTTCGACCTCACCTACTCCGCTGCAAAAAGACTATGCACTATTGCAGCAAATCCATACGAGGGATGAACATGTTTTAAATCCAAGACTTGGAAGTGAAGTTTCTTGTCATCATCAACAAGTTAACAAGATCAACAAATTTGATGAAGAACATACATTGGAACCAAAAATTGAAGCATCCTTTACATCATTAGGTCCAAATCTCTTATGCATTGAGGAAGATCAGTTTACTAAGGAGCTTCATGGTGTAACATCCATGAGAAATCAAGGGAACAAAGACCATATTGAAGCTTGGTTTCAATCTGTCATCGGTCTGCAACATCATTCCATACTTCACCAATCCTTGGCACCATCATTTCAAGGGAAGTTGATCTCTCATATCCTAGCATTCATAAAGTTATATTTTTCTGTTGGGACTATGAGCATACTTGAGTCACTTCTTCGAAAGTGGCTCCATTGGAAATATGCATACACTTGAACAATTTTTATATTTCCAAGTAGAATGGGGTAGGATAGAATAACAGAATAAAACCATGCTTTTGTTTTTTTTATTTTTTATTTTTGATTAAGTATGCTCTCTTCCCACGCCTTGTTGCGATCAGGAAGATCAAAAAGTAGAAAGATAAGGAATGGGTATGAGATGTTTTTAGGAATGCTTTGGATTTGTTGACTATTTGAACAAAATGCTTAAATAATTTTTGTCTTCAATTTTCCAATTTTTAATTTGTCTCTATTTGTTACAAAAAAATAAACTCCTTCTTGAAAAAAATTACAGTAATTAGGGAAGGTGAATGAAGACTCCATGGGAAAATGAGCCAATGATTATGGAACCCTTCAAGCTTGAACTTGGGCATGAATTTGTTAGTTGCAACACCCAGCTGTGACTATCAGCTGTAACAATGAGCTGCAACACCCAGCTGTGATTGTCTTGTAGGTGAAAATTTATGAGTTTGGGATACGTGTGTGTTGCACATCATGGTATGTATTTAGTTTTCATTTATATATAACACATCTATAAAAATATATAGGATTTATTTTAACATTAAGTCATTTTTTTTAAGAGTTACAACTGCGGCTGCAACAGACTGTGTAAGTCAATATAGGTGTTCAATGCTTGAATTTTTTTGTATGGGTGTGTGATCTATTTAAATCTACATCATTAAAAACATTCACACCTATTCCGATCACTTTTTGGGATCCGTATTTAACTTTTTTGGATTTCTGTGGCATTTTGACTTGAAATTTTTATTGAAACACAGTCATGACAATCAATTTTTGGGAGACCAAATGGACTTATTTTTAAAACCTGTTTACATACAAAGTATCCCTTTGAATCTATTTTCCAAAACAATTTGAATTTTTAATATTGGGCATCAAACGAAAAATTTATGGTAAAAATACTAACGAGGTGTCAAGTAGGAAACTTAGGAACATAGCTGGTACAGTCACTTTTTGGATGCCTTATTGGACATAACTTGAAAAGTTGTTTCATCGGTATATTCCCCTATGAATTTAGTTTAAAATTCAATTCTAATCACTCCATTCCGATATCGTATGCAAATTTTATGACCAAAATACCGACTGCTTGTCACAAATCAACATTCCTAAAACTTTGTTTCCTAGACTGTTCATTGGCCTATTTGACTCATCAATTCTTATTGGATGTGAAACCTATTTCTAATGGAGATACATACATGAATCTACTTTCATCTCCAAATGGAATCACATCAATCCGTTATCAAACATAAAATTTAAGCCTAAAACCGTGATTGTTGGTCTAGTCCAGAATTCGAAAAACACCTTGTCATGCAGGTTGTCACTGAGCAATTTGGAATATCATTACATAGAATTTTTAAAACTTATTTCTAAGGGACATAGACCTGTAAATTTTCTTTCATTTGGATTTTGAATCACTCAAATCAGACGAGGAACAAAGAATTTATGATTGAAACATTGCTAGAGAGCCTAGTTTGTCATCGTTCTCCCACAGGTATAAATTGAATTTGCTTCGTTCATTTTTTTTTGGGATTTGTTTTTAAGTAATTGCTTGTTGTTTTTTTTCATAAGTGTTGGGTGAAGAGAGACCAATCACCTCTCTTCTTCCATCATCTCATGTTTTATTGAAGACAAGTGCTAGGTTTTTGCAGGTCCTTGGAAGAAGAAGGTCAATGCAAGCACGAGTGAATCTTGTAGAATTTTTCTGTATTTGCAATTGGATTGAACACACAAAATAGATAGATTGATGTGAAGACCATACAGAGACCAATGTTTCCAAATTCAAGTCCCATTGCTACATGCCAAGAATCCTTTTTAGACACATGCCATACCAATTGTTGCCAAAAGAAACCCCTCAAGAAGCCAATTGTGGTATGGTAGATTCATTCACCCTCCTCATTTCAAAACCCTAAAAATACATTCATGTCGAAGTCCCATTTTCCACTGCTTATTTATTCGGCCTTAACCTTTTTATTTTCCATCACTACTACATCACGACTTCACATATACTTTCCAATTCTGAGTTTCATGTTGGTTCTATTTTTCACTATTGTTCTTTAGAATCATTTATCTGGTACTCGTATTGGATGATGTGGAATTCATTAAGGTCCAAATTCCAATGGTCTTGTCCCATTGACTCCAGCACATCATCTGGGATCGAGATTATAGGTTTTTTTAGTGCCCTGGGATTTGCATGAATCAATGGTAGATTTTCTTGTTGTTAATCACGGGGATTCATCAATGCCTCTTGATTGACAAATATTGAAGGTGACTCGACTCCAGCACATTCATTGGTACCTCTCAAGATGCACTAAGGGACTTAAGAGATCACTGTCATCAAAGATGAGTTGCTTCACATTGGTCAACGACATACATTAATGGTTGGTAATCCAATGATTTCTTTCCATGCTCGACTTCAACACATTAATTCGCATGGTAAGAATTGTACCTCGGTCTTACAGCAGCTAAAGATTATGTGATCTAATGGTTTCAACAGTGACTTGCAGCATCATTTGTTTCAATAGTTTTGCAATTCCTTTCCATTTTCTTCCAGCAGTTAGCAGTCTTACATGCAACCATTACAACACCGTTTGGATGTCTTCTCATGGAGTTTCATTTTCCAAATGTATTGGAAAATCAAATAAATAGAGGACTTTGATGCACATATTCTTGCTGGTCATAAAAGAAAAAAATCTCATTATGTTTTCCACAACTCTTGCATTTTCCAGATCCAATGTATTCTCTCTCAACAAATTGAAGAAGTTTCTTTGCCAAAGTTGTGAACTGTTGATTTAATGATTGCATTACAGTAATGGCTTACAAAAACTAAGAGTTCATAATCTTATTGGGAATCAAATTAAAGCTTGCTTTGAAGATTGTTGGATGGGCATGTTTTGTCATACAGTTTGGTTTGTCTCTTACTAGCCATGAGCATCAACACAAATGAAGTGGTTTCAACCTGTTATAATAGCTCTCTAACAACTTTTAAAGATTTGATCTGAAGTTTACTCCAGCAATCCTGTAGCAACCTATTGATATCCTTTTTATATTCAGATTTGGGCACACGGTATTCTACATGATTCGGGCCTTTTGTTGCGTAACAAGAACATAGTTCCATTTATCAAGGTATCAAGCAAAGGATTCACTGTTCAAGCCTTTCATATGTCATTTCATGATTCATCATCTTGAAGATTCAGTTTGGGTAAGGATTGATGTGTAGATCAAAACTTGTTTTCTGCCTTGAAGAGTCTCATCACAACATAATTACACGATGTATCCTCAGTTTGGGGGAGATGACTATTTTTAACTTAGCTGAAAACTCATCTCTTCCATGAGGACATGTGGCATATTCATTTTGCGGGAGTGGTTTTTGGCATTCTTTGTGCATACTTGTTCTTACTCATTCATAGCTTGCAAAAGTGCAGAAACTTATTTAAGGATATCTTGCAAACTGTGAGCTAGTTTTTCATGAAAATTTGAGGGAATAAGAATCATGGTAATAAGCACAAATGTGGAAAGTTTTAGCTCAATCTAGTGCACGGTTCTCGAGAAAATGGGAATCATCACCTACAACCAATTTGCTTTTTTCTTGAAATCCATGATGTGGGTTTCTATGATTTTTGGTGTGGAGATGCATTAGAATGGTAAATACTTGCTTGCAAAATTTTAGCCAAACCCAGTTTGTATTTTGTGAAATATTGGTTCAGGAAGTTTAGCTGCAACACATCTTTATTCATGTTTGTCTACAAAAGCACAAAAAATGAAATGAGCATATCTTGCAACTGGTAAATTGGATTCTCATGTTGTTTGGATAAAAAGTGCATAATATAAATATGAACAAACTTGATAATTCTTAGCCCAATCCAATGCACGGTTTTCAAGAAAATGGCCATCATCACCTACAAGAAATTTGAATTTTTCTCAAAATCCATGATGTGGGTATCTCTGATTTTTGGTGTCTAGATGCATTGGACTAGTAAAAACCTGCCTGCAAAATTTTAGCTGAACCCAGTTTGTCATTTGGGAGAAAATGACTTTGGAAGTTTTCTGCTCAAAAGGTTGTGACTCCGCTAAATTTAGCGCTCTTTGGGCTGTGACTCCGCCAAAATACTCGCTAAATTTGGCGCTCTTTAGGCTGTGACTCTACCAAATTCTCCGCTAAATTTAGTGCTCTTTGGGTTGTGACTCCGCAAAAATCTTCGCCAAATTCTCCGCTAAAAAAGTTGTGACTCCACCAAATTTTCTGCTAAATCCCTTGCTAAGTAGCTACGACTATGCCAAATTTTCTTCTAAATCCTCTGGTAAGCAGCTGCGACTCCGCAAAATTTTATGTTAAATCCTCCGCTAAGCAGCTATGACTCCGCCAATTTCTGTTAAACTCTCCATTTCTTTTGGCTGCAATTGTGTGAATGGTAAAATGAAGGAACAATTAAATGAGTCTTTCTAGTTTGGATGCTACACAGGTTTTGGGTTGCATGAGGACATGCAACAAGTTCAGTTTGGGGGAGACGTTGGGTCACAGAATTGACCATATTTTCATCACCTATCGACATATATTTCATCCCTTTTCTTCATATTAATATGCATTTATCATTCCATTTTCTATCCATTTGCTGTAACTGCCTGTAAAATATCACGTTACTTCCATTGATGCTTTAGTGGTTAATCATGATTTTTTTCCTTTATTTTTAATGAATTTAAAACTATTACGCATAATTTCACTAATAATGGTTTGTGGAGTGATTTGTCATGTACATGACACTCACAACTAGCTGTTACAACCTTAACAAAAAATGCATGCCAGATAAGAAAACCTTGATTTGCGTCTCGATTTGTGGGCAGATGGAAAAGAATCTCAAAAATACTAGATATGGGATTTGTGCGTGACAACCTCATTAACCCGAATCACGAGGAAATTGCGAAACAAAGATACAGTTTAGGATATACAACTGGTTCTCTAAACGTGTAATTCTCAGATTTATTGTTGCGACCGGTTTTCCAAATCAGCAAATTTGTTGAAACAGATCACAAGTTGGGAATTTGGTTTCTCATTCTCCTAAGAGAATTTTATGTATAAATTTGTAATCAATCTCATTGAGAAGGGGAGAGGAGAGCAAATAATGTTATGCTATAGAAATTGATTCAGTCTTTTGTAATGATTTCATTATGATAATTCATGCTGATAGTTTCTTAATTATGGAGTTGTAGACTTTCATTGTGGAGATCCATCTTTGCTCAGTTGAGAAAGGGCCCTCTTCCCTGAGTAGATGCTGGTAGTGTTGATTGTAGTTGTGTAGATTTGTTTATCATTTAGTTCACGCTTTCATTAATTAGATTTATCATAGTTGTATGCTTTCATTCACTAGATTTATCATAGTTGATTTCCTGTTAATTCTTTTGATAGATCGTTGGAAAGCATAGCACTTCTTTTAGATTCATGCAATTGGATTTTTCTTCATAAATAGTTGATTTTGTTTTAAATTAGATTTACAATTTGGTTTCATGAATATGTTTTAGGCTTGATTTCTTTTCAAGAAGGTCTGATCTAGTCTACAAAGAGTTTTGATTTCATACCAATAGATCAACAATGTCAGGTACAAATTGTGCTTGCATAGATCTTGCACGATAACTTTGAAATAAAAGACGTCACCGGGTTGATAATTTATGTTTGGGAGTTTCAGCTTTTTAAGTAATTAGACAATTAATCCAACCAACATTTACCTATCTTGAAATACTCTAAGCTAGAACAAATGAGTAACATCAATTAGAAGCACTTCCCCTAAGATTGATAGATGCTTGGAATGGGATCTTTCACCTGTCATACAATGTAATTTACTACTCTTTTGGAATGCTAGATATCCACATATTCAGCTATAAGAAGCACACAACAAAAGCATACAATATCAAAGCACCAAGTACAATCTATAATCCTATGTTGATGACTAAGGAATTCAACAATGAACCAAATGATTAGTACACAATGTGATTCATGGGAAAGGAAATTTCATTGCATTAATATAATAAGAGAGAGAAATTACAACCAAGAGCCTTAGTGTTGAGAAGTCTCTTCTCAAGCAAAACCTTTCCTCCAAAGTTTCAAAATTGTCCACCTAGTGCTCACTCTCCTTGGCTAGATTTGGCCAGAGTTTTGATGCTGTAGCATAGTCTTCCTCCCTTTACCCATGTGGGATGAGACAAGATTTATAGCCATGGGAGGATAGGGAAGGTTGATATTATCATGGGTGAGGTGGAGGGGCGATCCTACAAGGAGGGATCTCAAGTCCATGTGGTCCAAGAGTCTAGGGATGAGGTTTCCACAAAGCTAAGGTTCGAGAAGCTTCGTGAAACTTCTCTTTTTAGCTTTAAAACTTGAGCACTACTCTTTGTTAACTAAGACAGAGCGTTACCCATAGTGCACCGCTCATTGTATGAAGGCATGTGATAGTGGAACCAATGTTTGTCCATGAAAAACATGCGTTACACATTGGGGTAATGCACATTGTCCAAAAGGAAAGTGCGATGGTGGACAAAAGCATGAAATCACTGATCTTGGCCAAAATTCAGCTTCCTAACTTGGGGATTTGAGGAAAGTTCTGATGTTTGGTTCTCATAATATGATGACGACGAGAAATGTGTGTGATAGAATGCCTCCCAAAGCATGAGGCTAGAGGGTTAGGATAGGTGAAGGATTTGTAAGAGACAAGTTATCATTGATTGGATATCTTCATCAACCAAGCTCATACTGTAGTGTATCAACCCTTTGATTCATATCCATATGAATCTCAACATGGATACAAACCAATACAAACAGATCCATGTGAGGTACAGACAAACATGGCTACTAAAATACAATGTAGATCCATGTGAAGAAGAATCAAACTTGGACATAGCTACCACATATACAACGTAGATCTATGTCATACAAATGAAAATTTGAGGACATCCATGACCATACAAATGTGGATCTGTGCTAGGAATAATCTATCGCAACACGAGGAAATCAACGAGCACTTAATAGATATCCAGGTTCTTCGTCTCGTCTTCAACAAAGTACAATTCTATCGATGTGATTACAATGTCTTGATGTCGAAAATGGTAGAAACCAATTGATTACCAATCAATGATGAGGACCATTAATAAGTGCAAGGGAGATCATCATTGATGTTGATGATTCCCAAGGTACTCCGGTACAATCTCCCAAATGTGAATAGATGGTTTGATGGCAAACACTCGGTTGAATATTTCTATCAAAGGTAAATTATGTAAACCTATGTTGAAATTGAGAGAATCTGTCATTGATGCAACAAATCTCAAGGTACTAATTTTGTTTCTAAGACTAATTCTCAGACGATGAGCTTAATTCGATAGGGATAGTCTTGTCAAAGGAGGGCCATGATGAATCCCACATCAACAACACGAAACTTGGAACAAAGTTCTGGAATTTGAGTATGATGTAACCATATGACTGACTCAAAGGTAAATGGCACAAATGTAGCTTTTACTGTAGATGCAAAATCTCAAAATAATTTTCCTTTGAACATAGGGCGACACAACCGAAGATTTGAAAGCATTGACTTGATGAGGTGGAATCCAAGACATAACACAACGATGAATGATGCATAATTTAAAAGAATCAAATGAGTGACATGGATCATGAAAGTGGATCGACTCGGAAGAAATTTGAATGCCCAATTGATTGTAATGAAATGCAAACAAGTGCCATATTCAAAGGTAACTACAAACTTCCATTATTGCAAATGAAATATGGTTCCCTTCCCTTACTTTACCCATCATAATTGATGAGTGCCTCTTTTTTGTTTTTACGAGTTCAAAGAGGGTAACAAAAACTCATTGTAGCTTATCATAAGATAAGTCCATTCTCACATGTTTTACAAACTTGAGAAAGGAGGGGTTCGTTCCCAAAATAAGGTCTCTCGGTGTTTAATTTAACGAGTCCATTGAAAGTAAAATCAGTATCATTCATGTTTTAGAGAGTCTGAACGAAACAAAAGAAGACTAAAAAGAGTCCTTTTCATAACTTAGTCAATCCGAACTGAAAAAGGGGTAAACTACTGTCGAAAATATGACTCTTCAAGTCCTCTTACAAGCATGAAGAAGACGAGTTCACTCGACGATCTTTTCACATTTTAGGAGTCTGAAACGAGCTTAAAGGAAACTCCATTAGGGTTTATTTTTCGTGAAAAGGAGTTTAACGAGCCTGGAAAAAAATAAAATTTGACTCAGAAATTTAGTACTAGGTTTAATGAGCATGACTAAAATTTCAAAAATAGCGCTCAGGAGCTTTTTCTGTTTTATGAGGACAAAAAATTAAAAAATAACCTCACTCCCAGTCAAAAAATTGATTTCTCCATGCCCTGCAAGTCTCAAAATGACCGTTAGACTCCAAAAATATCAAAAAGTAAGCTTTATAAATTATTTGAGGGTAAGTATTTAATGAAATCATAAAACAATAAAACAATAAAACAAAACCCAAAAATATATGAATAAAAGCTAGGAAATAGTAAAAAAGACTTACCATTTTCAGTTTTACCATTTGGAGAGTATTTTAGGGCCATTTCTGAGTAGATTTCAAATGAGGATTCCAGAGCCGTTAGTCCACCATTTTCAGAATGGTCAGTTCCAGGTAAATCCTAAACTCATTTCCAAGATTTTCATGGTTTCCTTTTCCAGTTTTATGCTAGTTTTAGGGTTTTGGGGGAATTTACCAAAGATAAAATGAGTCCACTGGGTAACGTGCTTTCCTTTTTCGGGGTAGGTGGTGCCCGAGTGACACCACACATTATTCTATAGAAAAGGGTGGTGGCATTGCTCTGTATTAAAGGGAAACAAGAGATGCCGCAAAATACCCTAGAACATGGTAAAAATAGGCCAAAATAAGAAGTCTTAAGTATTTCAAATGATTGATTTTATGTTCTAATTATTCATTTTAAACTTTTGGTAGGAAATATTCAGGAAATATGGTAATATGGAAGCAAAGAGAAAACAAACTTGATAATATAAGAGCTGGGAATGATGTTGGAACTGTGGTTGCTTTGCATGGGTGTGGGCTCCTGAAATTATTCAATGTTCCGAACATGAGGTCACATGTAAAGTTGATGGAGTACATTTTCAGGACTTAGAACCCTAAACAATAATACTTTGAGGTGTGGGCTCACATTATGAAAGTGGAAGTGGAGGATATATACTTACTTACATGATTATCATAGTGGGGCGCTACCATTTCACTGACAGTTCCTTGTGGGGGAGAGATCACTACACAGAGTCTCATTGATCGTTACTGCTTCCCAGGTACCCAAATGTGTGGGAATAAAATTGCCATTAAGGTCATCGTAGATATAGCTTTGCGCACAGTACCCTTTACCATGCAGCCAAGGGGCTCACCAACCATCTCACACACATATTCTCTATGCTGTAAGAGGAAATGGCTCCCATGGTATTAAACTGGGAAGAATCCGTTCTTGTTACTCTGAAGGAGCAGCTGACTAAATGTCGATGAGGAGAACTAAAGTAGTTTGGTTATGTCACTATCTTAATGTATTTTTTCTTCGAGAGGGTAACACATTTAAGGCCACATGTGACCTTCACTGAGTTGAGGGCATGAGACCCTCGTATGTTGCGTTGGGTGGATATCATGGAACTCCGTGGTGGTAGAGGCTTCAGGGTGAAGTACGGGACTGCGTTGTTCTGATGGTTAGATGATTGACTCCTCATGATTGAGGATTACGCATATGTCGGTACTGATTTCCAAGGAGATCCCAATCTGGCCCTACCAGCAGATGCCTAGTGGGGTGATATGGGTAAGTGATACACTAAGAAATTGAGGTTTTTTTTATATTTTAAATTTTTTTATGATTTTTATTTATGTTAACGAGACCTATCTTTCTCATGTAGATGTGGGACTGGCACGACCTGGGGGCTCAGCTCCCATCGACAAGCGAGCGGGGGCCCTCTTCTTTCATAGAGGATATGACGAGATGACCGAGCTATAGGATAACCTCAGCTGGTTGACATTGGATATCCTAGACATCACTATGGATGACCTCCCTAGGAGATATTAGAGACACACGACGGGAGTGCCAGATCGATTTGGACGCTTTCTACGTAGAGTGGCAAGGGTCGTCATGTGCTATCATGAGCACCACTAGGGCCCCACGTGACGTAGACACTGAAAGATATCCAACTTCAGTATTGTTTTGTTATTTTGTATATCTAAAAGACAACGTGCTTCAGTCGGGGTCTCGAGAGCATTTTTTGTAAAAATACACTAATATATATACTTATTGGAGGCCTACCTGTTTTCAATCATGAAATGATATTTATATGAGTTGTATGTATTTTTACTGTTTACATTTATTTACAATGAACCATGTCTTTTACTTATCAAATGTTATGAATGCGCAATGTACCAATCCAACATGTAATTGGCAAGTGAATCCACAACTGCATTACAATATCTAGGGACATGCTGATAAGTAATATTCTCAAATGACCTTTCCAACAAACGTACTCTCTGAAAGAGATGAAGAAGTATCGGGTTTCGAATGGAATAGACGTGATTTAAATGAGAAACCACTAGCTAGGAATCCATGAAGACTACCAAATGATCAATGTCATGAGATGCAACTTCGGTTAACAAATCTATCACCACGTGATACTTGACAATGTTATTGGTGGTCGGACCTATAAAAACCGCTCCTGAACTAACTAGGTCATGAACTCGGGAATATAATACTCAGGTGGCTGAAGCAAGATTCATGGTGGGTTGGAAAGAATCATCAACAAAACCATATAAGTCCATCTGATCTGCATAATCAAACATGGGATAAACAATATTGAAAATAAATCAAAACCATATTAAATAACAAAAACCACACTAAAAGCCAAAAAATGTACATATATACAAGGTACTAATGAAAACGATGTCTTAAGCATAGCCTTTTCAGGTACAACCCATTACGAGGTTGCACAAAAGGTATTCTATCATAATAAACAAGCTCATAGGCCCCTTTTTCTAAGACTTTACTCACGATAAAAGGACCATACCACATTGATTCAAGCTTACCCTTCCCAAGTTTGTCATGTTTCTGATCGTAGGCCAGAACAAGATCTTCTTCATTAAAAAAATGAGGTTGAACCGATTTATCATATTGAGCCTTGATCCATTTATTATGTGATTCGTTAGCCAATAGGACATCTCAGTGAGTCTCATCAAGGTTCAAAAGATAAAGGAAACATTCTTCTTCGGTAGAAGTGTTAGGTAGAATATCTACTGCAATCTTGAGTGATGGAATTTCACACTCAATAGGTAGGACATCTTCCAGTCCGTAAACTAATTGAAAATGTATAAAATGATTTGTTGTTTTGACTGAAGTTCTGTAAGCCCAAAGTGCGGAAAAGAGATTTGAGTGCCAATTGGATTTATGATCTCCAATCATCCTACGAGGCATATTCTTCAAGACCTTGTTAATGGCTTCAACCTAGCCATTAGCTTGTGGGTAGTAGGGGGTTGAGTTTTTATGACGAAAACCCAACTTGGTACTTATCTCAAATATCATCTGATTATGGAAATGGGATCCATGATTAGTTACTATGGCTTGAGGAATTCCAAACCTGGCTATGATGTGATTAAATAAGAAGAGGGTGTTAGTCTTACCATCCTCATCATATGTAGGCATTACCTCGGCCTATTTTGTGAAATAATCCACAACTACAATAATGTAACCATGCCCCCCGACTGAGGTAGGCTTGCAATGCATAAAGTGAATGCCCCATTTGGAAAAAGGGCCAATGATAATGACAGGGTGTAATGGAGCATGGTGGGCGTGCTTTTTTGGATAGAAAAGCTAACACGGTGGGAATTGTTTAACCACCTCATGAAAATATTTGAAGATTGAGGGCCAAAAGTACCCAACGGGAAGGATTTTCTGAGTTGTATCCATCCCAGAAAGATTATTGCCACAAGCTCCAGAATGACACTCATTCATGACTTGTTCAGTCTCATCATGAGTAAGACATCGTCAAAGGATAGAGTCAATACCACGTCGATATAAGCTATCATTAAGAATGAGGTAATACTTAGCGCGAATGTGTTGGCGATCGTTACAAGATAGATTGGGATGAAATAATGGGGTCTGGAGAAATATGATCAAATATCCATACCAACGATCGGTCATGCTTATCAGGAATAAGAATTCATCCAGAAATGAATCATTGTGCTCAGCTTCTGTGATAGCATGAGGACGGTCACACATCAACTCCGTGAAGACCAGGGACTTCTTGGAAGTGGTATTAGCGAACTCGAGATCAAATTCCTGTAGAATAACAATCCAACATGAATATTCCCCCTCTAGTACTTGAAGGGTGAGAATATCGTACATAGAATTTTGATCTGTAAGAACAATAGTGGTGCGAAGTAAGATGTAGTGACAGAAATGTTGCACAATGCTGCTTGTAGCCAAGGCTAGTTTCTCCACATGTGAGTAGCATGTTTCAGAGTCAAGGAGAATCTTAATCAAATAGTATATCACATGTTCTTGGTCGTTTGTATATTCTTGAACTAAAACCATACCAATGGTAGTAGTAGAGGTGACAATGTATAGCAGGAAATCTTTTGAATAATTTGGGGGGTGCAACACAATTGAGCGTGTTATAGCATTTTTCAAATTATCAAAATCTCAAGCTTGATCATCCCACAAAAAGGGAGTGTTCTTTTTCAATAGACACATATAGCCATGTGTTTTCTCTGTAAAATTGCACACAAAACGACGTCTAAAGTTTGCTTTCCCTTGCAAACTTTGGAGTTCAGTAATGTTTGTCGGAGCTGATAAGTCCATGATAGAAGCAATTTTCAAGGGATCAATTCAAATCCCATCCCTAGAAATAATGAAACCAAGTAAACGTCTAGTCTAAACACAAAAAACACACTTATGTGGATTGAGTGGAATATGGTAATGACGAAATCGAAGGAAAATGTGTCTAAGATGACCTAAATGGTATTCCCGCTGCTGTGAATGAGAAGGCAGGGCATCCAAATATGGTTCCACTATGTGTTTTATATCATGAAAAGAATACGACATGGATTGTTGGAAGGTAGCTATAGGGTTCTTCAAGCCGAAAGGTAGATTCCGATAAGCAAAGGTTCCCCATGGGAAAATAAAAGTCGTTTTGTGTTGGTCGGTACGTAAGATCTCAATCTGATGATAGCAAAAAAAGCCATCCATAAAAGAAAAAATGAAACTTCCAGCACATTTTTTGATGATCTGATCAATGGGAGGGGTGGGAAAGTTTTCCTTTGGAAAATATTTATTCATGTCCTAAAATCGATAAAAACCCTATTAGTGCCCTTTTTCTTGGAAACAAGAACTATATTAGACACCCACTCAGTTAAATGCACGACTTCTCAACTGCGACGTTAATGCCTGCAACTTTTCTTGGGTGGACGTGGCGAATTTTTTTCCTAAGAGGTATTTTCATTAGGTATGTGTTGATATAATGTATGAAAATAAATGGATCAATCCCCAGCATTTATTCATAAATCTAGGAAAAAACATGGTGAAATTCCTTAAAAAGAGCTCAGTATTCCTCAATTTTCGTTGTCGAGCAGTTCAGGCCTATGTGGATATGATCGACAACACTTGGCTTAATCGATATATCGAGGGGAATTATTTTGGTGATGTTGCATAAATTCCATTCAGAATCAGCACCTTGCAGTAGTATAGGTGTTTGCGTACACTCGACTATATCAGAACTGATTAGAGAAACAAAATTTGAATCTACCAAATTGGCAGCAGGAAGAAATGAAGATCGATGATGGGAGTCTTCCCATAAACATTCATCCATACTCATAACCTCCATAATAGAATCATCCCATGGAAAATTCTGTAAGAGATATTATAAAGGCAGGAGAGGGGAATCTATCCAATAGGGCAGATGGGAAGGATTTGATGCTACCAGATGATGATCATCTACGTAAGCATCAGAAATAGATTGAATGGAATCATACAGGTCTATGTGTGGACTTAGAGAAGATGATTCAACAATATCTTTTCCTTTATACATTCCCCCAGTCATGGAGAATATCATGTTTACCATGGTGGTTTCTGTACTAGGAGGGGTAGTGTTGGATGGAAAAACCCCCATGAGTGAAGAGTATTTCAGCAATCCAAACACTATAGACTGATAGGGTGTAGGTGACTTCCCTAACATAGGAACATTATTTGTCGTGGAAGCAGTGATATCCGGTGAGCACTAATCAAGTTGATCTCTGGTCACAATTTTTCCTTGATGTGGGAATTGGAGTGTGCGAAAAACCGATGATGCAACGACCATCATAGCATAGAACCAATTCCTTCCTAACAATAAATTGTAATATAGAGGAGCATCGACCACTTATACCTGAATAGAAACGGTTTTTACCCCCAACTCGATGGACAATTCCTGTAGTAGACCTTGGGGTTGAAAACCTCGTTCGTTGAAAGATTTTAAGGTGGTTGGTGACTTACTAAGCTCAGGAGAACCGATGTCTCTCCAACAAGACATAGACAAAATCGAGGTGGAATCTCCCTCGTCCAAGAGGGTACGGTGGACCTTTTCACCCACCAATTTGGTAGCAATTTGAAAAGTGAGCTGACGGGATAGCCTCAATTTACAATTCTCCACATTAAAGGTGATCATGGTGGAATTCTCTGGATAGAAATTCCTTAGAGCTGACAATAGTTTCTTGCATTGTGTAGGACAACTTTGGAGTATTTCTAACATAGACATGGAACAGGGTTCTTGAGATAAATCCTCAACAACATTATAAAATTGAGCATCTCGAGCACTGGGATTGAAAGCATTTTTACGGATTGTACTCTTTGGAGGACACAAGGTCGTGCCAAAACTAGGTTTCTTGATAGTGAGAGGACCATTAGAAGGAGGTGGAGGAGAAGGATTGACAAAAGGAGTATTATCGGAGAATGAACCTCACATTTATTCTTAGGTTTTTTGTCATATGTTTGACTTTTGGTAGTCAACGCAACTATTTCAGCAAACATCATATGAATGTCTTCAGTAGAAGATGAAGGACCATGTGAAGAAATGTGATAGATCATTTGTTGTTGGGACGAGAAGGGTTAGTTAACACTGCTGGTGTGGGGTCATATTTCAAAATTTTATTAATCTCTTCACGAAGAGGACACTCCTTCGTGAATTGATCATTCCCACATAATAAACAAGGATACTTTTCCTTCTGCTTAGGTTTGGTGTCATTCTCTGGAGTCGATGTTTTGGTACCCTCCTGTTGGTTTCCAGCCTTCTTATTCTCACCTTTTCCTTTATTTTTATTGATGGGTGATTGTGAGGATTGAATTGCATTTACCTCAGTGAAAACCGTAGGAGTAGAAGAAGTTGTAGTTGAAGCACTCTGTGGTTTAGCAGGCTTAGCTACGGATGAAGTCTAGATTGTACCAACAACGCCATCCACAGGAGTCTCTGCAGGTGGCTTAGTAGGGTCGGTACTTGGACGAGGATCATTAGGAATCAAGACTTATAAGGTTTCGGAATGAGAATAGACTAAGTCTATCTATTGGGCCTGAATAATAGCTTGCTCTTTAGTGAAAACACCACCCATGGCCACATATCGAGAAATAGGAGGCAACAAGGACTTAGTGAACCAACTAGCCAAAATTTGATCTGAAATGGGAGCCTTGATTAACCTTCGGTGCCTCCTCCACTCATGTATGTGATCTGATAGGTGAGTAGTGGTATTCTGACAAAGAGAGGTCAAGATATCTTTACCAGTTTCATACCGGATGGGTAACTGGAAATGAGTAAGAAATATAGTTTCCAACGAATTAAAATCAACAAATGAGTGTTGTGGAAGTTCGATATACCATTTTGTGGTCATGTCGGTCAATGTTCTCTGGAAGAGTCTCAATCAAATAGAATCATCCATAAGGGAGTTAGATGAACACCACAAATGGAAGGTCATCACATGATTCTTGGGATCTTCTTGTTGCTTGCCATCAAATTTTGGAATATCTGACGGAAGTTTGAATGGGATGGTAGGACAAAACGAATCATGTTGAATGGGGTCATTTATCAACTTGGACAAATCATGAAAATACAGTGTATCCAAAAATGGAAGTTTTCAGTTGGGTTGTGGGTAATTGTAATACTGATAAGGTAAGGCTACCATGGTAGGACCCAAGGTCTATCGAGGTTAGATGTAAAACCCACCAAATTGTTGATAGTTGGGAGAACTTTGACCCTTAAAAGGTGGTTATAGCTAGTTAAGTCCGACTTGAGGTCCATAAGTAGGTTGAGCCCATTGATTCGTAACTCCTATAGGATAAGGGGGGTATAATTGATTATTGTATTGTGCCCTGCTAAGGTATTGATTACCAATGTTAGGTTGTTGAGGAGGGACCCAAGATGACGTAGGAGGTTGTAAAGTAGGACCAATAGGAACAAGACTAGTATGACCACTAGGCCCAGTAGTTGGAGGGGGATGATGTGAAATATTATGTAAAACAAACACATAATATCCTCTATCTATTTCGGATGTAGGAGGGACAAATTGACTTCCAACATTCGACAAATATATGGGAGGCATGGAAGATTCTCCCATATGTGAATTTGACAAAGGATTTTGAGCCGGCTGTGGCATTCTTGAAGGAGTGGGAAGTCTATACATCGTGGGTGTAGACGGAGGATTAGTTGGAAAAGAACGAAAAGGAATATTTAAAGACCTACCTAATATATCACTAGGTAAGAGGTAGGGAAAATGTATTCTAGAGTTTTGGGTCAAGTCCATAGATAACACATTTATGATAGTAGTAGTACCGAACTAATATATGGCTTGACCAAGGGCAGTCTCCCAAAATGGAGCATTAGGACAAATATAGGATCCACCCTTTCATCAGGATGAAATTGATTAATACTAGCTCTAGAAGGATCTGGGACGAGAAAGGAAGTGTTCCTAGAGGAGAGCTTCTCTACTAGTGGTAGTCCTGATAGGTCCACCACATGAACATTGGGAAGAGGATTTTCAACTACTTTCTCTTCAACTAGAATTCCTTCCAGTTCAGGCATATAAGCACTACCTTCCTCATAATTGTTCTCCATGTCTCCTTCCATGGGAGTTTGAGCTGGAGGATTCAAAGGATTTTCCAATGATAACCGTTGTAACAAACGAGACCTCCTCCATGAGAAATCAACCAGTTTTCAAAAATCATATGATCTCAAAAAGACAAACCATATCTTGTCAGGTAAATCAAATGTTACTCAAGAGTGGAGGATCCTCACAAGAGAAACATACAGAACATGTGATAGGAGTGGTAAACATTCAGGATCATCACAGGATTTTCAAATCACCACAACTTGCGATATACTGCAGGGTCCAACAGTGAAACACGACAAGGAGGATTGGGACCGTACCCTTTCCTCAACACCCAACTACCTAGATGACACTTGCATAGTAATCTCCCTGAGTGTTTTTCTCGGTGTATTGCGGTGACAGGACAGTCAAAGGGCTATGCTCAGATGGTCTCAGGATCCCTAAAGGTGTCTCCCTATATACGCAAGGTACGTGGGAGCTCCACTTCGTAGTAGTGTTGTCTAATGCACAACTACTCAAAAGGGGCCTTTCGATATACAATCAAGTACATGAAGTACCTTTCTATATACCTCAATGGTACATGAAAGGACATTCTATATACCGTTAGTGCGTGGAAGAACCACACGATCATTGAGATGTAGTGTAGGAAAACAACGACAACTCCTACGCTTAAAGACGCTAGAACACGTCTCTAACCTATCAAGCATTTCTATAAATTTTAACCTAATCCTAGTGCTTGATTTTATCTTTTGTGGTTAGGTGAATGCATGAGGTGAGTACATAAAATTCAAACCATGCAAAATGCTCATGTGAATCTTTTTCTGTTACTTTTCACAAAATTCCATACTTAAGGAAGAGATAGAGGTTATGTTCCTACTTATCCAAAACGACTAAAACCCAAGAAAACAAATGTGGAAATATATGTTTAAACCTATTGCAAGAACATCATGAATTCAAAGGAGGAAATTTGAAAATGGAAATGACCAGATCTCTTTTTGAAAGAAATACTATGATGATTGTTGCTGCCTTTCACACACCTAGGGGGGGACGTGGCATAAATCTTCAAGGCACTCGGTGTGCCCTTGGGGGAAAGTCTCGAGTCAAGGTTGTCACCTTGTTATTGACTCCTCTGTTTAGGAAAAATCCCAATGAAGCCAAGGGGGGTAGACCCTACAAGTTACTAAGGCTAGTTACTTAGATGATGGTGGTATTAAATGAGTAAGTTTTTTAGGAGTCTCGATTTAACAATTGTAAACAACAGATAACATGATGAGACAATCACAAATAAGAACGATACATGTTGTAATCTCACAGATCACATAAGGTTACCAATAATACATACTAAAACATAACTATAAATCAGGTACAAGAGACAAGAACAGATAGGAAAACAGATTATATTAATGTAATGAGTTCATACAAGGCATAGAACTGAACTCAGTTCTTTGCTTGGCTCAACAGCCTAATATATACAATTTACAAACAGTTACAAATAACTACCTGTCGGTTCGGTGAACCGACACGACTATTAGTTAGCCGACTAATCTTTCTAGTTAGTCGGCCGATCGACTTAGTCGGCTCATCAACTAGTCGGCCCATAGACTTAGTCAACTGACTAAGTCGGTCTTCGTTCAAGTTGACTTATGTCGAATTTCTCTTTCTACATCTCCCCCATGAACAAAACATTTCTTTGTCCCGAAGAAACAGGGAGGTACAAAAAACGAACTCTTTGTGGATGCAGTCAAACTTGCTCGTGCTGTGGACTGTGCAGACGGATGGTTGGTCTCCTTTGGACACAGACTTCGACGATGGCTGGAGCTGTGATGGCCAGATGATACTGAAAATTGTTCCAACTCTGTAATGCCTTCTGGATATCGATCGTTAAGGTAGTAAGATTTGAAAGGATCGACATCTTTTCGGACATGGGAATTTCTGCTATATTCTCCATGTTGGGACCCAACAGTTTGTTTTGCTCTTCTGCAGCATTGATGAGCCATTTCATCTATGGACAGATGATGTCGACTTTCTCTAAGTTGGGAAGGGCCTATTGAACCCACTGATGTGCCTCTCATTCTAGCTTCTGTAGTTTGTTGGTGTCCATCACAATTTGTTCTTCAATGGTCTGCCGCAGTTCTGCCTCTGTCGACTTCCGGCTCTCCAAAGCCTGAATGCCCTGCCTTGATTTCCTTGTTTGCTGATAGACCTACCCATAGTGATTAGGCCAGTCTCGCAGTACTTCCTCAGTGACAACTGATTCTTCCATATGATCCTGGAGGACCTTATATGCCTCCAAGAATGCAGTGTGTTGGGCCAAGAGTAGTCGAACAATCTCCTCCTTTTTCTCTTCCTTGGTCTCTTGCATTCGGGTCTAGATAGTCGATACCATTGTCTCGAAGAGATGATATTCTCTTTCAAGTGGTCGATCTGTGTCGACTTCGAGAGAGCCTGGTACCACGGTCTGGACTAGAGCTCTGCATTTGCCGAGAAACTCGACTTCTTCTGCATTTTTGGCTACCAGCTCTTTATTTTTCCGATCTGTCCTTTTCTTTGACTCTTTGGCCACAGTTTTCAGGAGTTGGCCAACCTCTGTGTCATCCAAGGAACTTGCATCCCTTAGGCTAATCCAGAGACTGGATGGTCTATGCTGCTCTTTCTTTTTCTTCTGTTTTCCTGGCTGTTGCTCTTGGGTGTCTGCAGTAGTTGAGGTTGGGTCTGTGGTTGATGGAATGGAGGCTGAAGGTTTTTCTGGTTGGTTAGGTGGTATAGAAGACGGCTGTGTTTCTTTTTGAGTCTATGGTGGGGAGGTGGGGGGTATTTCTATTTGAGGAGGTGGGATGTTTGCTTTTGGTTGTGAAGGTAATGGTGGTTGTGATGGGTTTGGCTGTAATTCTGGGGGTGGGGATTTTGACGGTGGAGGTGGTGGGGAGGGAGGTTGTGATGATGGTGGTGTTGGGGATGGAGTGGGGGTATGGACATGGGTCGAAGGGTTGGCTGGAGTGTGTTGTGAACTTTTGTCAAAAGAAATACTTGCTTCCGAAGGTGTAGAGGGTAGGTCATCCTGTGCGTCGGGGTCGAGGGGCTCTGTAACAGACTTTGATGTGCCTAGTATGTCACCCTGTTCGTCGTGGGTGAATGTTGTCGTAACAGTTGCATATGGCTTTCTACTTGCATAGAGAGGGGATTTTGTTTGTATTTTCTGGGCCGATTTGAACAGTCCAGGAAGTGTCACAAAGAAAGCTTTAAGCTCAGCGTCCTGGTCGACTCTGGCTCTGAGTGCCTCCGGGATGGCACGTTGATATTCCTCCGGAGGATTATCTGCCTGCTGTACTTGTTCTTGTTCTTCGACTATGGTGGTCGGGGATGGGGGAGGAGGGGTCGACACAAGGTCGACCACATTTTTAGGTGTCTGTGCTGTTTTTGCTTTCTTTGGCCGACCCTCCGGAGCTCCTGCTTCCACGTACCATTGAAACTGAACCTCGACTGACACTTTATTGGCACGGGAATCCTCGACAATGTCGACGGCCGTGGCTGCTAGTTCCTCTTCATCATCGGACGAGTCGGCTAGGATAAGCTTGCGCTTACCCCTACCTTGTTGTAATTTTTGGCTTTTGATATTTTTCCTTGCGATAGCTATCTCCTTAGCCAGCTTCTTGATGATGCTCTTAGATAAAGCATATTCCGGGTCGTTGCCTTTGACTTCTCCTGTCTGTACTTGAGTGGGGTCGAAGGTTGCTGGGGCTGGAGGAGTTGTCTGTTGTTGTAGTGGTATTGTTGGTTGTTGTTGTTCTGTCAGCTGGGGGTCGACTATTTTTGCAGTCGGAGGTTTGACAGTGATGTGTACTCGACTAGTGGGCACAGTCGGGGTGTCCTTCGACACAAATGTGCTGATGTATAAGTTTAGCTTGTAGTCCTCTTCCTTTTCATGGTCGGTGAGTGCCTCGATGATGGAGAAGTTGACATTTTTGGAAGCCTCTGGAATTGGTATCTTTGTCTGCGCTTGTTTGGTCAACTCTCGGAAAATCTGCTCGACTGTTGGATAGTAGTCGAGGTCCTGTGCTTTGGGGTCTTGACCTCGCATGTACCATAATGATGTGTGGTCGAGTTCTAACTGGATATGAGACTCAACAAGGAGGTTTCATCGGATGTTCTGGGGCACCCTCCACCTTGTCGTGCGAACTTTCAACTGCTGGAACCAGTTTTCCAGGAAGACTTTCCCCTGTGTGAGCTCATGTAGTGTGCGTTTTTGTGAAAAGGGATTAAATCGGTGCATTTGGAATTTGGTGGGCTCCCAGAAGACTGGACTACCTTCCGAACAAAAATGGTACATAACAATCCATAGAATGAGAGAGGGAAATTTGATTATACCTCCCGTCTCCTGACAGCGTTCACAGATGGTTTTGATCATGTCGGCCACATAATCACCCCATCGGTAGATCCGACCGTTGGTCGCAATTGTGTCGACCGCTTCCAACATCTCCAGTTTAAGGTCGCTGCCCCGACCTACCAAAGTAAGGGTGATTGCTATGATTTTAGCCACGATTTGTGGCGTCCTTGTTGCAATCTGGCCGATCATCAATACTTTGGAATTCTTGCCCGACGGTGAACCCGTAAGTTCTTGGACTAACCCGTCTTTGATGCCAATAGATACAGGGCTGCCTTGGTTGGACAGACCCGTAAGCTTGGAGATAACATCCCCGCTGATATCAATCAGCTGGTCGAAGTAGAACCGCCCGTTATGGTAGCGACTGATAATGAATTTAACAGCTGCTTCCTTCGTCCCACCGAAGCTTGCCATCAGTGGTGCGTTAGGATAGTCGAAAATGCCGATCTTTCGAATTTTCTCAGCGGCCTGGGTTATTCGGTTGTCGACAAAGGCCCACTCTTGGATCTCTTGCCATAATTTCTGGAATGGACCCTCCTAGACCTTTGCGTTTTTGATGTTCTTTAAGCGGTTGAGCAATGGGGTGTCCTCTGCTTGCAGTTCCTTGGCCTTGGATGCAGCTCTGGTTAGTTTGGGTGCCATTGTGTGACTGGTCGAGATTTTGACAGGGTTCGTGTGCTTTGGTTGACTGAGATTACGGGTGCTCTGATGGAAATGGGTGTGGTGAATGAACCTTCGACAGTCCATTATTTATAGGCGTGGTTGGGGTTGAGTGTCGGAATGGGCGTATTAATGGCGGACTTGACAGTCCAACTGCAATACTCGAGTGCGACTTAATGGAGGATCTGTTTCGGTGCTCGAGGCCATCAACGCGTGATGGGACTTTCAAAGTCGATGGTCGGTGTCGTTGGTGAAAATGGTCGGCTTGACTGGTCGATGAAGATGGTCGATGGTGGTGATGTCGGTTGTCGAAGTAGTGAGTTGCTGCCATGGCTGATTGTGTTGGATGTATTATTTTGTTTTTGGAATTTTTCTATCTTTTTATGGGTTTTGGTTGACGGTTAAGGTTGTTGTTTTTTTGTTTTTTGTTTTTTTCTTTTGTTTTTGTTTGTTTTTGTTTTTGTTTTTTCAGTTTCTGTAACGTTTGAGTCGGGCTCCATTAATGAGCTTCCGAAATACTAGGCCCTGTAACGTTTTCAGTTGGACTGAACCATTGGGATGTATTTCTTCGACAAAATAAGGTCCCATCCATTATGTGTGTAATTTCTTGGGTTTTCCCTTGACTCGACTGTTATAAAGTAAAGCAAGGTCGCCGGCCGAGAGGTTTTTGTTTTTGATGTTACGGTCATGCCAGGCTTTTTGTTGTTGTTTATGAATTTCCTAATGCTGAATAGCCATGATTCTATGTTCTTCTAGCTTACTGAGTTGAAATAGTCTGTCCTTTCTTGCTTGTTCGACATCGACATGTAGTATCTGTGCAATAATAGGTGTCTGCTATCGAAATTGTAAGGGGACGACTGCTTCCTGCCCGTAGACTAGTCGAAAAGGGGTTTGATCGGTCAACCGCTTATATGCTGTCTTATATGCCCAGAGAACCGCAGGGATTTTCTCATCCCAGTCATCTTTGTCGGTGTTGCATATTTTGGTTAACCCTTTTGTCAATGTTTTGTTAAAAGCTTCAATCGCACCATTCGACTGAGGATGATAGGCGGTGCTTCGTCGGTGGTCGATGTGAAACTGGTCGGTCAGATTTTTGATGGTTTTGTTGATAAAATGTGATCCTTGGTCGCTAATCAATGTGAGTGGGCATCCAAATCTAGTGATAATGTTTTCGTAGATAAACTTAGCAGCTACCTCACTTGAACATGTATCGATAGGTTCAGCTTCTGCCCATTTGGTGACATATTCCACTGTCGTGATAATATATCTTGCACCTGATCGTTTGGCTGGGATAGGAAAATTTCCTATGAAGTCTATAGCCCAAAGTTCAAATGTGAGACTAGGGTTTATAGATATCAAGGGAATTTCTGTGCTCGGCAGAGGTCGACCAAGTTTTTGACATCTATCACATCGACTAACAAAGTTTTTGCAATCCTTGTGGATGTTCGGCCACCATAAGCCCGACTGTTGGATTTTTCTTGTAGTTGTATTCCCTTGAAAATGTCCTCCTGGAGGTCCATAGTGTGCTTCATGCATGATTTGTTCTCTCTCATGGTCGAGTACACAACATCTGAGAATGTCATCTAACCCCATTTTGTACAAAAATCCATTGATGAGGCTGTAGGGTGCAGCCTTCATAGCTAAGATTTGTTTTTTCTTGGTGTTCAGACCTTCGGGTGCCCGACCTGATTCTAAGAACTGAGCTATTTCTTCTAGTTCTTCGGGTATTGCTTCTATGTGAAATAGATGTGCGTCTGGAAAATTGTCGTCGATTCCAGTCGGTTCCTCCCCTGTGTCGATACGTGATAGGTGGTCGGGTCTGACATTTAGCTTTCCTGGTCGGACCACTACTTCAAACTCAAATTCTTGAAAAAGAAGTAACCATCGATAGATTCATCCATGATGAAGGGGTTTATTAACAAGGTACTTCAAAGCTTTATGGTCGGTATAAAATATGAAAGGGTTGGCCAATAGGTAATGTCGATACTTCTGGAGAGCAAAGACCATATCTAGGGCTTCTCGTTCAGTGGTGGAGTAGTTCCTTTCAGAGTTATTTAATTTTCGACTGCTGTATATGATAGGGTAATCCATCCCATCATCCTCTGGTTGAGTAAGGATGGCTCCAATTGCAATTCCTGATGCATCAATATGCACATGAAATTTAGTCGACCAGTTTGGAAATTTAAGTATGGGAGCTTCGACTAGTTTTCTTTTCAATTTGTCGAAGGATATTTGGCATTCTTCTGTCCATATAAACTCCTGGTCATCTTTGAGCAGTTCCTCCAGAGGGTAAGTCATGTCTGAGTAGTGTCTGATGAATTTCCTATAGTAACCTGTGTGGCCCAATAACACTCGGACCTGTTTAGGGTTTATTGGGGGTTTTAGGTCGAGGATGATTTTTATTTTGGCAAAGTCGACCTTTATACCGTCTTTGCAGACAATATGTCCTAAGAGCATGCCTATTGGAGTCATAAAAGTACATTTCTTAATATTTAAGGAGAGTTGTATCTGTTGACATCTCTCCAACATAAGTCGGAGCCATGTGCGGTGATCCTTTAGGGTGGAATATATGGTCCAGTCGTCGAAGTAGACTGCCATGGTCTTATAGATATACTCTTGAAATGTTTTGACAACGATTCGTGAGAATATTCCAGGTGCGTTCTTCAACCCAAAAGGCATAACTCTGTAGGCAAAGGACCCAAATTCACACACAAATGTTGTTTTCTTTTGATCCTCTTTTGCTATGGGCACTTGATTATATCCTGAAAATCCATCTGTAAAGGAATAACATTCATGGCCTGCAACTTCATTCAGAATTTCATTAGCATAGGGGGTGGGGAACGGATCTGTGAGTGTGACTTTGTTGAGCTCCCTAAAGTCGACAAAAATTCTTAACCTGGTCGGGTCATGTTTCATGGGCTGTACGACCATGGGACTTGCCCATTCTGACTGGTCGATAGGGTGAATGATCCCTGCTGCTAACATGTTGTCTATTTCCTTCTTAACTATCTCCTTATACTTATGAGCTAGTTTGTAAGGTCGTTTCTTGACAGGTCGGACATCAGGTTTAGTATCTATTTTCATTTCTCCCATTTCTTTTACTAACCATTTTAAGTCTTTGTAATCCCTTGCAAAGACATCTTGAAATTCTTTAAGTAAGTTTATGATTTCGGTGGTTTGATGTTCGTTCCAGTAGTCTCCAATATTAGCTATTTTTGGACGGTCGTCATTTGAAATGTCGACCTCCTTAGTTTTCACTTTGGCATCCAGCCACTCTGGTGCTTTAGCTTCATTGATCGGCCGACTGCCTTCTTGAAACTGTGAAAATGTAGCCGAAAAGTTGGCTGCAGTCATTCTGTCTAAGTCTGGTTTGTCCGTGGTCTCAACTTTTAGGATTGAGTAAACCGGCCTGGTTGTTTCAATGTGGTCGGGCTTCCATCTAAAGCTATTACCTTCTGTGTGCTCGTTTTCTAAGTGTAAGCGTGTCGACTGTGATTTTGATTCAGCTTGTATCTTGTTACAGTCCTTGATTTGTCGATGGTCTTGGTCGGTTTTTGATTCTTTCGGTTGAAGAAACTGTTTGATCTGGTGTGCTGTTTCGACCAACTTTTCATTTTGAGGGATGAACTGGAAATCCTTAATAAAATTTTCTTTAAGTTCATGCCAAAAGAAGGTTTCTCCTCTAGCTTCCTCCATTTTATACCATTTATTAGGCAAGTCAGCTAGGGTTGAAGGGAACAAATGTGGTCGGGCTCACTCATCTTTGTGTCCAAGCCGTCTCCACTCTTTTTCACAAAGCTTGATGTGTTCTTCTGGGTCTTGGCCTTGGACAAAAGATAGGAATTTGAGTGTCCGGGGTTAAATTTTTCCCACCGAATCATTCGACAAAGAAAGTTGAAGCAGTTGTCCAGGTCTGCAATTTTGTCTGATGGGTGTGCCACCATCTAGCTGCTTGACCTGTAAATGTTTTCACTAAGCTTTGAAGTCTGCCATGTTATCCAATATTTTTAGATACTTGTTCAAGATGCATTACTGGGGATTCTCTTTCCTTATACCTAGGCAGTTGGGTACTATGTAAGTTGGTTGGCTGCAATGTAGGTCGTTCCCTGATTTTGTTTTCAAAGATTTTGGGGATAATTGATATAGTGAAGCACTATCGGGTGGGTTTTTTCTGTACTTTTTGTATAGTCCAGCACCCTATTGCTTGTGTTTCATAATTTTCCATCTACTAGTCATATAATTCAGCATCTGAATTGTAACCAACTGAGTCTTGGTTACCTAAGTGAAGCTCCCCATAAATGTTTGGCTCGGTATAGTCCGTATTATTATGGATCTGGTAAAGCTGTCTGACATCGAATTCCTCATCAATCGGTTCGGTCCAAGGTGCTCCTTGGGAAGGATTAATGGGTACTATGACTTTTTGACCATTTCCTTTTAACTTAATTCGTTCTTTGTCTAAGGATATGGAGGCTTTCATCTTTCATCCCCAAGGTCGACCAACTAGTGCTGGGAAGGAGCTAGATCCTTCTTTTGGGTCGATGATTTCAAAATCAAACTTAGTCGAAATTCCTTTGATGGTCGTGTCGACATCTTTCCAAACCCCAATGGGTTCAATGAGGCCTTAGTCGACGAGTTTTAGGTAAATGCCTGACTCATAGAGTCGAGGTCTGCCCATCTTTTCCCATGTATATCTGGTCATGATATTTACCTGAGACTCGAAATCGAGCACCACTTGTCGGACGTGATAACCTTCGATTTCCAGGTCGACAAGTGGGTCGACATCGTTTTTGTCTTTTTGATTTAGGCTACAAATGTTCTTAGTTTGTTTTCCAACATTGGTGCTTTTTATTTCGTGTAATAAATCAATGAACTGGGCTACAGACTTGTCAGTTTGGATGAGATGAGTTAATTGCTGTGTCATGTTAAGTCGACTGGTAATAATGTCTTCTTGCTGTGCAATGTCGTGAAATATGTGTGTGGATTCTTGATAAGTTTGTTTTTCCTTCAGAGGATCCGGATAACCATTTGTGTTTTTAATTTTACTAATTTGGGGGTTATCAGGCCCTGTTTTTGTGCCTTGGCGAGTGACAATATGCAGATTTTTAGTGGTTAATATATCATGCTTTTGTACACAAGACAAGACATTAACATTCTTCTTATTATTGATTTTTTCTAACATGGTAGGAAAATCCTCCAGAGAGTGATCGCCTACCCCAAAATGCGTACAGAATTTAAGGTCAGTTCTATCCTTGTACGGACAGTTTGCACATCTGTGCCCTTCTTTATAGCAGATGAAGCACTATGTAGATCGACGTGGTCGTATGTCGCGATTCCCGACGAATGTCATCGATTGTCGTACCGGCGCTCATATTGTCGGCCTTCGTATCGTTTCCCATTCTGGTCGTTGGTATTATTTTTCTCATTGCCCTGCGTCACTGCATTCGTCTGGTAGATTGCCTAATAGTTCTGTTTGTTTTTCAGGTTTAATTGACAGTCGGCCATATTGTGACTTTTTGTCTCACAGATGGCGCACCAGGAAGATTTTGCATTCTTCATGTTAAACACACATTCTTTCATAGAATGATCCCCGGTCTCCTAGAAAATATCACAAAAGAATTTAGTTTGCACAAATTGGACATCTTGTCAGCTGTATTCTTGTCGACAATTGTCTTTTGAGTGTCCGGCCGTCGAACATTTAGTACACCAGATTTCTTAATTTTTGAGGGAAAGTTCTTTCAAGGACTTCTACACACTTTCCAGCTGTTCTTCTATCCTGTGGTCCATCGGATAGGCAGGTATATCTTCATCCATTTCCACTTGCAGATCTTTGGTCAGCGCATCTTCATATGTCTTGAATGTTTCCAAACTGATGTGTCGGTGAAATTTTTGTGATAAGCCTGCAAGGAACCATTGAATTAGTAATTGCTCATCAATAACATAATCTAATTGACTCAATAGGTCCTTCCAGCATTTGTCATAATCGCGAACGGTTTCCCCTGGCTTTTGCTGCGTTGTTTTGAGCTTTTTGGCGGCCAGGTGCTTAGCATCTGGGGTCTTGAAAAAGGATAAGAACTGTGCTTTAATTTCAGCTTTCGTTGCTCTAGGTTGCCTTTCTGAAAATTTCATGTACCAGGTCAGGGCCCTTTTCCGTAAGGCTCCGGCGAACTGAGCCATCTGTTAGTCTTCATCCTTCACCTGGTTTGCATCCCAGATGGACTCACAAACGAACCAATGTCATCTGGGATCTTCGTCCCCCTCGTAGAGAGGAATGTGAGCTGTTTCGTGACCCATGTCCGAGTCACTTTCACTGCTCTCAGAAGTTGGTGGGGTCAGAGGCGTGGGTGGTGGGGAAAGTGGGGGGATTGTTGATGAAGTCACTCCTGCGGAATTTTGGTCGATAGAACTGGTACCGCCATTGGTGGTCGATTCATCTTCGACGTACAGTGGGTTGTTGTGGATTTCTACTGTCGATGGTCCACTGAAATTTTGTGTGCACAGGTCTGCGTGTTCTATTCCTTCAAAAGCTATACTTGGTGGGGGGGGTGCTCCTTCCTGTGTTGGTAAGAGAAAGTGGATACTTCGGAGGGATGGTGCTGCTTGAATCATCACCCAGTTCCCTTCGAATGCTTGGCGTATGACAAGATGTCATCCGGTGTACGTATCGTCACCTAGTCGACTCCAGATACTATAGTCACCAGCTCTTAGTTGAAGGTCGTCTTCGACAATAGTCTATATTCTGGTATGTGGATTTAATGGGAAAAGGGTCGTTCCTTCACTGGGAGCTGTTAATTGGAGAGCTTCTGGTTGCTCTATCCATACTTCTTCCTCCGTAGGGGACACCTCTTGTTCTACGCCCTCTTCCTGTCGGTCATGACCCGACTCTGGCGGATTCTCTTCACGGTCGGTTGCCCTAGGGTTTTTTTCTCGGCGCAACCCGTTGGCTCTTTCGTGTCTTTCTTCCCTTCTCTGCTATCTCTCATCCCTTTCTCATTTCTGAATGTCTGACATACTTCCGTACAGTACTATTCTCTTCCATTCTTCTGCGGTAAACTTTTCATCACTGGTGACTTCTATCCCCCTGAAGTCGACTAGGATCCACTATACTCTATCTCCGACACAAGACCAGCTACCCCCCCATAGCCTACCCGATGCTTTTTAGAAATCCTAGATAGTTCGAATCACTTGCTCAGGAAGTATTCCCGCTCCCTTTCTGCAATAAATTTCTCCCACTTCCTCTGCTTGTCAGCCCAGTTGGTGTTTGGTGGCTGTTCACACAGTGGTGGTCTAGGTTCGACAATGTGGCCTGCTTCGTTCTCTATCAAGAATTTGAATAGTAAGGTCGGCAGGGAGCACAATAATTGCTCGGTGAAATATTTGTAGAATTTCGCTTTGACAATTTCTACCAACGTTCGGTCTTCAAATGCTTGCTCTTCACAGAAGTCGTTGGCGATTTTCTCAAACCACTCCTACAGATTTGTTCGTCCTCCTCAGAATAGTTTATCTAGCAACTGTTGTTCTTTAGTTGCATCCAGTCTTCTCATCCAGAAGCTGCTTCAACAGTTGTGGCACAGACTCGACGAATTTTTCATGTGTCTCTGTGAAAAATCTGGCTCTAGCTTCAGCGACTGTTAATCTGTTTCGTCTTGCATAATTTTGCAAATAGTTCGCAACTTTACGGTCCCACCAGTCCTTGATCTCCTGCTCTGGTATCATATGTGAGAATATATCTTAGACATGTAATACCGACAATGGAACCAATGTTGTAATCTCACAGATCACATAAGGTTACCAATAATACATACTAAAACATAACTATAAATCAGGTACAAGAGACAAGAACAGATAGGAAAACAGATTATATTAATGTAATGAGTTCATACAAGGCACAGAACTGAACTGAGTTCTTTGCTTGGCTCAACAGCCTAATATATACAATTTACAAACAGTTACAAATAACTACCTGTCGGTTCGGTGAACTGACATGACTGTTAGTTAGCCGACTAATCTTTCTAGTTAGTCGGCTGACCGACTTAGTCGGCTCATCGACTAGTCGGCCCATCGACTTAGTCGGCTGACTAAGTCGGTCTTCGTTCAAGTCGACTTATGTCGACTTGCTCCTTCTACAATACAACACCCAATCACATATATATTGAAAGAAATAAACAGTTGACCAATGCCTTAAATGGAGCCAAAAATAATTAAGAGTGCTTACAAGTTCCGGAGTGAATGTTGTGCAATTGTATCTTGGTACATTTTAAATTAATGTGAAAAGATGAGTGAATTAAATTAGGCGAGGGGACTCCAGATATACCCGGGGGGTACTTGGAGTATGTCCAAAAGTCACAACCACTATGGTTACCCTCAAGGAATGTGTGGGATGGATGGAGTCTCTGAGACTATGTTTGTAATACACCCGCTAGGATGTAACAGATATTGGTGCCTCGAGGTCATTGTCGAGTAGTTCCCACTTCCTTTGGGTATTTTCCCACCATTTACTGTTTAATCGAGGCGTTGGATTTTATTCTGCAGTGGTTAATTCAGAAAGTGAATCCTAATTATTATAGTCACTCGCATTGCTTTTTATGCAGCTTGACTGATCGGACAAACCGCAGCTAAGTGAAGAGCATACACACCGGAGTCTTGTAAATTTTAGTAAATTTTAAGAGCGTGTTCTTGTTAAAAAAAAAAGACCCTCCAGGAATCTCTTTTGGTCCAAGTAGATCTCAATTGGGAAATCAAGGAGGGGTTAATTTTACTGCTTGCTTGTGAAAAGTAACAATGAAAATAGTTGCAAAAACACACACTATAGGTTTTCTAATTAATCCTACCACGATCCTCTTTCACGTTTCGGTTCAATCAGGAATTAGTGGGGTAAGTATTAGTATTACTTTTATTTCAAAATATGGAATAATGAAAAACATGATCAAATTATACAATCCCACATGACAAGACTAAGCTAGAGCAAAAAACGGGGAAAAGTACAAAAAAGTAAAATGGACGCGGATCCCCCCAGGGAGGATGGGAAGTGGGCTCGAAAGATCCTACTTGAAGTGATTCTTTATTATTAAAGGTTACAATATCAAAAAAATAATTTCACTTTGGTTCATGTTATGTGGGATCCAAAGGGTTAGAACAAGCTTACAACAAGCCTAATAAGGAAGCACAGCAGTGGGGGAATCCTCCGAGAAGCTCCGGTTCGCCTAAGAGTCAGAAAATGGGCAAAGTGTCCTTCTATTTTTTGTTAAATATGATAAAAACCAGCAAGATATTAAAATCAAATATGCCCAAAAAAACTTTAAAAGTGCTTTGGGTCACCACACTAATTATCGAAAAAAAAGACTAAAGTTAAAAATTGTTAAAAAAGGAACATTTTAGTTTTGCAAAAGGGAACCAAGGAAAGAAAGCTTTCCTTGGGATCTTGGATTGATTGTTGGGCAGCCAATATCATGTGCACTTTCTTGTATAATTTAAATCTTTAAAGAACAAAAAAAGAAACTATCTTATGAGCAAGCTTTAGATTTACAATTTAGCTACTTGCAAAAATGAATTTCTTCACCTAGACCTATCTTTAAAATATGATATTCTTTATGAAATTTCAGATCTAAGCAACAAGAATATTAGGAACTAGATCTAACAATGTATAAGCAACTTTTAGAATTAGATCTGATCATAAGAGGACGAACAAGTAATTGGAA
>LPNX010749558.1:63929-193796 GCA_001517045.1 Pseudotsuga menziesii | reverse complement strand
TTGTTACCTGGACACCAATCAAAGGAGTAGACATGCATGATAAGACATTTTTATCCCAATACATGCACAAAATAATCAGAGGTGATATATGGGGGAGTTTCAACTTGGAGGTTAAAATCCATAATGACCACTTTGTACTTCCTAGTAGTCATGTATTTTCACCAATCATGTTACGAATGAGGCATTTAATGTTAACTCATGGAATCATGTGATGGTTTTGTCATTTATGTTTGATTTAAATGCTAAAGAAGTATCAAATTTTTTACTGTCATACTCTCAATTGAATAGTCCTAGGTATACATACACACTCAAGAACTTGGTATTATAGTGGTAGATTATCAATTCAATATGGACATTGTTTGACAACATTGGAATGTTAAATTCACAAGGGGTTAGACACAATATCTTGGAGGAGCATTGTTAATTACCAAAACATTAGATATATCAATGAATCTAGAAATTGTTTATTTGACTATTTGACTATGGATATCCATATAATTGCTCAACATTTGAAGTTGTTAATGAAACAACCTCCAGATTGAGAATTTAACTTATAAACCCAATTTCCTGCATTCAAATATACCCAAAAGTATGCGGTAAGTAAATCAACTAATTCTAAAAAAAGGTTAGGCTAGGATGGAAGGAAAAACTATGGAGATGTTGATCATAATAGGAGAGGAGGATTACATTGATAGTGATAAGGAGAGGAAAAAAGGATTACATTGAGATGGGGCCTCTACCTTTACTGCATATGGATCTGAGACTAGTTCTAGACCAACACCCCAGTTAATTGATTCTTCGATTGGTTAAAATGTTCTTGGTGCTTCCACCGGTTAAATTGGATCAACTGCTACTAAAGGATTTGAGCCTGGTGAAGCTATGACTAGTGCTAGTTCAACGGTGATAGATGATAGCTATGAAGGTAGAAAGGCACCTCATTTAAGTGTGTCAATGGAGCCTTAAGGCCTTGCATTTTCTTTGAAGGCTTGGTTGATTCTATCAATGAAAGGTTATGGTTATATTAAAATCTTATCTCAAGAGAATGGTATGAATATACTTTATTTGATTGCAACCATTAAAAAATTACCAAATTTAGTAAATTGTAACACTTCATTCTAAAATATTGCTATTTTCCATTACCGGAGTGACACAATTAAAAATGACTAACGTAAATGACTAATTCATATTCTTATAGCTAGTCATTTTTTTATGTCGTGACTAAATTGGTCATTTACGTTAGTCATTTCTAACTCTTTCACTTATTATCTAGTCATATTTTTTAACCCATCACTAAATTAGTCATTAAATTTAGTCGTTTATAGTTGGGTCACTCAAAATTGCTCTTATTTGGTAGTAAATCACTTGAAAAAATGTGGTGACTAGATTTTTTAGTCACGTAGTCACCATTTCCTCATTTTGTACTAGTGGATGTGGCATGATGACATGGCAAGCTAATGTGTAATTTCTAACATCGCAGATGATGTGGTTCTTCTAATGTGGGAAGATGACATGTCGGATGATGTTGCAGATTGATGTAGAAAGATGATGTGGTAGAGTGATGTGGCACTAGGATGACATGGACCAATCACATGGTGCCATGTGGCACTTCCATGTTGGATCCTTGATATGTGTGAAAGTGAATATACTTAGCAAACTTTGTTAAATATATAGAAAATATAGAGAAACTGCCAAATTTAAACTTGGCCAAAACCTATGCCAGTTCTGTTTTTATTTATGTAAACATACACGAGATTTAACTAGTGACAATAGACTGCCAATTTTATCCAAACGTCTCCAAAATCCTTCCAACTTTAGTTAGATGTCTCAAAACCTCCGCTAAATTTAGTAGACTCCAAAAATGTTGTCTTGGCATTGACAAAATTGGTAGAAAAGTGGTTAAGCCCTTGACACTTTCCACCCAATATCAAAAGGGGTCATCCCAACAGCCAAGAGAGAGAGAATATTGCAGAGAATCCCACACAAGAAGGAGGCCAAGGTGGAATGAATTTAAAGCCAGGTACAGGGAGTATGTACATTGCATGAAAATCAAGGCGAAGTTCCAACTTTGGAGCAAGGATCCATATCTTGAGGCTGATAGAGGGTTTGTCTCACCTGCTTGAAAATGGGTCAATTTTATACTCAAATTTCATGAAATTTTGCAAGGAATCCATATTTGTAGTCTGTTTATTCGTCTAGGTATTCAGTCAAAAGGGGAATGTCATAGGTTTTCTTGATCTATGTGCCACAGGGAGGTCTTGAATTTGAACACAAATTGGTGTCAAGTTTATACTCAAATTTCATGTTTATTTGTAAGGAATCTAAATATGTTGTTTGTTTCTATAATAGAGGTCCAAGACTTGGGGTGTATTCATTGCACCATCTGTAAGTCATTCATTAATGTAATTTTGGTAATTGAATAATAATTGAGCAGACCTGCTAGTTGAAGCAAACCAGGAGATGTAGCTCATAATCCTGGTGAACTTCATCATCAAATGTTTTGTGTGTTATGCTTGCATTCTCATTGTTTCATTATCTTCATGGTGAATGTTTCATAAAGTACATTGAACGCACAAGTTAACAACCTGATTTAATAAGTTTGTCTTAAATTAATGCATTCACATAACAACGGGGTATTGGTCAGAATTAGATCTAAATAATTGGGAGATATTAATGTTTATAATGGTGTAATGCACTTAGCCTCTTTTGGATCAAGGTAGAAATATTTATACACACTTTGTACAATGTCAACATATGGTGGTTGGTTAACTTCTCCTACTGTGGGTAGGAAATTTTCATGATTGATAATGGCATACACATAATAGAAGTTAAGTTGGTCAAGGGTGACCACCTTCACATTAAAGGGAAACATCATTATGCAAAAGACTAAGGAGGCCACCACCTGCATGGCGTACATGTAACTGCGACCCAATAGGATACTGTAGTCTAGGTGAGCATCAACGAATTTGACATCAATCATTACCATTTCCCCCTAGATCAATGGGGACATTCTGGTATAATCCTCATGGTTGGGATGGTTGACCATCATATGTGCAAAGGGAGATAGAATATGGAACTAACTAAGGTGACCCCAATCATTTCCAAACATTTGAGAACATGATGCATGTGGATACACCTTTATCGATAATACATCGATCAATGATATTGTTCTTAACAATGACTAGGACTTGGAATGCGACTGATGAGGGTAGTTGCGGTTCACCTTTGTCAAGTTCAAAAGTCACGAGGCACAAATCTGAAGGGTTGACGGTGCTAAGAGCATTCAATAGTTCCTTGTATTGTGGCATTGTGTAGGGAAAGAATGAAGCACTTGTAATGTGGACATGGCAGCTCACAAATGTGACAAGTTGTCCACAATACTGTAATTGTGGGTATCCTTCATGATAGGGTTATGAGGGTTACACCGAAGTGGTTCTTTTAGTATCCTCAAAATTTGATTCGTGATGGGGCACGAAATCCACAAAGGTCATTTCAAAGGAACAAAAGTATCTTCTAGGATAAGTGAGGGATGAACACTACAATACCTTTTGGCATGAGTCTAAAGGTTGACAGATGTTGAGGTCATGAAAAATATTTTGAAAAGATCTATCACCCGGTGGGAAGGGATTCGACTGTTGGGTGATGACTCCTTGGTTGGAAAAGGGTTTTTGCAAAAAAACTTGATGTGTTTGTGGTGCAGGAGGTGCCTAAGGGGGTTTTGTTGGTGTATGTTGTGTTTCTACCACAAATTGTTGGCATTCGAGGATAAGAGGGAAATTGTGAGTGTAATGGCCATACTCACCATAAATCGAGCATGGGTAATTGGTCCTCAGGTTGGTGTTTTTTCCTTATTTGTGGGGGTTTTCCCCTGCATTGTACTGGTTGGTTACCCTAGTTAAGGTTTTGCTGAGGAACTTGGTTTCCCACTGTCCCTATTGTTGGAGTTGTTTGTTCTTTCCCTTCTTCTTTCCTTGATTTTGAGGATTCAGGGGGTTGGCGATGTTCAAGTGCTCAAAGTGTTTATCTTGTTGTTTCATATATGGATGGACTAAATTGACCTCCAAATGGGGCATTGTGGTCGTTCCAAGAGGACACGGGTACATATAGTAAGGTTTATATCTCGGTGATCTGATATATGCTTGTTGCATTGCATATGATGTGGATGTAGGTGCAGGTAGTGCTATTTGTGGTTGGGAAACTATTTATACTTGGATTGTATTTGGGTAAGTAGGGTTATAAGGTATGTATTGATTTTTCCAAATGAGGGATTTGGAATATTCATAGGGGGAGCTAACACAACGGGGATAGGTGGGTATTGCACCATCATGAGAGGTGGTGCAAGCGTTGGTTGCGGGAGAGATTTACCATAAGAGGAAATGGACCCAATAATCCCATTCGTGGAATGTGATATCCCTATAATGATAGGATCTAATTATCGGTGTTGAGGGGAATATGGTATTATTGTGTATAAATACACCGTTTGGGCATAGATGAGATCAAAGTGTTGGGATTTGAGAATGTCCTAGTCCTCATTTTGAAGCATTGAGATAGCCACATCCTTTACAATAGATGTGTTGATATATTTAAGGAAACAATCCAACAAGAACTAAGATTGAATCTTGATTTCACACAAAGTGCGAGGTCGACACCACTCATGGATATCTTCTTTGATGTGTGTCACGATGTTTTGTCAAAATTCTGTGAGAATTTCAAGGCCTAAGTAATGTCATATTGGTAAATGGAAGTTGGTGAGAAATGTTGTGGCTATTGTCTTGAGTGTGGTATGAGACTCCTGAGTCAGATTCATGTACCACTTTGTAGTTGTACCTGTGAGGGTTCTTTGGAATAGGAGAGCCTCACTAAATTTGTCACTATGGTGTTTGAGGAACACCGTATATGGAATGACATGATATGATTGGAAATATTATATCCTTGTTTCCCTTCGATTTTAAGGATGTTAGAGGGGATATTTTCAAGCATATTGTTCCAATTTGTGTCATGAGAATTGGGATCATTGACTAACTTGGCTAGATCATAGATATTTAAACTAGACATGAATAAGAGGTATGGGTTGTTTGTCTCCATTGTATTCCGTATGTTGTTTCTACGAGGGGGAGAATGTGGAATATGTGGCTGTGATATTTTTCTTCTATGGGAAGATGACTATGTGGTTTGACCTTCTCCTGAAGATGGAGAAGAGGGTGGGGTATTCCCTTTACGGGGAGTAAGAAAAGGTGAGCCTCTTCTATGGGATGAGGAGGAAAATGGGTCTAGACTCTCTGTGAGGGAAGAGAATGAGTCAAACAAGAAGTTTCCTTTCCTAGAGGATACAATCAATGCATTCTGGGAGTGGCACCGACTAGGAGATCTCCCTTGTGTACCATAGGAAAAGAATGGGAAAACAACCCTCGTAATAGGGGATAAACCACACAGTATATAGGAATTCCTTAGTGGGGTTTTTTTCCTCTATGGTGGAAGTCTAGTGAGAAAGTGAGAGTGATGTGTAGGAAATAAACACAAATGAATAGATGCAACAATATTCCAACCACAATAGATGCACGAATGGTGCAATAAGTGAGTGATATTTGCAAAGATGGCTTAGTGCAAATATGTCCACATGTAGGCTCTCTTTAAAGTAGGATTTAACTGAACTTGTATTTAGAAATAATAACAAGTGTAAATTCCCTAAAAGACCTAATTTACTTCCTCTCACATGTAACTGGGTCATCCAAAAGCACAATTGTTGGTGATAATGGGATTTGCACACATCCGACTAGTTAAAGTAACAAAGAGCCAATTTTACCAACGATGGTACCAATGTTCCAATCAAAGAGACTTGGAAACACCTCCCAAAGGAAATAGCTTACTTCACTATTCACTTGCACTCACACATGCTCCTCGGCGATGCCCCAATTTTGGCCACTAAGGTACCGTGTGTCAAGTGTGGATTAATTATTCTACTTGCATGGTATATTGTTGTCTCCCTACAACAAGTTGAGTGACTTGTACGAGAGAACATGGAAGCTATAACTCATCTTTTAACATTTTCTTATAGCAATATTTTTATAGCACCCTAAAATACGACAATGCTATGTTTAAAAAATAATTCCTAATGAAGCTGGATTAGTGGGCATTGTTTGGATGCCTAGCCCAATCAATCCTACCAAACCAAAATAGTGTAGTGTTGTGACCTCCCGTGGAGGATTTTAGTTGGTTATCATTTACAATGGTTGATCTTATGGGTTTTGATTTAATTAAGGCATGTAAGGTAGCTATTTCACAATTCTCTTCTTTTCTAATTCACCAAGATCATATGAAATGAGAGGTTAAGAGCATACTCAGATATGAAAGAGTCTTTAGGTACCTTAGTGGGTGCAAGTGGGCATTCATATATGATGTAAGAAAATTGTATTATTTTAAATTAGATAAAGTTCTCAAAATAGAGTGAAATGGATATTGTAACTGCAACTCTAAAGATGCTAATGATGCTTGCAAAAAGAAACAAATTCTAAGTGTGTAATGGAGGTATTTCACACTTCACACTCATTTCTAATTCACCAAGATCATATGAAATGTGAAGTGAAGACCATAATTTTCGAGAAGAGATTCTTTAGGTCCTTTCCTGTGTGCAAAAAGTGGATTTTACACTATTTGAACTAAAGATGTTTAAGTAAGAAAATAAATATAAGAACTCTTGAATACTAGTGACACTAATGAGGCCTATTGAAATCCTCAAGGGTGGTTACCTACATAAATTTTGGGGGATGACCCCTTTACTTCTTAATCTTAGTCTAGAGGGTCTAATTACTAAAGAAACAAGTAATTATTACAAGTTGACTTAGTCCTAGATCAATAGTGAGCATCAATGGGACTGCAAAATTGTTATTGAAACAAATAAATGAAAATAACATAGAAAATAAATTGCAGATGCATTTTTGTGCATTAGAAAGACTCACTCGTGAGTTGTTGCATAGTTAAAATGTGAAAAGGTTGCACTATCAAGAGACATACACCCGCACGGTAGGGACTTTAATTATGTGTGTGGTAGTGTGACTATCGAAGGATGGTCCCTTCTATCAGTGCGACTGAGATGTCAAGGTCCGTGCATCTGATAAAATGGTTAAACCGATCATATGGGGGTTGAATTCATAGGATGAAATGGATGCACCTCTTCACCTATAAATAAAAAAATACCAAAAATTAACCACTTCACAAACACAACCTAATGAAAGAGAAATTAACTAAAATAAAGTGGAGTCTCCATAAATATTGTTGTTGAAAATATTGCGGAAGAGTGAACACTTCCCACATGGTGAGGGGAAAGTCCTTGTAGGTTTCTGCAAGACCTCAGTATTATGTTCCACTTTGTTGGAGAGTGAGTTCTCTAAGTGGTTCTGAAAATGGTTTTTAGTGAAAATAGAACAAAAAAAAAGAAAACCCGTAACAAAATTATACAAAATCCAAAGGGGGTAATAAATGCAAATTCTAACAACCTCTATATACCAAACCAATTCTTATACTTCCCAATGGTCAAGCATATACAACACCTTGGATATTTGAGCTCCAAATGGAGGCAAACAATCCTCCTAAGGGAGGTCTATTTATTCCACGCTAGATGTCAAGTGGCTTGAATAACAAATGAGAAGAATACTTTCCCTTTGGAGGAAGGAGTCAAGAGATATTAGTGAATGTTATACAAGAGGGAAATGTTGAGCTATAAGGGATCTTAAGCACATGTTCTACAACATAACCTTGCTCTAAATTAATTCTTACAATTAACATGCCCATGGATTTCTTTTGTAGGCCAAGAGGTTTCCAAGAAATAACAAGATCCCAATGTGAAACCAATTATCCATCATTTGGATCCAAAGTATACAAGAGAGTGTTGAATTTTTGTGCAAATTTGTTGAGCTTTGAACTTTAAAACTTCAGGTACATAGATAGTGAATACTTGAATCAATATAACATTCAATCACATAAATAATTCAACCATAACACATGATATACCATGGGGAAATCCCTCAAAACAACGAGGATGAAAACCCCCAGCAAATCCTCTCAGTATAATTATGATAGATAGTAGAGAATGTATTTTATTATAGTAGATTGCTTTTGTCACCCTAGGTGCAAGATACAGAGAGATAGAAACACCCCAGGTGTAGATATAGAGCAATAGATAAGAGAGATCAATCAGATGAACTTTTCAATGATTTAAATACATTAATAATTAGCAAAAACCACTAACATGCAAGGAATAACAAATCACTGTATGAGGAATTATCCTCCCATGCAAACCCTAGAAAATTGCCTTCATGGATAATTGTTGTGCACCTTGGTTTCTTCAATCCTACATAAAACAATGTGTTATTCCTTTCTTCTTATACATTAAATAATGCTCTACTTAATTCAGAGTGAACAAACCTCTTATATGAGTCTAGGATCACTTAGTTAACATGCTTAAGTTAAGTGTCCTCATACAATAGGTGAAACTCAAGTGTCGTCTTTTAGTTTAACTAAAGTTGTGTCAGCATGCAAACAACTTTAGTTAACTAGTTCATTTTTATTAACACTTTAGTTAACTATTCTTAAATGAATCATGCTTATTGATTTACTGAAGTGACCATTGTGAGTTCTCCTTTAATTAACCGATGCATACATTGTTTATTTAGCTGAAGCTTACACTATTTAACTGGTGCATGTATTGTTACTTTAACTGAAGCTTAACAATATTTAACTGATGCATATATTGTTACTTTAACTGAACCTTTATCTAAATATTTAACTGAGGCATAAATTGTTATTTAACAGAAGCTTTGACTAAATCTTATAACAATTCAAGTTTCTCTTTAATCTATTCAATTCATCTCATGAGAAATTCAAATTATCTTATTCTCTATTCATTATATTTATCTCTTATCTTTTACTGCATGGTCAATATGTGCCAAATTTAATTACCTATCATTCATATTATACTAAGAATATTTGTCGGATGTTGCGATCATATTATATTAGTCCAGACAAAATAATCATATGCTAAAGTAAGTAATTCACTTTAGAGGTGATCAGTCTCTAGAGGAGACTTAATAACAACAAGCAATGATCATGGTTAGCAATACATCACACAACATTATATGCTTCAACATGAAAAGTATTACCTCTATACAGGAGATACATCCCATGGATACCTATTATAGTTGGAGGTCCACATAAAAATATTGACTTGACACACAAGTCGAGAGCCTTGTCCAACAAGAATTTACAACATCATCACTTTGATAAATCAAATCATTCACCTCTATAAAAGAGTAATACACTTTATATGAAAGGCTTAGTCATCCTTGATTCCAACTTAAGGATCTACCCCAAGTACTTGATTCCAACGTAGGATTCCCTACCTCAACACATGATGCCCAATCCTAGATGCACATGATTAGCTTGGAGAATGAATCATGATGTTGTATCTTTAACACTCCCTCTCAGGGAAGGAGGCATTCTCTACAAAACCAAGCTTGTCTCATAAGTATCTATACTTCATCATAGATAGAGTATTTGTTAACACATCTACAATTTCATATGAAATCTACTCTTCAGTAGGAATGTACTAACGTTTTATTGGACCATGTCTCCTATGAAGTGATACTTCATCTCAATGTGTTTTAACTTATCATGAAACACAAGGTTTTTAGAAAGCTTGATGTAGCTTTGAATGACAGAGCGAATCAATGTAAACTCAATATTTTAACCCAACAAGTAGCTTCTCAGGACAAACTGCTTCTTGGAAGGTAGTACTAGCCACAATATACTTTGCTTCTATAGTACGAGACACAATACAATTTTCTTATGTAGTACTAGCCACAATACTTCCATCTAAATGCAGATGGTATAACCAAGTAACTTTACCCCACCACTGAAGTCCAACACGAGTCCATAAGAAATAGTACCTCAAAGGTACCTAAGCACTTTCTTAATGTCTATGTCTAATATTAGACATGATCTAACTCACAGCATAACATATAACATGTCTATTATGTATCAAGTACATTATGGGACCAATGAGTTGTCTATACTTGGTAGCATTTACTGGATCCGATCTAGAATATGACTCATTGTAGTTTCTTCAAACTATAAACTATTAAAGAATACATGGATTTTTTAATCCATCGTATCGGAATTTTGCAACACATCAAATGTGTAATTTTCTTGCAAAAAGAAAATATTACCTTTCCTTAGTCAATCTTCCTCACTTTCTTTCTTCTTATTGACTTCTAGAATATTCTATGGTCTAGAGAAGTTCTCTATGAGCTTGCCATTCTACATGATGTTCTCCAAGTCCTTACCACTTTCAAAGTGATTTCATTTTTCTTTTCTATCTTACAGTACCCACTTATCCAATATATATGGCTATATGACCTCTCCAAGAGGTTTGAATTCTCCCTAATAGTCCCGAATATAATTGACTTGAGTATCTTATAGTCATTGATAATCTCAAAGTCCTTGAATATTATATAATAGTCATATGAGGTCTTGAATATGTCTCTGCTCATGTCGGTGCACTCTACAAGAGATACTATAACCCCTGGTTGTTTGAGTCTGTATCATGACTTATCTAAGATTTGTGCAACTTAGTGGCTTATCTGCTACATGGATTAACCGATCCATATACCAATACATAGATAATCTAATCCATATATTACTGTATGGATTAACTGATGTTAATGTCATATATCACTACATGGCTTTACCAATGGGGAGAAATCCTAAGTCATGTCCCACATGACCTACTGGTGGGTATTTTATCTATTTTTTATTGCATATGGAGAAACATCAATACTCCCTCACAACTAGAGGAGTTATTATATACTACACTAATATTGTTTGGGAAGTACTCAACTTTACTTTAGACAGAGGCTTAGTAAGTATATCGATAATTTTCTCATCTCTGGATATGTACAAGAGTAACATTGCTCCTTTTTGCACCATTTCTTGGATATAACATGTCTGAGACATATATGAGTCCATATTTAATTGTACCATGCAGGCACATCAACACATGCTTTGTTTTACATGCCTCTATACTAACTTCAAAGCATATAACCATCCCAGTGTTAGTTTTTCCATATATATTAGCTTACAAGTTGACATGTAAGTAATAGATCATGTGAGTGATTTCTTTGATCAACCTAAGTGTTTTCTTTGAAAACTAGTTTGAAAAGTGTTGATCATTGTGTCTTTGACCTAAGTGGAGTTGGACTATTATTGACTGTTAATGACAACCTTTAACAATATTGTAAGTGACTATTTGCTTGATTTGTTGACTTGATTTGAATGGAGTGAAAAATCATTTTATGTATAAGAGTTTATGAGACTCGCTGAGTTTGACATAGTTGGTTAAGTATTATGTTCTTGTCTAAGGTTAGTTGGTTGAGGTTTATCATGTTTAACTATCAAGTATTCCTTGGCTGTGATTGAGGTTGGTTGTGGTGTCATTGAGTTGAGTGTATTTGGACAAAGTTTGGTTGATCGTGTGTGAAGTCTCTTGGTTTCCAAGATTTGTCTCTTACTTGATGAACTAGGCCAATTAATAAGGGTTGGTTTGTTGTCAGATCACTTGATTAGATTAACAAAAGTATATGATTGATTTGGAACAGGTACACAAGCAGCTTGGTACAGGTTGGTTCAATTAAGTAGGAATGACACATGCTGTCTTATGTGGAGTTGGTCTGACTCAGACTGGATGAGTTGTATGAGCAGCTGGTTTGAAAAATGTGGACTAAGTTTGGTGTGCAGTTGTTTAAACATAGATTGACTGATTTGGATGATGTGAGAAACCGATTGATTGATACAACTTTATTGGGAAAGTTGATTGTACAGGTTGATGAGCAGTGTGATACAGTGGACACTGGTCAGTTAATGATTAGTGAATAGATGATGAGTAGTGGTTAGTAGTGGGATTGGTTGTGTAGTGTGGTGCATATTGTACAGTCTAGTACATGTGTCGGTTAACAGGTCTGCAGGATTAGTGTGGTCGTGGTTTAGATCAGGGTGGCAGGGTAGGGAAAGGAAAGGGGGTTGTATCCTCCTTCTGGTTGTAGCCGAAGAAATAGGGAGTTGTAGCTTCCTTCAGGTTGTATCTTGTAAATCAGGGGGTTGTTTCCTCCTTCCAGTTATTTCTAGAAAACTATTAAAGGCCTCTGTGGTTCCCCCCCCAGGACTTGGGTTTCCATGTAAAATCTAGTGTTCTTTGTTTCATGCTATGATTCCGATGTGATGATGATACGACGACGATGATAATGATCACGATGATATAATGATAATGTGATAATGTATAATATTGAACAAGTTTTTAATTGTTAATAAAAGTGAAAAGTAATAGAAGTTGTGCACACTGATGTGTCCAACAATTGGTATCAGAGAGGGTCTTCACTAGAAAGCCTTACAAGCTTGAAGTAGATCCTTGACACACCATGGGGTTATCAATGAATTAAGTACCATTGACATATGAGTCAAATTATTACTTGATTTGAAAAATGAGAATGAAGGCTTATCTTGAGGCAATTGGTGTATGGAAGTCAGTTATTACATGATATACACCTCCAAATAAAGTCAAAACAATAGCTCGGAAGGAAGCAAAGAAAAATAATTATATTGCTATGGAATCCATCCTTGAAGGCCTAACAGATATCCAAAAGAATAATATAGGGAAGTGCATCTCAGCAAAGGAAATATGGATCAGATTAGAATGACACTACTACAATAAAGAAGAGAAGCATAGGTTATGGATTTAATGCTTGAATATCTAACAAATCTTAGTTGAAGAATTGTCATTCAAAATAAATCAGCTAAACTTAGACGAAGAACAAGAAGCAAAAGAAAACCCCATCAAAAAAACAGTACAAGATCCAGGTAGGTATGAAGTTAGGTCCCCTGAACACTCTGTTTGTAATGCTATTAAAGATATATGTTTATCAGGTATAGAAAAGAAGTGCTATTATGAATTCATTGAATGAAATACTTTAGATTATGATGAAAGCCCTTGCTCTTCGATAAGTGATATTATGATAGATAATGAAATTACTAATGTTTCACAAGAATTGAAAAATCTTTGTGAACAAAACTAGGTATTGCAAGAGCAATTGGACAAATTCGAGAAGAGGAATCAAGAAGAATCTGAGAAGGACACACATACCATAATTAATCTAAAACTCCAAGTCGAAGAAGCTACCAGAATCAAATAATCCATATCCAAATCTTTGAAATACGAGCTTGAGAAGTCAACCACATAAATTGAAAATCAACCAGAAGAAATTGTCAAACTCACAAGATTGCTAGAAGATAAAGAAATAGAGTTAATATGCAAGCTACAAGAAAAAGAAAGTGAGATAAGTTCCTAAAATACTAAAGAAATATTGGAAGAGAAGTTAAGAAGAAAACAAGAACTTGAAATCAAATCCTTGAAGGAAGAGTTATAGAAGGTATGTCTGACAAATTTTGAACTTGAAAAGGACCTATCAGAACTTAAAAAGGAGAATCATGCACACAAGGGCCAACTGCAACAATCCCATGAGGATGATCAGAAATTCAAAAGGACGGATGGAAGACAATATCCTTGATCTGAACAAACAGGTAGAAGAAGTCAAGCAAATAGAAGAATATCTAATGAGACAAATCCAAGAAAAGATAGAAATATGTCAAAAGCAAGAATTGAAGATCCTCTCTCTGAAGGAATACCTCGACAAAATAACTGCTCAGTTAAATATAAATTCGAAGATTGAGAATAACAGTTAATACTCTATGGAAGAAGAAGAAAACAATAACAGTTATACACGCATTCTTAAAGTATTCCATGACCAACAAGAATCAAGAGAAGTTATAGCTCATATATATCCTATGATGTTCAATTTATATTGTTACAAGTGCAATTACTATGGTCACAAATAAATCCATTGTAGAGATCATGAAAATATCACGCTAAGAAGAAATCAAGATGGGTTTTCTGTTCATTGTTACAATTGCTATCGTTATGTTCCTTTTGCAAAACATTGCAGGATGCAAGGACCGGCTAAAGTTTGGAGAATAAATCAAGTTCAATAGAATGATATGAACAACCATCATCCTACTAAAGTATGGAGAATGAAGTTAGTAGATTGCACCATTGATCAAAACATAAATGATGAAAATATTGGGAAAAATCAAATACTGTTTTGAATACTATCGACTCGTGATATGAAGAATGTGTAATAGGGTATATGTACATGATTACCAAATTTGAGTATTGTCGTTGGTTCCAGTAGTATTCGTGTGATAGAATACAAGTCCTCCAAAGTAGCATCAATGATAAGAGAAGCAATTTTCCAAAAGAAGATCTTGCTGCCATTAATGCAAACAAGAAGAAAAGTTGGAAATGAAGAGAAAGTTGATGACAAGGGGAGCATGCCATGATGGGGAGCATGGCCTGAGGGGGAGAAGTATGGTTAAATAATGTTCCCTTTTCCATTTATTCCAAAGGGGAAAGAAGTTTCCATTGATGCCAACATGTATTGGTGCCTCTTGAGGATCTCCTGAGGGTTAAGTAAATGTCAGTTTCTAAGGATACCTTTTTATCTTGTCCAACATGTATTGGTGCCTCTTGAGGATCTCCTAAGGGTTAAGTAAATGTCAGTTTCTAAGGATACCATTTAATCTTGTCCAAACCCAATTTTGAATCCATTGGAGCCTTTGGGACAATGAAAAAATCCCTGAACACCCTGTATATCATTTAGGTACCCCAAAGATGTTTTACGGTTCCCCGATTGTTTCTATAGTTCCTCGGTACCATAACGTATGCCCAATAGCCTAGAAACGTGTTTAAGAAGTTGTGAGAGTCCAAATGAGCATTTAGTGGTCATTTGTATTTATTAAGTTCATGGTACCCCAAGAGACGGTCTAGGAACCCCACAGGTGATTTCATGATGGATCTTGACCATTGGAGGTCTCCTGGTGTGGTTTAGGTGGTTGAAGAATCCTATGAATCCCTTTTCTTGATGAAGAATCCCTAAAGAATCCCTTGGACCCACATTGGATAGAATAATGGTCCTTGTCCTCTTAAAGGTGATGATGTGGTCATTAATGAATTGACGAAGACTTGGAAACCTTGATGAAGTTCTTAATGCTTGTGTAGCCCTTGTTGGGGTCATGGAACCCTTGGAGATGGTCATTATGCATGAGAAGGTCTGGCACCCACATAAATTCCGGCATGATGACCCTTGGACATTATATGATCATTGATGGTGCATTTGGAAATGATTTGCATCTTGGAATCCATACATATGGTGGTTTGTAAGCCCATGATTGTTGGAGCCTTTGATATGATGGAATATTTGGTCATGATGCCCTCATCACTTGGCGATGAATTCCTATGTGATGGGCTTGAAACTCTTGCATGCATTGCCTTCGGTCTTGAAACATGGTGACTCGTGGTCCTATTTGTGGTCATATGGATATTAGGATGTAGATGGAGGTACATCCCACGGACATGCCTTGATATGTTGAAGAAGACTTTGAAACTCTTGTAGTTGGTGGTGTGGTCTTTGGCACCTTTATGTGTGGAGTCTTGATGTCATGTACAAATTGAAGAATGTAAGGGTATTAGACCAAGAATTTGCAAATAAATCCATCATAGGGAGATAGGCCTCATAAATCCATTTCTGTTTATATGTTCATCATCTTATAAATTCTTACAGTTAAAGAGATGTGAGTTTTTGAAGTTGGTGTACCCGACCTTTTTGGGTGAGCCGGTGAAACCAAAGATAATTTAATTATTTGTAATTTCGAATTGCATGTCAGCCCAGTTTGAGGCACTAAAATTCGTCCATGACTTATATAAATAGAATATCAAACATTTCATTTGTTCATCAATCAATCCTCTCTTTGGAATTTCGCAACTCTTGGGGAAAAGTGCGAAATTTTGTGGATGAGACATTTTTGGGCATCTTCACTAAAATTGGCACAACTTTCTCATACAGAATCAGAATTACAAAATTATTGGCTTGTTGGAAAGCTTGTTACCAGGGCTATGTGATGACATGTGTTAAAAATAAAATTAACACCCTCAAATATGATGGTCTAAAAACATATCTTCTTTTCGCCCACAACATGAAGACCAGAATTTGGTTCAAATTGAGAGCTTTGATCTCTCATTGAGCCACTGATTCCACAAAGGAAGAAGGATGTGAAGACAAAGGTTTATCTAAAATAGTTCAATACCAAGAATAATTAAGGATAGAAACCTAGTTACAACAACTCCTAAAGTGGAAAGAATACATGGAATATGTAGTAATTGTCCTAAAACCTCGGAAATTCAATTAAAATGCCTAAAAACTAAGGAAAGTGGGTTTTATTAAGGAAAGAATAAAAAATATTCCAAAATATTAAACCCACATTCATGATGAGTGATTGGAAAAATAAATCCCAATTCTATATAAGAAAGGCATATGGGAGGAAGTAAGAAGGACAAATTTAAGAGCAAAGGCATGCTGGAGGAATGAAAAGATAGATAGAACTTTTCTTGCACATCATAGTTTCTTTGATCATTAGCATTGATGGAGAGGGGTAGTTTAGAGCAAGGGAGAAATGGATTCACCCATTATTGGGATGTAATCACTTTCCTCTCAATTTATTATGATGTAATTCAAATTTCCTCTAAATATTGTGTTTCAATCCATGTTTGTTTCATGTATTTTTGCAACATTTAGTAGATAGATTTCATGCTTTTTTGAATTTTTTTAAGAGATAGAGGTAAGGAACTAGCTATAAGCTTCTAATGGAGGACTAAATTCCATGGAGATAGGAGCAAAAGAATCTTCATCAAACAACACGCTGCAAGAGGTAACCTCCTCCCTCCCCTCTCTCTCTCTCATCCTTTGAAAAAGTGTAGAAATTTCAGGAAATTGTCCATTATTGCATATATTCTGTCAGTAAGATTCACCCTCCTTGTAGTTAAGGATAGATGGGCTGCATACACGCCATTGTGATCAAATCTACCAATAGAATGGCGACTCATTGATATGGAGTTTCTTTTGGTTTGTATATTGTTTCTTGATCTTATGATATTCAAAAAGGTATGACTCATGCTTCTAGGTTTCTCTTGCGATGGCACATGTCTCTCATGGATAGAGTTAATATTTGATCTTAGTATGTGAGCCTATATATTGGTATATACCTTTGAATTCATTGAATATCATATGGAGGTAATGGTGATGGTTATCTTGGAATATATCTTGATGTCATATTGATATAGATCTTGATGATTATCTTGGATATTGTTGGCATAGGTTTTAGTGTTTATCTTTATTGTTGTATAGTGTAGTATTGAAGGACAAGCTGACATGTAAGTAATAGATCTTGTGAGTGATTTATTTGATCAACCTAAGTGTTATCTTTGAAAACTAGTTTGGCAAGTGTTGATCATTGTGTCTTTGACCTAAGTGGATTTGGATTGTTATTGAATGTTAATGACAACCTTTGGCAATATTGTAAGTGACTATTTGCTTGATTTGTTGACTTGATTTGAATGGAATGAAAATACTTTTGTGTCTAAGAGTTTATGAGACTGGATGAGTTTGACATATTTGGTTAAGTCTTATCTTCTTAGCTAAGGTTAATTGGTTGAGATTTACCATATTTAACTGTCAAGTATTCCTTGACTGTGATTGAGGTTGGTTGTGGTGTCATTGAGTTGAGTGTATTTGGACAAAGTATGGATGACCATGTGTGAAGTATATTGGTTGCTCAAATGTGTCTCTTACTAGTCCAAGTAAGAAGGGTTGGTTGGTTATCAGAGCACTTGATTATATTAACACAAGTACATGATTAATTTGGCACAAGTACATAAGCCGCTTGGTACAGGTTGGTCAATTAAGTAGGATTGACACAGGTTTCCTTATGTGTAGTTGGCCTGACTTAGACTGGCTGAGTTGTATGGGAAGTTGGTTTGACACATGTGGACTAAGTTTGGTGTGCGGTTGGTTAGAATCATATTGAATGATTCGAATGAAGTGAGAAATAGATTGATCGGTACAACTTGATTGGATAGGTTGATTGTACAGGTTGAAGAGCAGTGTGATACAGTGGACGATGATCAATTAATGAGTAGTGATTAGATGATGAATAGTGGTTAGTAGTGGTGATGGTTGTACAGTGTGATACAGATTGTGCAGTGTAGTATAGGTGTTGTTTAACAGGTTCGCAGTATCAGTGTGATTATGGTTCAGATTAGGGTGGCAGGATGGAGAAAGGAAAGGGGGTTGTAGCCTCCTTCCAGTTGTGGACAAAGAACTATGGAGTTGTAGCTTCCTTCATGCTGTAGCCTATAAATTAGGGGGTTGTAGCCTCCTTCTAGTTGTTTCTAGAGAACTGAACTCATTGTAATAAGGGGGTTGTTTCCTCCTTCTAGTTATTTCTAGAAAACTATTATAAAGGCTTTTGTGGATTTTCCCCCAAGACTTGGGTTTCAATGTAAAACTGGTGTTCCTTGTTTCATGACATGCTTCTGATGTGATGCTGATAATAATGGTCATGATGATATAATTATAATGTGATAATGCATAAGATTCAATAAGTTTTTGATTGTTAATAAAAGTGAACAAGTAATAGAAGTTGTGCACACTGATTGACCCCCCCCTCTCAGTGTAACTGGTGTGTCCAACAATTGGTATTAGAGCGGATCTTCACCAGAAATCCTTACCATATTGAAGTAAATCCTTGGCACACCATGGATTTCTCAATGATTGAAGTACCATTGATCTGTGAGTCAAATTATTACTTGATTTAGAAAATGGGAATGAAGGATTATCTTGAGGCAATTGGTGTATATAAGTCAGTTGTTACTGGATATACACCTCCAAAGAAAGTGAAAACAATAACTTAGAAAGAAGCAAAGAAAAATAATTCTATTTCTATGGAAGCCATCCTTGAAGGCCTAACATATACCCAAAATCATAATATAGGGAAGTGCATCTCAGCTAAGGAACTATGCCTCAGATTAGAACAACATTACACCAATAAAGAAAAGGAAGAAGAGGTTATGGAATTAATGCTTGAATATCTAATAGATATACAAAAGGATAAAATTGGAAAGTGCAAATCAGTTGAAGAATTACTGTTCAAAATAAATTAGCGAAACTTAGATGAAGAACAAGAAGTAGAAGATAGCCCCATCAAAAGGTCAGTACAAGATCCAGGTAGGTATGGAGGTAAGTTGTTGGCCTAATATTCCTTCTTGTCTCACCATGAGGTTCAAAAACAACACAATATCAAAAAAACAACTAAAGACATCGACCTGACAGAGGAAGCTCAGTTGGAAACACTCGCGAGGCAGGCGTAGTCTCACCCAAGATATCTTAATGTGTAATTGCTAGAACCATGTTTCCATAGTTGGTGAGGGATTATAGTCCCTTGGTGTGTGACCAAGGTGCTCAATAGATATGGAGGGATGGAGTATTATACTATGTGACAAAGGTGCAACTACGTGCCATAACCGTTGCACGATGCAACCTTGTCCTTAACAACTTAACAACTGGCGCGACTGTGCGGCGTAGCTGATTCCTTACTTATAATGAACAATGTGTGACTTATATTATAACTTAGAAGATTAACCATGAAATCATACATAACATGTTGACAATGCTTTAAACATTCATTCATTCATTTACTGATTGGTAATATTGCGACATACATTCAAACACTAACCATAAATAGTACAAGATAAGCAATTACTCAACATTCACATAAGCATTCAATCACTCAACACTGAAAATAATGTGGAAACCCATATGGGAAAAACCACCAAGGCACTCTTCATCTGGCATGAGAAATATAGGTAGAACCTTGCAGTCCGCGACTTACAGACTGTTCTTAAGATATCTCTTTTTATCAACTCTTTTATGCTCTCATGCTCTCTAGTTTATTCTCTTATCTACTCCTACTGATCCGCACACAACCTGGATTGACTCTTCTACTCAACGGTATGTGCACTCAACTGCAGATCCATGGCTCAATAGCCTCCTACTATTAGACTCATCTCTAATCTTTTACAATACTCCTAGTTTTCTTAACTCTTAATGAAGCTAACCCTTCTACAAAGTGGGTTCCTCCTACTTATAGTGTTTACAAGAATGCGCAGGGTGGACTGAGTACAGCTCAGTTATTATAGACACAAGTATCTACAAAATATATTCTATTACATTACTAGCATGCCCATACATAGCCGCAAAATTCTTTCATTACATTAACCACGACCATAACTATGCATGGAAACGTCTTTCAGCTTGCCTGTACAGGTCATCAATAGCCACAAAACTCTCCTTTAGTATTTCCCTCAGTCGTCCTTCTACAATATTCCTTGAATTGCACCTGTTCCACTTTAACTCTTCTACCTGCCTCTTCCACTGACTCGGATCTACCTTTCCTCGTCACAATTTCCTCTACTCAGGGATTGTGCTTCTTTGTTTACCTGCTTTTTATCCGTCGTGCACTAGCTTTTCCTCTTGTGCTTGTGCATTGGATTCTTCCTTGTGCCCTTTCCCTAGCCCAATAGGCCCCCAACACTTGTTACACCCAAATCCTATCACCACCATGTGATAAGACCTTTGACTTACATATTTTCCCTTAATTCCAGCACTTGGAGTGGAAAACCATGTTGTTTGTCAATTATACATGAAAATAATCAGCACCGCGCTTTCCCTGTGAACCATGAGCGGTACCTTGCTCGTACCACCTTCATCCTGTTTTCCATAAGCGGTTCCACTGCCTGTGGCCTTTGGTCCATAAGTGTTTCTCATCTAAACCGCTCTGTCATAAGAGGAGAAAAGTGGTACCCTGGGTAAAATGGGAAAAAGAGAAGTTTCTCGAGGCTTCTAGATCATGAGCCTCGTGTCCTCCCTTATCCCTATAATTGTGGGTCGATTGAGCTCGAGATCCCCCATCATAGGATCTTAGAGGCCACCTCATCCACAAATCTCTCAACCATTCCTATCCATTGAGCCTTATAAATACAATCTCATGTCCATGGTTGAGGGGGGAACTATAGAGGTATTGTTATGCTGTTGGATTGACCACTTGGCCCAAGCCATTGGAGAGCATAGAGAGAAAAGTTGGAGCTTATGGGGATGAAGTGTTTGTCTCATGGAGATGCATGTCAACACTAAGGCTTGATTGGTTGTAAACTTTTCCATACATCTTAATGCAAAGCTGATTTCCATCCCACATTATTGTTGTTTTGATTTCACATGTACATGTTGTTAGATTCCTTAGTCACTAACATGGATAAGTAGATGATTTTTTGGTAGCTTTGATGTGTTTGCATGTTTGATCTATTTGCAGGTACCTAGGTTCACTATCAAAGTAGCATTCCAGGTGTCTACAACATCCAGGGAAGGTCCCCTGTAAAGTCGCCAGATTTGTAACCATGAATATTTCACCTTCTGTGGACAGAAACTATTCGTCTGGTCTAAATGGTTCAGATCCAAAACAAATGAGTGAACGAAAAAGGATGAAGACCTTCCCTGGGAGTCGTAGACACCTGGAATACTTATTTGATAGTGAACTTGTGTACCTGCAAACAGATCAAACACGTAAACACATCAAAGATACCAGAAAATCATCTACTTATCCATGTTAGTGACTACGGAATCTAACAACATGTACATGCGAAATCAAAACAATAGTAATGTGGGACGGAAATCAGCTTTGCATTAAGATGTATGGAGAAGTTTACAACCAATCAAGACTTAGTGTCGACATGCATCTCCATGAGACAAACTCTTCATTCCCATAAGCTCCAACTTTACTCTTTATTCTCTTCAATGGCTTGGGCCATGTGGTCAATCCAACATCATAACAATACCTCTATAGTTCCCCCCTCAACCATGGACATGAGCTTGTATTTATAAGGCTCAATGGATAGGAATGGTTGAGAGATTTGTGGATGAGGTGGCCTCTAAGATCCTATGATGGGGGATCTTGAGCTCAACTGACCCATAATGATAGGGATAAGGGAGGACACGAGGCTCATGATCTAGAAGCCTCAAGAAACATGTCGTTTTCGCATTTTACCCAAGGTACCACTTTTCTCCTCTTATGACAGAGCGGTTTAGATGAGAAATGCTTATGGACCAAAGGCCATAGGCGGTGGCACCGCTTATGGCAAATAGGATGAAGGTGGTGTGAGCAAGGTACCGCTCATGGTTCACAGGGAAAGCATGGTGCTGAGTATTTTCATGTAGAATTGACAAACAACATGGGTTTCCACTCCAAGTGCTGGGATTAAGGGAAAATATGTAAGTCAAAGGTCTTATCACACGGTGGTGATAGGATTTGGGTGTAATAGGATGCCCCCCAAAGCGTGAGTCTTAGAGGGATACGATAAACGAGAGCTTTGAGAGAACAAGTTATCGCTTCGAGGTGAAAATGTCAGCTCGATCATAGCATGTCGCCAAGTAGGCATCTGTAGTACATCAATATTTTTCACTCATAGACACAAGTAACGAACTCATGGCTGCAGACCAATACAAGGTAGATCCATGGGAGGAATAAACAAGCATGGCTACTAGAATACAATGTAGATCCATGTGATAGAGGACTCAAACTTGGACATAGCTACTAGACATACAGTGTAGATCTATGTCATAAAAATGCAAATTTGAGTATAGCCACGACCATACAAATGTGGATCCATGCTAGATATACAAAACTCCATCACAACCTAGGGAAAAGCAATGAGCGCTTTAAATAAATACCCAGGGTATTTGTCTCGTCTTCCATAAAGTACGATTCTATCCATGTGATTACAATGATCTGAAGTCAAACATGGTAGAAACCACTTGATCACCAGCCAATGATGTGAACCATTAACAAGTGTGAGGGAGATCACCATTGATGTCAATGATTCCCAAGGTACCCTAGTACAATCTACTGAGTGTGAATAGATGTCGTGATGTTGAACAACCAGTCGATTCTATCGATCAAAGGTCAATGATGTGAACCTATGTCGAGAGTGAGAGAATATGTCATTAAGGCATACAGATCTCAAGGTACTAAGTTTTTTTTTTCTAAGACTATTTCCCGGATGATAAGCTGATGTCGACGGGGATAGTCTCGTCAAAGGAGGGCCATGATGAGTCCCACATCGACGACACAAAACTCGAAACATAGTTCTGGAATGATGTGAATGTCGTAACCATAGGACTGACTCAAAAGTACTAACACAGAGACCGTTTTGACTGCAGAGGAAAAAATTATTCAACTTCCCTTTGAACATCGGGCGGCATGACAAAAGACTTGGCAACATGACTAAACGGGACAAACACATAGTGTGAAAGTGGACAATGTATTTTTTTGACAGACTCAAAGGATTGGCATGACTCATCAAAGTGGATTGTCACGGAGATCAGTTAAATACCCAATTGACTGAAATGATATGCAGACAAGTGCCATGTTCAAAGGTAATGGCAAAATACTGCCATTTATTTGCAAAAATGATTCCCTTCCCATTTTCCCCATCATGATCGATGAAACCAAAAGTAAACTATGCTCTCAAACCTACCAACCTATGGATAGCATGTTGGGTGGGGGAAGGTTTGAGAGCATAGTTTACTTTTGGTTTCAAGCTCGTTAAAAAATAAAACCACTCCTTAAGCATAATTTACCTTTTTGTTTCAAGCTTGCATAAAAATGAAACCATGTCAACGAGCATAGTTCCCATTTTGTTTCAAGCTCGTTAAAAAATGAAATAGATGCCTATGCAAAGTTCCCATTCTATGTCAAGCTCGTTAAAAAATGAAATGGATCTCCTCAAGCATAGTTTACCTTTTGGTTTCAAGCTTGCATAAAAATGAAATCATTCCTGAACATAGTTCAGTTTCTATGTCAAGCTCGTTAAAAAATGAAATAGATCTCCTCAACCATAGTTTACCTTTTGGTTTCAATCTTGCATAAAAATGAAACCATTCTTGAGCATAGTTCATTTTCTATTTCAAGCTCGTTAAAAAATGAAGTAGGATTCCTTAAGCATAGTTTACCTTTTGGTTTCAATCTTGTATAAAAATGAAACCATGTTCCAAGCATAGTTACCTTCTGTTTCAAGCTTGTGTAAAAATGAAATAGATCCCCTTCCCTTGAATTGAGTCTTCCCTTTAGTGTTAGAACTCGAACCTTATTTTCGCCTGCCTGATTTTCGTTCTTCCTACCCCCCTAGTGAACATTTTCACATTAGTAACCGGTTTTTTAGGTTGGGTATGGAAGAAGAATCATCAAATGAAATGAATCTTGGGGGCATGTCGAGCCTTAACAACCATTCTAGGGGTGAGCTTCACTAGAAATCATGCTAGGGGCAAGATTCCAACATCTGTATATCATGTTAATGGGATTTTTCAGCCATAGTATACCCATTGGTTTCGAGCTTTTGTAAAAATGAAAGCAATCTTTGAGCATTCTTTCAACTGATCTTTGAGCTCGTTAAAAACAGTAAGATGGTGTTGAGCTTACTTTTCATTTTTTGCGCTCTGGTTAAAACATGAGAAGTGGTTTGAGCTTAGTTTATTACTTTTTCATGCTTTGGATTCAAACATGCAAAAGGTTAATGGAGTCCTCTTTAAACTATTTTCGGGCTCCTTAAATACAGAAAGATTGTCAAGCGATCTTGTCTTCTTCACGCTCATTAAATAATTTGAAGAGTCGTCTCTCCAATGGTAGGTTATCTCTTTTTCGGTTCGGATGGAATATTTAGGAAAAAGGAACACTCCAACCAATCATGACTCGAAGAGTTCTCTAAGGTATGATTTTAGACTTTTTCGGGCCTTAGGGACTAAATCATATGAAAAAGGACTCTTTGGAGTCTTCTTCCGTAGTCGTTCAAACTCTCTAAACATCAACGATACCGAGTTTTCTTTCATTAGACTCGTTACATTAAACATTGAGAGATCCACTTTTGGGAACGAACCCCTCCTCTCTTAGGTTCGTAAAACATATGAGTTTGGACTTGTATTCGGACAAGCTATACCGAGTGTTCGTTACCCTCTTTGAACTCGTTAAACTGAAAATAGGAACTCATCGATCATGATGGGGAAAATGGGAAGGGAATCAATTTTGCAAATAAATGGTAGTAGTTTTCCATTACCTTTGAACATGGCACTTGTCTGCATATCATTTCAGTCAATTGGGTATTCAGTTGATCTCCATGACAATCCATTTTCATGAGTCATGCCACTACTTTGAGTCTGTCAAAAGAATGCATTGTCCACTGTCGCACTGTGTGTTTGTCCTATTTAGTCATCCTACCAAGTCTTTTGTTGTGCCGCCCGATGTTCAAAGGGAAGTTGAAGAAGTTTTTCCTCTACAGTCAAAATGGTCTCTATGTCAGTACTTTTGAGTCAATCCTATGGTTACTAAATTCACATCATTCCAGAACTATGTTTCGAGTTTCGTGTCGTTGATGTGGGAATCATCATGGCCCTCCTTTGACGAGACTATCCCCGTCGACATTAGCTCATCATCCAGGAAATAGTCTTAGAAACAAAAACTTAGTACCTTGAGGTTTGTATGCCTTAATGACAGATTCTCTCGCTCTCGACATAGGTTCACATCATTGACCTTTGATTGATAGAATCGACTGGGTGTTTGACATCAGGACATCTATTCACACTCAGTATATTGTGCTAGGGTACCTTGGGAATCATTGACATCAATGGTGATCTCCCTCGCACTTGTTAATAGTTCACATCATTGGCCGGTAATCAAGTGGTTTCTACCATGTTCAACTTCAGATCATTGTAATCACATGGATAGAATCATACTTTGCGGAAGACGAGACAAAGACCCTGGGTATTTGTTTAAAGTGCTCATTTATTTTCCCTAGGTTGTGATGGATTTTTCCATACATAGCATAGATCCACATTTGTATGGTCATGGCTATACTCAAATTTGCATCTGTATGACATAGATCTACGTTGTATGTCTAGTAGCTATGTCCAAGTTTGAGTCCTTTATCACATGGATCTACGCTGTATTCTAGTATCCATGCTTGTTTATTCCTCCGATGGATCTGCCATGTATTGGTCTATATCCATGAGTTGGTTACTTGTGTCTATGAGTAAAAAATATTGATGTACTACGAATTCCTACTTGACGACATGCTCCGATCGAGCTGACATTTTCACCTCGAAGTGACAACTTGTTCTCTCAAAGCTCTTGTTTATCATATCCCTCTAAGAATCACGCTTTGGGGGGCATCCTGTTACACCTAAATCCTATCACCACCATGTGATAAGACCTTTGAATTACATATTTTCCCTTAAGCCCAGCACTTGGAGTGGAAACCCATGTTGTTTGTCAATTCTACATGAAAATACTCAGCATCGCACTCTCTATTTGAACCATGAGCAGTACCTTGCTTGTACCACCTTCATCCTATTTTCCATAAGCGGTGCCACTTCCTGTGGCCTTTGGTCCATAAGAGTTTCTCATCTAAACCACTCTGTCATACAAGTATAAAAGCGGTACCCTGGGTAAAATGGAAAAAGAGAAGTTTCTCAAGGCTTCTAGATCATGAGCCTCGTGTCCTCCGTTATCCCTATCATTGTGGGTCTGTTGAGCTCGAGATCCCCCATCATAGGATCTTAGAGGCCACCTCATCCACAAATCTCTCAACCATTCCTATCCATTGAGACTTATAAATACAAGCTCATGTCCATGGTTGAGGGGGGAACTATAGAGGTATTGTTATGCTGTTGGATTGAACACTTGGCCTAGGCCATTGGAGAGCATAGAGAGCAAAGTTGGAGCTTATGGGGATGAAGTGTTTGTCTCATGGAGATGCATGTCGACACTAAGGCTTGATTGGTTGTAAAATTCTCCATACATCTTAATGCAAAGATGATTTTCGTCGCACATTACTGTTGTTTTGATTTCGCATGTACATGTTGTTAGATTCCTTAGTCACTAACATGGATAAGTAGATGATTTTCTGGTAGCTTTGATGTGTTTGCATGTTTGATCTGTTTGTAGGTACATAGGTTCACTATCGAAGCAGCATTCTAGGTGTCTACGACATCCAGTGAAGGTCTTCATCCTTTGTTGTCCACTCATTTGTTATGGATTTGAACTATTCATACCAGAGAAACAACTTCTATCCACAGAAGGTGAAATATTCCTGGTTACAACACTCACATGTGGCTTGTCCTAAGCCACTACGCAAAAATGATGCCTCTACAAAATTTAGGGTTTTGCAAAATTCATGCCTCTGGCACAGGATCCTCTCTGTCATTGTCTAATTTTTCTCTGATGTTGATAGTTTCCTGCTAGCAAAAGCAATAGGGTGGTCAAGCACACCCTCACCTAGTTGCGTCAAGACTATACTAAGCATGACAGATGACGCATCAACATGTACATGGAACTCCTTCTTCCAGTTTGGAAACACAATTATTGGCGCAGTGGCCATCTTGTTTTTTAACTTATCCAAGCTTTCTTGGCAGGGTTCCATCCACTGAAACTTTGCATATTTCTTCAACAGCTTCTCCATAGGTGCAATGATCTCGGCATACCCTCTGATGAACTTCCTATAGTAGTATGTATGTCCTAACACTGATCTGAGTTGCGTGACTGATGTGGGTGGTGGTAAGTCAAGGATAATCGCAAATTTTGTTGGGTTGACCAAAATTCCATTGTGACATATGACATGAACCAACAGCACACCAAATAGTGTGCAAAAAATACATTTCTTTGAATTAAGCGGGATTCAATATTGGCGAAAATGGCCCAGCATCATGCACAGACTCTCAATATGGTCTCTTAATAGACCAAAGAAATTCCAATCATCAAAGTAGACCTCAAGAAATTTATGAATGAAATATTTAAAAGCAGAAACTACTATTCTAGAAAAAATAGCAGGTGCATTATTGAGTCCAAAGGGCATTACCGTAGACTGGTAGCATCCCCATTCTGTGATGTAGGTCATTTTATGGTGATCCTCCACAATTTGATGATAGCCAGAGAATCTGTCGGTGAATGAATACATCTATTTTCCTCTGAGGCTTTAAAGTACTTCATCTGTGAATGGTGTTGGGAATGGATCGTGCAGGAATGCATCATTCAGTTTCCTTCGCTCGACGCAGATCCTGACTTTGCTTGTTGTTTTCTTATCCTAGATCACTATAGGGTTGATCCACTCTGATTCCTCAACATGTTCAATAATTCCTGCATCAAACATGCAATCCAATTATGCTTTTACCTTTTATTTATACCTTGGATTCAACCTATAAGGTCGTTGTTTGAATGGCTTAGCATTTGTTTTCAGGGGTATTTTCATCTCCCCTAGGTCATCGACTATTCCCTTCATCTCTGAAAAGTTGGTAGGGAATATATCTTGGAACTCATGCAGCAAGTCTATGATATTCACGATTGTCTCATCATCCCAATGATCTCCTTTATTGGAGAACTTCGGGTTCTTTCTCGACCCAATGTTTATTTTCTTGATTTTTAGTAGCTTAAGAAACTAGTCACTTGAAATAACACTTCCTTCTACTACATGCGTACCCTCTGATTCCAGTATGTTTATCTTAGTTAGATCATCATTTGGGTCTCCTGCCAGATTATAGCAAGCCATCCATTGCTGAATGGTCTCGCTGCACTGGTGGGAATTTTCCTCCTTAACAAGGATTTCAGAAAATATTATCTCCTTTATTGTTTGAAGCATAGCATACTCTATAGGTTGCTCATCAACAAATTCAAATGTGTGCGCAAACTGCTTAACGAGCCCTTCCCAATCCTGGGTTCCTTGTCGCAACTCCATAGATGTATACCAACTTCTGGGTGTCATTTCCAATGCATGAATGAAATGATGGGCCCATTCCTGTTGTGGGTATTCTGCAAAGGCAATGTGACACTGATTAATGTGCTCAACAGGGTTCAACGGCCCTGTATACTTCTGACTCATGACTATGACTTCTTCACTGAATCTCACTTCCAACAATATTCTACACTATGGCCATGCTGATATGGATTTCTTATGTGTACCCCACCATCTGGTAGGTGTATCCTTCAGTACATAATCCAACATAGACAATCATTGCAGAGCTGTTAGTTGGCTCCTCGACTTGTAGAATTATAATAAGATTTGTTGAATATTCGCCTGCTCCAGTTATGATTTTAAAGATTGATTTGGTTCATTTAATAATGCATAGAATATTAATGCATTTAAATAATTTAAAGGACTTTTGTGGCCATTTGTTGGATATTAATAAAATTAGATTCGGTAGCCCCTCATAGGTAGGTAAGTCCCTCAACCGATTCTCCACCCGTCGCACCAATCGGGTAACTCTGGTGCATTGCCTCATAGAGACTTCATGCAATATGTTTTTCTAGTTCTCTAAGGCCTCTCTTGAGTTTGATGTGCAGGAAATAGCACTCTTCCAGCTCAGGTTTCCATCCGCTTTCAGGTTGATGTAATCTTCTTGTAAGGTAGTGACATTGTAGATCTGGTCGAGATAATCACCATGTCCCTCATTGTAGACATGCTTGATGTATATTTGTCCTTCCAATGGATCAATGGGTGACATTACCTTCATCTCATAATCCTCAAATGAGAGAATCATTTTCTTGAAATTAATAATGGTTTGGTTATCTATGGTACAATCTATCCCCAACAACACAAGATATGGGTTTGTGTCATCGACAATGTTTATGACTTGCACAACCCCTCTATGTCGATAGGTACTTGACTCAACCTACCAATTGGTAGGACCTTCTCCTGATTAGCAAGCCTCAATTGGAGAGGAGACCAGTTCAAGCGCAGCTTTCCCATGCTCTCCCAAGTCTGTTGTGTCAAAATATTGATGTCTGACCCTAGATCTAGGATGATGTAATCCATGTCAGAATCCCCTATCTACGCAATCATTCTTATCTCACACCCAGTTTTGAATTTTTTCTTGACATGGTTAACCTTTCGTCCAAGTTGTGACTCTTTTGGGGTTTCTTTTATCAGTGATTCTAGTTATGCAATATCATTGTTATCATGTAGTAACGCTAAGCAACTTGACAAAAATGACTTGAGCTTACTAAACTTATGTGGGACCTTCTTCAAGAATATTTGTTGAAATTGGTCAGGCATATCCCTTACTTCAGCTGGGGAAGATGGTTGTTCTGGGTCCGCAAAATGTGGTCGCATATCCAAGAATACTTGCTTCTACTTTTGGATGTCGAATGTGACTTTCTTCTGCACCATGGTTCATACCTGCGGTTGCAGTTGTAATTGCAGTATATCCTGATCAACTCCGGTTGCAACACCTCCTTGTTTTACAACAACAATGCTAAGATATCTTGGCTCAACAAAAATCATATGGACATTCAAGTTAGGATTCGGATTTGGGTTCGGATTCTTTGTAGAGTTAGTACCTGCAATGGTCCTATCTTGCCACTTTGCAATCAACTCGGGACACTGCTCTACATTATGGTCTTGCTCTTTGCAGGCTCTTGGAAATCTCTGGCATAATGACTCGGTTGTTCATAGTTATAGAATGTAACATGACCTCTTCCTCTACCAAATCCTCCTCCACCTCTGCCTCTGAAGTTTCCACCACCCCTTCCTTGAGGGTGTGGCTGCTGTTGGGGGTACTGATTTTGCTAGTATTGTGGTTGACATTGATTTTGTGGCGCAAACTGATTATGAGGTACGTACTGCGGCTGATACTAGTTTATTGGAAAAGGCGCAGGCTGGTAGTGCGCTTACACTTGTTTATCCTGAACATGCCCATCGTTCTTCATCAAGTAGGTGTCTACTGTCTTTTCCTTCAAGAGCCGGTATGCTCTGCAATCCTTCTCTTGATGCCCTAGTGACTTACAAAATTTATAGAAAAGTATTGTTGGGGTACTTACAATATTTTGCAAGTATAGACACTCCTCATCTTGATGCCCTCTTGTCTAGAATATGCTGCACCAGGGTAGTCCATGGGCACTCAAAGGGTTTAGTGCACTCGATGAGACGTAATTCATGTACATCGGACAATTATCCTTGGTGTGTCCATCCATTCTGCATTTCGTACACCATAAATATTCTTGGGATTCCTTTATCTTCTTGATATCCTAAAGATGTATCATCAGGTTAGCAAGTTACGGTTGAATTTACACCATTCTCGCGGAACCATCGCCAATTAGTGAGGCTTCCAGCTTGATTGACAATTCTAGCGCTTCTATATGCGATTTGATCTTTTGTTGCATTAATGGGCCTCGAATGTGTGGTAATAGCGCAACAATAAACTGATATTTATGTTGTACATCTGACATTTGGAAAATTACTTTGGTCATCAAATTCTTAAATTGTTGGTCAAAGTCACATACAGACTCTACCATTCATTGTTTTATCTCCTTGATCTCGGTGATGCACTGCGACTCAGATTTAGGTTTTCTGAACTCATAGATCATTGCAATTCGTATTTCTTCAAGGGTATTCTTTGTGTTCCTCGTAGTACTACACAAAACTTTATAAACTAGTCTAGGGCACGATTGCTCAGAGTCATGATCATCTGCGCCTTCTTTAGGTCTACGTTATGAACTAGGGGAACCATCCAAACTATTTCACAGAGGAACCAATGCTGCTCTGGATCCTTTGCTCCATTCCCATTGAATGTGGGTAACTGAATATCATGCTCAGCCATTGAGTTGGCATCGAGGTTATCTGATGAATAATTTAATGGAAGTGTACCCTCCTGTGCACTAATCGCAATACTAGCAATGTCAGTATTAAAAACTCTTTCAGGAGATGAGGCTCTAGACCTTACCTCTGGCGATACTCCTAGTGTGATGTAGTTGTGCCCTGATCTTGGTGTCTCCATAGACTTTTCAAATTCTTATGCTTCTTCTGAAATCAGGCTATAGTACTCCTCTTTGTCGCAAGACCCTTTGTCCAGCTGTGACTCAAGTTCGTGCTCACTTTCTTCGAACAAACTAGGAGTTCATCGAACTCCCTCTGTCTTTCTTCTTTTCCATGATCTATCTCCTTCCGTTCCTTAAGACTCCATCTTCTAATTCAGCTTCTATACTTCTTAGGAACATCTCATCTCACCATCTCCCATTTTATTTATACGTCATCAGCAACATAGAATTCCTTTTGGGTATGTGACTCAACTACTCAACTGCAAGATGCCCTTCTCATAAACTAGCATCTTTATCGATGTGCTAATAGATAACAAGTAACTTCTTCGTGGTGCTTGAAAAAAAATTATTTTAGCCTCACTATATGAGGTTATAGTTTCTACTAAAAACTCAGTAATATATCCTTGCAAAATACTGCCGACCCAAAAATCAACAGCTCTAGATATTGGGTTACTTGCACTGGTTACCTCACGAATCAATTGATCACTCCACTTGCCCGCTTCTCTTCTTTGGAAATTTGTCTACCTAGTCTCCAATCTGGACAACCACTCGTACAACACAATGGGAAACTCTACAAAGAAGATCTTGTGAATGTCATAGTATATGTATTGATCTAACCAGTCTTCTGCGCTCAACCGTGATCCTGCTCTCTCTTCTTGTGCAAACGATAGCATCTTAGACTCCAGCCAATCTTTGATTTCGTTCTTTTTCGAATGCCAGAACATTTCCCTCGACTCAAATTATTAACGGTGCCCACAACAGAACCATTTGTTGGGATAATATTCCTTGTCTCGGCCTGAGGTTCTACAATAACACAATACCAACAAAACACCTAAAGACATCGGCTCGACAGAGCAAGCTCAGTCGGTAACACCCACGAGGTAGGCGTAGTCTCACCTGAGATATATTAATGTGTAACTGCTAGAACCATGTTTCCGATGTTGGTGAGGGATTATAGTCCCTTGGAACACGACCAAGGGGCTCAACAGAGATGGAGGGATGGAGTCTTTTACTATGCGATAGAGGTGCAACTGCGTGCCACAACCGACACGTGACACAACCTTGTCCTTAACCACTTAACAACTGGTGCAACTATGCAGTGCAATTGATTCGTTACTTATAATGAGCAATGTGTGACTTATATTGTAACTTAGTAGATTAGCCATGAAATCATACATAACATGTTGAAAATTATTTAAACATTCATTCATTCATTTACTGATTGGTAATATTGCGACATACATTCAAACACTGACCGTCAACAGTAAAAGATAAGCAATTACTCAACATTCACATAAGCATTCAATCACTCATCATTGGAAATAACGTGGAAACCCATCTGGGAAAAACCACCAAGGTGCTCTTCATCTAGCATGATAAATATAGGTAGCACCTTGTAGTTTGCGACTTACAGATCGTTCTTAAGATATGTCTTTTTCTAAACTCTTTGTTTCTCTCATGCTCTCTGGTTTATTCTCCTTTATACTCCTACTGATCCACACACAACCTGGATTGACTCTTCTACTCAACAGTCTGTGCCCTCAGCTGTAGATCCGCGGCTCAACATCCTCCTACTATCAAACTGCTCTCTGATCTTTTACAATACTCCTACTTTTCTTAACTCTTAATGAATCTAACCCTTATACACAATGGTTTCCTCCTACTTATAGTGTTTACAAGACCGTGCAAGGTCGACTGAGTCCAACTCAGTTATTATAGACATAAGTAGCTACAAAATATCTTCTATTACATTAATGGCAAGCCCATACTGTTAACCCAAAACATTACCCAACTTGCTTCATATGGCCTACACCATATGAATACATCTATTTCCTAACCCTTGTTGACCCCCACATCCTTGTTTAACCTATGTTTTCCCCTCAAAGGCTCAAAAAATATAAAAAAGGGGCTTAAAAACCCAAAAAATAGCCAAAATAGCTCAAAAGGGGCTAAATCCCTCAACAAGGGGCTAAAAACCCTAAAAGTGCCTAAAACCCCCAAATGGAACTAAGAAAGAGGCGAAATGGGCTCAAAACCCTAAAAAGGGATTAAAACCCTGACCAAGGGCTAAAAACCCTAAAATAAGAAAAAAATCTATAAATAAGAGGGTGGGCGTCACTATCAACTCACCTCCATTTCTTGCTACCATTACTCTGCCTGTATGAGTGCCTTGAGAAACCATCATTCTCAAGCCATTCATTCCCTTCACTCCATTTTTCTCCACTAGCCAAACATCTTGCATGTTGATCCTTGCTCCATACCACCCAACCTTGCAAAGAGGTAGATTCCTGAGCCTGGGCATGGTGGCCCCATTTTAAACTAACATGGAAGGTATATGGTCTCATTTCTTCTATTTGTTTTTGTTTTGTAGGTTGTCTAGATATACATGCTATGATTTTTGACATTTTGTTGCAGGTTCTCCATTATTTGCCTCTAACAATTTGTTGCAGGTACTTCATTACTCATTGACTCTATCATTTCGTCCTATAGATGGAAGGTAGGTGCAATTGCACGTAGCTAGGGTTTATTCTCTGCTACAGTTGGGCAACTCCGTCGGGTCAATCCCACTAGATCCCTGGGGTTTAATAGTTTCTATAGATCTTTGATTAGTTGCTTAGTAGTTTTATTTCTAGTTTGTTTCATTTCTATTACTGGTCAATCCCTCCCGAGGCTGACCCGAACCTATTTGGCCACAGTACCATTTACTATCAGGCGTTCTCAGTTATAATTTTTAATTTTTTCCATTCACTGGCCAAGTGGCCTTTTTCGGGCCTAAAAGGGCGAACCCCTCATTGATTTTAGGCCTTAAATGGTGACCCCCTCACCATATTGGCCCTGATAGGAGCAACCTGCCTCTGTAGGCTGAGTCTCCTATTTTGGGTCTAAAAGAGCGACCTAGTTGTCTGTTTCATGCTTACAGGAGCGACTTGGTCTCCTATCCGGCCCCAAAAGGTGCAACCTGTTTGTCAGGTTTCGTATCGATGTTGTTCGAGCTGTCTTTGTGTCCCACTAACCTCTGTCCAACAGCCAGAAGTGATCTGTACTTTCTGTAAGTTGTTTTATATTCAACTCAGTGTATGGTTAGCTATTTGCAAATAAAAATCTATCCAATGCTTGGTTATATTTCTGCACAGTTCTTTTTATTTCAATCTTAAAAAGTTAGTGGGAATCAACCTCCTTTCCCAACCCTTCCTCCTCTACTCAGTCATCACCCTCTGGGGTATTCTAAGATAAGACGGAGGGTTGAGAAAGCGTAGTAATATGAACCTATTCTTGACATTGCTCCAAACCATTAAAAACAAGTGACTTGGAAGCTAGAGGGGGTGGAGACTATGGGGGGTCTCATGGCGTTCAAGTCCTCCCTGTTGACTTGCACTTGAGGAGTGACTTGTGGATCTATGGGTGGGGCTTGTTCCCACTTTGATGAGATCCCAACACTCTTTCTTAGCCTAATATGAATATAATAATAGGGTATACACGATACAGATTTACATTTGCTCCATTGAACATTTGCATTTTCAGTTCTGTTTTAGCTTTACTAGTTTTTACATATTACAGGTTTCCCATTGTCCAATCTATACAGAAAACTAGAAACACCTGCTAACCATATGATTGTAGAAAATAATTTAAAACAGTACTCACACACTTAAAATTTAGACAACCACACCACTTAAGCCAACCAAACTTTGTTCATGACGTCGAGTGAACCTTTAAAATCAACCAATTTTTTTTAAGTAAAAAATTTGTAGTTTGTGGACATAAGTCCCTAACTTCCATAACTACGGGAAGTACTTGGGATCTACCCTAAAAATCACTATGAGGCGTACCACGGGAACCCCAAAGTAGCTGGACAATGAGAGGAATTGCCAAGCGAAACAAGCCAACGACCCCTTCCGATTGACTAGTAAATCATGTGAGGAAAAATCCAAGCGCTATCTTTTGGCAGTCTTGGTGGCCGAGTGACCACCTGTAAGACAATAGGAAGCCACTAAACCGAGGTCCAATTTGCATTACCTGTTACCATCAGACAGACACCATTGATCCACCATGATCCTCCTCTCGTTTCAGGGCAGAGGCCCCTCAGTTTGGACTATTAAACCAGCACCGTTGAGACCATTCTCGAAAACCTTCACCCACGGAAGGGCATGAAAATTATGACTCTGACTTGGATTACTATTAATCTGAACCTCTTATGCACACAACACCATCCAACCCCATGGATGGCATAGACCCCAGTCCCTTATCTGGAGGGGTGATGGGTAGTAGACCTAAATCCCTTCCCCCCATCACAACAAACATTCTAACCAGTGGTCCCAGTACCACTGGGCATACTATGATCAGTACACTACCCAATAGTGGTGATCCTATACCAATTGCTGCGATCCCCACAGTACCACCTGTCGTGCTGGGGGCAGTGGCCCTTCCACTACTGTTTCGACCATCCCCATTGCGGGAGGTCAGTTTCAGGTACCCCCAGTCACACAAGGGTACAATGTTCCTACAAATCCCAACACCATTTCCAGCTCCCTCATACTAGGCTCGGGTCTAACCTCTCATTCATGGCTCACCTAAACTTTCTTGATCTGGCCAGGTTGACTAACAAACCAATTTGTCATCAAGCCCACTGCCCCCCCATGCCAACCAAACTCCCTTCAGACATCCCAAATTTTGAAAGGAAGGTAGGGGAGTGCCCTCAAAACCACATCATGACATTTCATTTATGGTTCTCATCAAACAACATTATGGATGATTCGATCAGAATCAAACTCTTCTAGCGCACCTCATAGGCATCACAGCCAAGTGGTTCATCGAGCTTCCGCAAGCCACTTACCCAAGATTCAACTCTTTAGCCTTCATGTTTCTGCAGTATTTCCAACTCCCCATCCACTATGATGAGGGCATGGGGATACCCCTATCTTGCCGCAAAAATATAACAACTCACATAACCGACCACATAAACGAGTGGCAGAGTACTGGAGCTTGTGCAAGATCTAGCTGGAAGATAGGATCTTCCTCGATTGGTTTTTAAAGACCTTGCTATCACCCATAGCCAAGGACGTTGCCTCCGAGTGCCCCCAGTCTGAGGAAGAGGCCATCTTGAAGGCACAATAGATTGATTTAATTTATGGTCAGTCAGGATAATGTATACCATTCTTCCTTATGCCCCTTGTGCCAACACCTCCTACCATGATATGCTAGGGGCATGCCACGCCACAGATGGCATCATAGGATCTCCCACCACTCACAACACCATGCAGCACCACCTATGATGCCACCACACCTAAGAAACACCCCTAGTGTTTCCCACCCAAACCAAGCTCCCGACTACCAAGGATGATGTCTTATTCAGGAACCACAACCTCCTATGCACAACCTACGCCAAAATAGCATGTCCATGCACCAACTTGGTCGACACAATAGTATTCGAGACAAATGACCAGATTTGTAGCCCCACCATGAGCTCTCCTAGTCTACTATGCACCACCTGTGCAAGCTACTTCATCCCCCGCCCCAGCTCCATCAGGACCCTTGGGACAAGTTTTTTCCCACCAAAATTGTCCCAACCAACCTGTCCCTAATGACCAACAAGGGTAAGGAAGAAATAATGAAGTTAGGAATCCAAGCAACAACCAACCGCAAGGAGACGCCCAACAACCAAATCCTCCCAACAACACCAGAGCAAACCGACCGGCTCAAAATCCCTAACAACCCAACCCACCTAGAAAAAACACCCCATTATGGACAAAGCAAACTATGCGACATCTACACTCACTATACACATGAATGCCCCTTCATGGGTCATGCTAAGAAATTCATTCATAACGAAGTTCAACACGGTACCAACACGGAAACTCAAGCTCAACCTAATCCAGTACCACCAGGCCGTCTACCCATGGTGCTCCGAACCTGTTACCACTTCAAGGACTGGTAGCAACCACACCTACGCCCCCACCCGCTTCCGCAGCGCCCGCTGTACCTCCGTCGACATAGACAAGTTTTCACCACTTGCTAGCCATGACAACCAAAGAGATCAATTTGCAGACCAAGAGAAATCAGTATGGATCCAATACTGAAACCATTGAACCATCAACAATGTCCAGGTCAAACAAAACCAACATACCTCTTCACTTAACCCCTTTCCCCCTTGACAGGGCAGCCCGAGGACCACGACTCCCCATGCGACGAATTTCCAACAATGCCACAGCTAGAGCCATAGTGAACTATAGCATAGTTGAATACTTGCCCCAATCACCTACGACCATGTCTGCTTGAGAATTTCTAAATACATTCTCGTCGCAGCGAAAAGCATTGTTGGCTGTGGTTGGTGTCATTGAGCCCTCCGACTCCAAATTGATTACATTTGATTTGGACAACAGAGAAGCCAGAATTCCATCAACTATCACCTTCCAGATCCTAGTATCAATACGTAATTTGGTCATGCATCGATGTATTATCGACGAGGGGGCATCCACTTGTGTCATGTCAACATTGGTTTGGAAGAAACTTGGTTCTCCCATCCTCCAATCGTTGACCACCGCATTGCTTGCTTATGATGGCCACCCCAAAAAATACCGATGAATCCTTCCACACATCCCCATATCATTAGCTAGTAAAATAGTACTGATCGACATAGAAGTTTATCAACGCGCAGTTGGATTATAACCGTCTCCTAGGAAGGAGTTACATGTATGCCATGAGAGCCATGGAATCCACTGTTTTCCACCTTATGATGTTCCCTCATGAAGGGAAGATTGTGAAGGTGGACCACCTAACTTACCATGATTTGTAGGGGCCAATGATACCATCCAATGTTATCCCTACTGTTGATACTACCTTTGATAGCGCGACCACACCCTCATTATTGGCAGCAGGCCCTGGGTTGTTTGCTGACACTTCCATGATAGCTTCCTCCCCCCTGGTTCCACCTCCATCGAAACGAAGCGAGACTGTGGATTTATACATGCTCTCACCCAGCACCATTGCACCCAAAACCCAAACACAACCATAGCTCCATCTGTAGCCACATCCTTATCCGCAGCTCCATCCAAAGCCACAACCCCATCCATAGCCACAACCCCATCCGCAGATGCAACCTCAAATGTAGTCGCCATGGAATTACTAGGGCTCTCTCCCAGTCCATACAATTCCTTTCCTTTTCCCTCCACTTGGCATTATGATCAAGCCAATGATGACTACTCTAAAGTTAACCAATTTCAAATTGGGTATCCCTGTGTGGCACCTCAAACCATCGACACAACCTCTAATTCCCTAGGTCGTGTTGACTCTCATTCAACCCATTGCAATCGAGACACGCCCCTCTTCTGGCCCACAGAAGCCACCTTCCGCACGCACACTAGCCCTGCCCCACCCAAAGAGGGCTAGGGGCAAGAATGCTAAATCGACAACCGAACCTTGACAGACTCCACCATGTGCCATTTGCGATGTACAGGGTCACGCAACCAAAAATTGTCCTAATATTCCCATCATTCATACACACTTAAATGCCATGGATATAATGGAGAACATTCCAGTGGTTATCCTCTTGAGTGCACCAATAGTAAAAAACAAGTCTTTGAGGACAAAGCATGCATGCGCCCTTTACGGATTGTATGGACATTATTCTCACCACTGCCGAGACTTGGCCGAGTTTCAAACTTGCCTTAGTAATCTCCAGAAACATTCCCTTGAATCAAAGATTACTGTTATTGAGGAAATCCACCCTCCAACTCCTTCCTCGGATACCAATGTTATCTACATGATCTCTAGCACGAGTTTCCCTTCTGTCTCGTTGGTTGTGGAAGATCCACATGATCTATCCCAACATGACTTACGTGATAACAGAGAGATCTGTAATACTACCTCCGGTTTTACTCCATTCCCTTTAAACCATAGTGCAGAATCAACTCTTCCCATAAAAGACCATATTCCATCATCCCGCCTTGCTAGCGAACTTCGTCTCGGCAAGGGGGCATACCTCTTCACTGACTCAGACGATCGACTCTTGAAGAATCTGGGCAACGGGCTCCACCTCAAGAGAGTCTATGCTTGATATAACCACTATGAGTCCCTTATACTGTAGTTTTTTCTTTTGTTTTGCATCATTTTTTCCATGAGTCAATGACCCTCTCTAGTAGTAGTTTCGTGTCTATTCATAGTGAGTCCATTGTAGAACTCCATTGCATCATTTGCATGTGAGCAGGTTGATATAATCCCTTCCCCTGCACCGCTGGCAGCCCACTGGAGGGTGTGGTCCCACATCCACACATGCACATAGTATGTCACACATGTGATCTAGCTACCACCATGCTAGCATACCATCAAGTTACCAAACCTGTCCTGGAGGTTGAGGTGTCTCTGTATCTCCCCATCTTTCCATGCTCATGTATGGATCATCCTCTACCAGAATAGGAATTTGCCACCATTGTGTGAAAAGATACTAGGTCTAGAAACGATGTTCTAGACTTCCTCCCTCCCTACTGATTCTTAGGTCCATTTCCCAGATTTTTGTACCACCACGTGAATCGGACATTATGCATTGAGCTAGCTCCATACCCATAGGCCCTGATTTGGTCTAGTTTTTTCCTGTGCACCACTACACTAGGGGAAGCACCATTAGCTCCTAGTCAGAGTCATCCAGAGTCTATTTGAGACGCCCCTCACACCTTCGGGTTCAGTTTTCCGTCCTTTTTATTTTGATGAGACCATTGTCTCATGTTTAATAATTCATTTTTCGGACCATTTCCTGTGATTCACCTCGATTTGCATTCCTCTGCCGCAAACCGTCCTGTGCATGTATTGGTATGTTGAAGAGCCACCTGCTCCATCCATGATACATGGTTGGTCAACTGTGACCATATTCCATTGTCTTTCAATGGGGCACAACTAGTTCCCCCTAGCTTGGTTGACAATAATGGATTTTCTGTTAAGCTCTTTTTTGACTCCTAAAAGAATGAAAAGATTGTCAAGCGCCCTTGCTTCCTTTCCCGCTCGTTAAAGTAAAGGAAAGATAATCTACACAGTTTCATTTATATCCTTTTGTAGACTGTATAGACTACCACAGGAAAAGGACCACCTTGGCACATTCAAGCCAAGAACGTTTCCCTCTACGTCCTTTTATGATTTCTTGGGCATTTTGACCGAACTTTATGAAAAAACTCACCATGGTTTGTCTTTAAGGTCTTTCCAGCCTTCTCATCAAGAAAATATCAAAAAGAAAACTTGGTTTCATTCATGCTTGTAAAATTATTTGAATGACCGTCGAGTTAGTATAGGTTTAACCTTTTTCAACTTGATTGGACTACCAATGGTAAAGAAGTCTCCCATCCCCTAAAGGATGGGCGAGCTCTCTTATGTACACTTTTATTCTTTTTGGGGCACAAGAGACTATCAATGAAAAAGAGACCCCATTGGAGTCTTCTTCATTCTTTCAGACTCTCTAAAATTGAAATCACCATCGAGCATTTACTTTCTTGATCTCACTCAAAATCCACCACCCCATGTGTTACAGTTTGATAACATTCCCTCTTTGGGTCAAATTTTTTCAGAGTATTCTACAATGAGTCTTCCTTGGATCCCATGAATACCAAAAGTGTGTACCTCCCCCAAGTATTTTCCATCCGCAGTTACATTCTCGGTATAACAACTATGATACCCCTCCCTTGAGGCAGTTTCATTTGCTGCCAGGTCAACCCTACCGTCATACTCTGAACAAAGGAAGTTTGAGTCCCTAGTGATTCCCTTCCCCTGTTCCCCCATTTAGTGTGTCAGTGCCCAGATTGTCTCACATCTTTGGTTATCTCCCTCACACTTCTGTTCAAGGAAACACCATTTCCTTGGTCAGTTGCAGGTCTCCCTCTTTTGATGACAACACATCTATTCCAGATGATAGACACAGAGGTCCCTATATCCTGGTTTCATTAACCTCATTGATGAGTTCCTTAGACCACTTGAGAGGATTCCTTAGTGCCTCTCAGGATGGTTGTGTCTCATGTGCTCGACTTCAGCCACATCATTGCACGGTTGAGATTTGTAGAGGGTATTGGTCCCTACAGTATTTGGTCTAATACCCCGGGTGTCACATGACTCTAGAATATTGGTGAGTCCATTAAAGGGACCCAGAGAGGTTTATGTCCCTTGTGATTTCTGGGTTGCGTTGGAGATAGTGTTCAAAAGCCCCAAAGCAGTGCTTTTGTATAGATTCATGATTGATGTGGCATATTGTAACACAAAGACTCGGACTCTCCATCACTGAGTCCTTATAGTTATGTACACTTCTAGATCCAGCAGATCGTCAGTTATGAAAATATAGCATTCCATGAGAATGCCATGGGTCCGATGTATCATTTCTTCAGATAAATATTGTATTCAGCCTCTCATTGAGGCAACCATTATGTAACAACATTTGTACATGATCGGATTTTTCATTTTGGAGCCTTGATAGCATTACTTTGACATTGTTATGAGCACAGGTATGCCCGCCTCACCAATATACATGTCACACATTCTTTGTATCTCACCCATTGATGGGAACCAATATTAATACAAAACAAAAGCCACCATGTACCGAACCAGGAAGCACCTCCTCTCCCCAGAGATCCTATGATGTCCATTGGTCATACGATGAGCTCTTGCCCTGACACATTAGGGGGCAATCTGTTAACCCAAAAAATTAGCGAACTTGCTCCATATGTCCTGCACCACATGAATAGATCCATTTCCTAATCCTTGTTCACCTCCACATCCTTGTTTAACTTATGCTTCCCCTCAAAGGCTCAAAAAATATAAAAAAGGGGCTTAAAAACCCACAAAAGATCCAAAATAGCTCACAAAGGGGCTAAGGCCTTCAAAAAGGGGCTAAAAACCCTACAAGTACCTAACAACCCCAAAGGGAGCTGAGAATGAGGTGCAAAGGGCTTAAAACCCTGAAAAGGACTTAAAACCCTGACCAAGGGCTAAAAACCCTAAAACAAGAAAAAAACTATAAATAAGAGGGTGGGGGTCACTATAAACTCACCTCCATTTCTTCCCACCGTTGCTCTGCCCATATGAGTGCCTTGAGAAACCATCATTCTCAAGCCATTCATTCCCTTCACTCCATTTTGCTCCACTATCCGAACCTCTTACATGTTGAGCCTTGCTCCATACCACCCAAGCTTACAGAGAGGTAGCTTCCTGAGCCTAGGCATGGTGGCCCCATTTTAAACTAAGCTGGAAGGAATATGGTCTCATTTATTCTATTTGTTTTTGTTTCATAGGTTGTCTATATATACATGCTGTGATTTTTGGCATTTTGCTGTAGGTTCTCCATTATTTGCCTCTAACAATTTGTTGCGAGTACTTCATTACTCATTGACTCTATCCTTCCGTCCTATATACGGAAGGTAGGTGCAACTACACGTAGCTATGGTTTATTCTCTGCTACACATACCTAGCTGCAAAAGTCCTTAATTTCATTAACCACGGCCATAACTAGCCGCGGAAACATATTTTAGCCTGCCTTTATAGGTAATCAATAGCTACAAAACTATCCTTTAGTTTTCTTCTGGCCGTCCTTCTGTAGTCTTCCTTGACTTGCACTTGTTCCTCTTTAACTCTTCTAACTCCCTCTTCTACCAACTCGGCTCTACCTTTCCTCTTCGCAACGATCCTCATCTCAATTCCCTCTACTCTGCACTTGCGATTCTTCCTTTCCCTATTTTTCCTCCGTTGCGCACCCGCTTTTTCTCTTGTGCTTGTGCATCAGATTCTTCCTTATGCACTTTACCTAGCCCAACATAAGTCCCATGAACACTCTCTTTGTAATTATTTTAAAGATATATGTTTATCAGGTATATAATATAAGAGCTATTATGAATTCATTGAATTCGATACTTTATATTATAATGAAAATCATTGCTCTTAGATAAGGCATATTATGATAGATAATGAAATTACTAATGTTTCGCAAGAAGTGAAAAATATTTGTGAACAAAACTAGGTATTTCAAGAGCAATTGGACATAGCCAAGAAGAGAAATCAAGAAGAACCTGAGAAGGAGACACATAACATAATTAATTTGAAACTCCAAATCGAAGAAGATACCAGAATCAAAGAAGCCATATCCAAATATTTGAAATACAAACTCGAGAAGTCAGCCACAGAAATTGAAAAGAAATTAGAAGAAATATTTAAGCTCAGAAGACTGCTAGAAGATAAAGAAATAGAGTTAATTTGCAAGATACAATACAAATACAGTGAGATAAGTTCCTACAAGACTAAAGAAATATTGGAAGAGAAGTTAAGAATAAAAAAGGAACTTGAAATCAAATCATTGAAGGAAGAGTCACGGAAGGTATTTCTGACAAACTTTGAATTTGAAAAGAACCTCTCAGAACTAAAAAAGGAGAAGCATGCACTCAAAGGTCAACTTCAACAATCCCATGAAGATGATCAGAATTCAAAAGGATAGATGAAAGCCAATATCCTTGATCCAAACAAGCAAGTAGAAGAATTCAAGAAAATAGAATAATATCTAATGAGACAACAACAAGAAAAGATATAAATCTGTCAAAATAAAGAATTGAAGATCGTCTCTTTGAAGGAAGACCTGGACAAAACAACTTCTCAGTTAAAGACAAATTCAAAGATCGAGAATAATAGTGAGGACTCTATGGAAAAGGAAGAAAAGGATAACAGTTATACACATATTCTTAAAATATTCCATGATTAACAAGAATCAAGAGAATTTACAGCTCAGATATATCCTATGATGTTCAATAGATATTGTTATGAGTGTAATAACTATGGTCACAAATCCATCCATTGCAGATCTCATGAAAATATCACATCAATAAGAAATCAAGGTGGGGTTTTCATTCAGTGTTACAATTGTTATCATTATGATCATTTCACAAAACATTAGAAGATGCAAGGATCAATTAAAGTTTGGAGAAGACAACAATTTGAATCGAATGATATGAATAGCCATCAGCCTACTAAAGTATGGAGAAAGAAGTTAGTAGATTGCACCATTGATCAAAACAGAAATGATGAAAATATTGGGAAAAATCAAATACTGTTTTGAAGACTACTGACTCGTGATATGAAGAATGTGTAAAAGGATATATGTACCTGATTATCATATTTGGATATTGTGGTTGGTTCCAGTAGTATTCGTGGGAAAGAATACAAGCCCACAAAACTAGCATTAGTGATAAGAGAAGCAATATTGCCAAAAGAATATCTTGCTGCCATTAATGCAAACAGGAAGAAAATTAGGAAATAAAGAGAAAGTTGATGAAAGTGGGAGCATGCCCTGATGGGGAGTAGTATGGTCAAAGAATGTTTCCTTTTCCATTTATGCCAAAGGGGGAAAGAAGTTGTGAATAAGGGGAGTTTGTTCTGAAGAAGAGTTATGGTGTTGTCATCAATGAAAAAGGGAGATATTATTGATTAAGTTTTCATTGATGCTAACATGTCTTGGTGCCCCTTGAGGATCCCCTAAGGGTTATGTAAGTGTCAGTGTCTAAGGAGACCTTTTGATCTTGTCAAAGCTTAATTTTGAAGCCCTTGGAGCCCTTGGGACAATGACAAAATCCCTAAACACCATGTGTTTAAGTACCCCAATTTTTTTTTATAGTTCCCCGGTTGTTTCTCTTGTTCCCCAATACCACAAATTATTCCCCAGTACACTACAAAAGTGTTGAAGAAGTTGTAAGAGTCCAACTGACCCTTTCAATGGTCATTTGTGTTTATTGAGATCATGGTACCCCAGGAGAAGGTCTAGAAACCCCATAGGTGATGGCATGATGGATATTTATCATTGGAGGTATCCTAGTGTGGTTGAGGTGGTTGAAGAAACCTATAAATCCCCTTGATTGATGAACAAGACCTGAAGAATCCCTTGGACCCACATTTGATGGATTAATGGTACTTGTCTCCTTAAAGGTGATGATCTGGTCATTAACTACTTTATGAAGACTTGGAACCCTTGATGAAGATCTTGATGGTCATGTAGCCCTTTTTTGGGGCATGGAACCCATGGATATGGTCATTATGCATGAGAAGGTCTGGAACCCACACAAATGGTGGCATGATGACGCTTGGTTACTATATGATCATTGATGGTGCTTTTGGAATTTATTTTCATCTTGGAATCCATACATATGGTGGTTTGTAATCCCATGATTGTTGGAACCTTTGATGTGATGGAATATTTGTTCCACCTTTGTTCATGATTCCCTCATCACTTGGCGATGGAGTCCTATGTGATGGGATTGAATTCCATAAAAGGTATCTTGTTTTAATATTATATGATATCTTTGAAAGAGTCTTTGAAACCCTTGCATGTGGTGCCTTGGGTCTTGAACCATGGTGATGTGTGGTCCTATTGTGGTTATATCGCTATTGGGATGTAGATGGAGGTAGAGCCCACATACATTCCTTGATATGTTGAAGAAGTATTTGAATAAGACTTTGAAACTCTTGTAGTTGGTGGTGTGGTCTTTGGCACCTTTATGTGTGTAGTCTTGATGTCCTGTACAAATTGAAGAATGTAAGGGTATTAGACTAAGAATTTTCAAATAAACCCATCATAGGGAGATAGTCCTGATGAATCCATTTTCGTTGATATGTGGAGCATATCTTAACTCCTTACGATTGAAGAGATATGAGTTTTTGAAGTTGGTGCACCCCACCTTTTTGGGTGAGCCGACCAAACAAAAGAGAATTTAATTATTTGTAATTTTGAATTGCATGTCGGCCTAGTTTGAGGTACTAAATTTCCTCCCCGACTTATATAAATAGAATATCAAACATTTCATTTGTTCATCAATCAATTCTCTCTTTGGAATTTTGTAACTCTTGGCGAAAAGTGAGAAATTTTGTGGAGGATAAATTTTTGGGAATCTTGACTAAAATTGGCATAACTTTCTCATAAATAATTGGAATTACAAAATTCTTGGTTCATTGGAAAGATTATTATGAGGGTTGTGTGATGACAGGATCTAGAGTTTCTTTTGGTTTGTCTATTGTTTCTTCATCTTATGATATTAAAAAAATGTATGGCTCATGCTTCTTGGTTTATCTTGTGATGGCACATGTCTCTCATGGATAGAGTTAATCTTTAATCTTAGTATGTGAGCCTAAGGAAGACCCCAAGAAGTGTTTGCCCAAATTCCATTCCATGAAGAGGAGGGAGAGTGAATCTATCCAGGAGTTTTTAGACAAGTTCATGAAAGTGTATCATGTCATCCCTTCCCAGTTCAATCCTCCCCTTGGTTTTTCTCGATTCCAATATGCTGAGGCATTTGATAGTGAATTTACCCTATGCCTAAGTGAAAGAAAATTAGACTCCCTGGTTGATATGACGAATGATGCCATAGAGGTAGACATAAACTTGACTGCTACCAGAGAGAAAAGGAGATAGGAGGGAGAAATAGGGAAGGATAAAGAGCTCATTCAGCCTGTTTCCTCTGTTTCACAAGAGGCCAGGATGGGCATGATGATAAAAACCATGGAAGAGTTGATGGAGAGACTCACTTTTGACCACAACTCACCTCCCATAAAATATCAAAGGCAACCGAGCATGAATAAAGACTTTAGAGGACCCCTCCCTCCTCCAAGGAATCATGTAATCCCTGAAACCCCTTTCCATTTTGAGTTAAAAGAGGGATCATAACTGGAGTTAATGGTGGAAGAAGGATCAGTGGGTGTTTTTACAACTCAAATTTCACTTGAAGATTTACATGAACAAACAAATCCTTCCCTGCTGGCGGAAGATGAGAAGGATATACAACTAAATTCTGATTTACATTCCAATCCTTCTTTTTATAAAGATTACAATCAACAGGAGGAAGGTACTTGTTTGCCATTATGCTTTGCCTTATTTGATTTTCTGAAACAAATATTAAGGGTTTCTTATCAAACAAAGAAACTTGAGGTTAGAAATAATGTCATTGCATTTTTGGAAATGGATAATGAGAAGGATGAACCAGTAGAATCCGTTGTGCATTCCAATTTTTTTTGTTTATGAGCAAGAATATGATCAACGTAGTGCCATACAGGAGGAGTGTAACAATTTTTTTGATGAAGAATGCAGCCATCCTGTTAAAAATCCCATCTGTGGGGGTTTTGAATAAGATTTCAGTCCACCCATATATAATGAATATGAGTATAACTACTCAAAAGATGAGGGTCCTAGATGGGATGCCTCTTCTTGTTCTTCCAATTCAGAATTTTTATGTCAAGAAGAGGTTATTTCACTTGATTTTATTGAAGATATTCCCTATGAAATGCATGAAAGGAATCAAGTTTTAAGTTTTGGTATTTTGAAAGAAGTAGTTGATGTGTCATTTACAAGTTGTCATGAGCATTCCTTGCATGGTTCAGTAGAGGAAATTTCAACTCAAAATGGGGCTCCTAAGGAAAATAATAAAATAATAGTTAAAATAATAAAATAATATTTATTAATTTTGGATGAAGAAAAAAAAACTACTTTTTTGTTTGTATTTTTCGACATATCTCCATGTGTTTTTACTCAAATTTCAATCAGGAGAGCTCGTTGGATGCGGAATTAAATTCTGCATCTAACTAGTACCCACTCTACGTACCTTTGATGGACCCTGCTACCCCAAAAACAAGATAACTAAAAAATGTGACGATGACAATTTAATTCCGCATCCAACGAGCTCTCCCGATTGAAATTTGAGTAAAAACACATGGATATATGTCGAAAATATGAACAAAAAAATAGTTTTTTTTTAATGATACCTATCCGCAAATTTATATTAAAAATTTGTTAATACCTATATGGTATTACAAATTGAAATAAATTCCATTGGCTAACACATGATGACATGGAATTTGAATTAGGGTTGAAAGGCCCATTTTGAGTTGAAATTTCCTCTAAGGACTTTAAAGAACAACTTGATAGGGAGTTGGTGGAGGTACAGTTTGAGCAACATTATTGGGGCAAGCAGATGACATAAATATTTGAATAATTCCCTTGATTTTATGATCCACTAGATGAGTATATGGAGCATCATTGTCATGGCAGGTGCATAACATAATTTTCTAAAGGTTGTCATGACCCAGTGGCTAGATTATTAAAATTTGAATGCCATTTAGATCTTCAAGCGGATAGTTCTAATAATTTTTGCAACAAATGGAGTATGAAGATACAAACTGAACAAAACAATCCACAAAGGAAACAAATAAGTATTGCTCAGGAATTTACACTATCATTCACAATAATAATATCTGGTGTTACAATAGTTTACATAGGAAAAGAATTCGAATGCATGAGGTATCAATTCGAATCTCCCAAGTGGATATGACTGTATCTAACTAAATCTCTAACTCATGGTGCCTCAATCAATATCAGAGTCCAAAATCAAGTCCCAGATGTCCAACAACTTAAAAAATCAGTTGTAGCTAGTTAACTCAGTGCAACTGAGTGTGGTAGGTGGGAAAAGGCACCTACTCTAGATGCAACCATGCATTACCCATGCAAATCTTGTGCTAGCTAACTGATTGTGAACTAACTAAAAGTAACTGGGGGCTAACTAAGACTGACTAATACTAACTCCAACTAACTGAAGTAGGTTGGTGTTGGGGCTCCCAGTGGCTCCTAAAATGTAGGGATTGGTCTAGTAGGCACCCAAACTGATGCATGCACATGCAGTAAGTGGCAGTTAACCTCTAGTAGTGTTCCCCACACTCTAGTGATTGGTACATGTGGCCCCATTAGGTCGAGTGGACCCAATTGTACTAGTGGAACCAATTAATTAATTAAGGTTCCTANTTGCTTAATACAACTGAGGAAACAAGGGAAAACCTCACGGGACCCCCCCCCCCTCAAAATAAGCAGAAATACAAATTTTGAAAAAAACTTGTGAAACGTTTTGCAGCTATTTGCAGCAGTATCTTGGTTCTTCTGTGCAGGTGAACCCATGAATCCAAACAAATTTCTTATGTCTAGAGGAATCTTTCTCTTTTGAAGAAGAACAATGTACTCAACTGAATCATAAATATAAATAGTTGCACGGTGAAAACTGGACCCATGTAGAGCAGCTGAAATCATTTGAAGAGAGATCAAAGGTGCTTGAGAATCCAAACCATGTGAGGAACACCCAAGCAACTGATATATTTCAGCCTTGAACAGGAAACCATGAGTGGTAAAATCAGCCCCAAGTGTTAGGAGCAAGTGTCCAGGTGAATGCAAAATGTCTTCCTCTTTACTAGTTCTGTGAGGGGATGAGCATGCGACCAAAGGTAGAGAAGCCCTAGGACTGTGGAAAGAGAATAATTGAGCTACATAATCTAATATAGCTTCAGAAATAACCAATAATTCACAAAATATAATATCAGCAAACTCATAAGAGAGAACTAACATCGAATCCTCAACAACAAAATTGAAGGAGACTTGCAGTGCTTGATTTGTCACACCAAAATTGATGAAACTAGTTACAAACAATACTGAAATATATTGAATTTTAAAACCTGAATCACATATTATCAGATCAGAAAATAAATCAGATCCAAAAAGATCCATATCATATCCAAAACGTTTCTCCACCGAGATGGTAGATGCACAATTTTCTCCTTCTTTACAATTCTGATTTTTGGTGCATGCAATCTTGTAGGAATTTACTGGAAGCTCTGGATTAATGAGAGTGAATGGATCACTCTTATAATATGATATTATTTCCAAAATATCAATGGTATTACTTATCTACACACTAGAAACATCATTATATATAGAGAAATCAAATTCCTCTACCGTTTCTGAAACAGTCACGGGTAAACTATGCACAAAATTTAAAGAATCACTGGAGAATTTTTGCAAAGAATAGAAGGAGTGTTTTTCTTCACAAAAAGAGATTCGAATGTTTTCTTCTAGATCATCCATGTGAGGAGGTGAGATATCATGTATCTCATACACTTCTGCAGTAGCAGGAGAAGGAGTCACTTCAAGGAGACTTTCTTCCATTCGAATTGACTGTAGGAAAAAATTGACTTCTTCTTCATCTTCAAAAATATTCTTTTCTGTAGGCAAGGGCATGAAATCATCATGCTGGATTTTATCTAAACCTCTCTCAACATCTGGTATTTTAGAGTCATCTCCCATATGACTTCCAGGTCCTCTTAATAGAGGGAAGGTGATGAAAGATTCCCTAGAAGCAACCATGTAGTTGGATGCTTCACAATCTATCACATAAGCCTTCGATGGAGAGAGGATTGCATGCAAGCATGTCTCATATTCTTCAGTTTTCTCTTGATCATCTGACATTACTGTTTTTTGTGGAAGGGAAATATTTTTCTGTACAGATAGATCTTTCATCTGGTCGAGGGGCTTCTTCATGCTTGAGTCTTCTAGATAAAAACCCCTCATACAGTAGGGACACTTTTTCTTTTTCCTCTTAGAGCCGGAGGCTATTTCAGAGGTTTGATGATTCTGTTTAGGCTTCGAATAAATAGATTTTGGATCCTTCTTCTTTGATTTCCCCTTTTCTTGCGCTTTGGAAGAGTCAGATACTAGGAGAGCTTTATCTTTGGAGGTCTGATGACTCCCATTCTTATCAACTTATATTTCTCCTTGATTAAGGACTCTAAAAAAGAATCTAATGAAGGGACCTGCCAATTAGGAAAGATTTCCCACTTGGAATGGAATATGGAAACAAATATAGAATACTCAGGGCTTAGTTTGCTGAGTATGGAAAGGACATTCTACTCATCCTTTCGCTCTATCCCGCACTGTCTACATTGGAGTACTAGAGACTTGAATTTAGTAAATAATTTATCAATAGTCTTGAAACGGCTGGGATGTAAATAAATGAACTCATTCTCCAGAATGTGTCCCCAAATCTCATCTTGTTTGTTAAATAAGCTATCAAGTTTCTCTCAGGATTCTCTAGGATTCCTCAAGTTTCCTAGGTGGAAGAGGAGATCTCTAGAATTATAAGTACATAAGTACCTGAATGCTTCACCACAATGGTTCAGAAACGTGTTCCATTGTACCAGTTGATGAGGTTCAGGCTCCCATCGATGTATGATCCTGTGGTATCCATGCTTGTGCAAGTCCAACTGCATATCAATCCTCCAATCAAGATAATTGGAAGTTGTGAGGATGCGCGGTTTAGGATTTTGAGAACTCATAATTGTTCCGGCTGGAAGTACTGCAAAACTTCACACAAGCTACGTAGCACCAGTCAATTTCACTACAATAACACATTAAAACATATGAACTGTTAGAATCATGTTTTTCCTCTCAACATGAACATATTTTCAGGGTCCTTCACACCCTATCCGCTGCTCTGAATAAATCCAGAGCTAGAAAATCACCATAGAGGACTTCTGTGGAAACCCAACTGGTTCTGATGTTCAATGGGGAGAAATAAGCATGAAACCTGCATAAGAAGGCTCTGATAGCATATTAAAATTTGAATTCCATTTATATCTTCAAGAATATAGTTCTAATAATGTTTTGCAACAAATGGAGAATGAAAATACAAACTGAAAAAAAAACTACACAGGAAACAGACAAGTATTGCTCAAGAATTTACAGTATCATTCACAATAATAATATTCGTTGTTACAATAGTTTACATAGGAAAACAATTCAAATGCATGGGGTAGTAATTCAAATATCCCAAGTGGATATGACTATATCTAACTGAATCTCTAACTCATGGTGTCTCAATCAATATCAGAGTCCAAAATCAACTCCTAGATGTCTAAATACTCAAACAATCAGTGACAGCTAGTTAATTCAGTGAAACTGAGTGTGGTAGGTGGGAAAAGGCGCCTAATCCACATGAAACCATGCATTAGTGATGCAAATATCGTGCTAGCTAACTGATTGTGAACTAACTGAAAGTAGTTGGGGGCTAACTAAGAATGACTAGTACTAACTCCAACTAACTGAAGTAGGTTGGTGCCGAGACTCCCAGTGGCTCCTAAAATGTAGGGATTGGTCTAGTAGGTTCCCAAATCGATGCATGCACATGCAGTAAGTGGTAGTTAACCTCTAGCAGTGTTCCCCACACTCTAGTGACTGGTACATGTGGCCCTATTAGGCCAAGTGGACCCAATTGTACTAGTGGACCCAATTAATGAATTAATGTTCCTAAGTTAGGCTAAATAATCTAATAGACAATATGGTCAAGGGAGGATTAATAATCCTAACAACCCCCCTGAATCCTAACTTGGAAAATTGTGGGCCATGGTAACAAGACCATAGGTCACCCAAATACAATCTAAAATACAGTAAAAAATGTTGCATAATACAACTGAGGAAACAGGGGAAAACCTCATGGGAACCCCCCCTCAAAATAAGCAGAAATACAAAATTTGAAAAATCTTGTGAAACTTTTTGCTGCTATTTGCAGTAGTATATTGGTTCTTCTGTGCAGGTGAACCCATGAATCCAAACAAAGTTCTTATGTCTAGAGGAATCTTCCTCTTTGGATGAAGAACATTGTACTTAACTGAATCAAAAATATAAATAGGTGCATGGTGAAAACATGACCCATGTAGAGCAGCTGAAATCATCTGAAGAGAGATCAAAGGTGCTTGAGAATCTGAAGCATGTGAGGAACATCCAAGAAACTGATATATTGCAGCCTTGAATAGTGAACCATGAGTGGTAAAATCATCCCCAAGTGTTAGGAGCAAGTGTCCAGGAGGATGTAAAATGTCTTCCTCTTTACTAGTTCTGTGAGGGGATGAGCATGTGACTAAAGGTAGAGAAGCCATAGGACTGTGGAGAGTGAATAATTGAGCTACATAATCTGATATAGATTTATAAATAACCAATAATTCACAAAATATAATATCAGCAAACTCATAAGAGAGAACTAACATTGAATCCTCAACAACAAAATTGAAGGAGACTTGCGGTGCTTGATTTGTCACACCAAAATTGATGAAACCAGTTACAAACAATACTGAAATATATTGAATCTTAAAAACTGAATCACATATTATCAGATCAGAAAATAAATCAGATACAAATAGATCCATATTATATCCAAAGCGTTTCTCCACCGAGATGGTAGATGCACAATTTTCTCCTTCTTCAAAATTCTGATTTTTGGTGCATGCAATCCTGTAGGACTTTACTGGAAGCTCTAGATTAATGAGAGTGAATGGATCACTCTTATAATATGATATTATTTCCAAAATATCAATGGTATTACTTATATACACACCAGAAACATCATTATATATAGATAAATCAAATTCCTCTACCGTTTTTGAAACAGTCACGGGTAAACTATGCACAAAATTTAAGAATTACTGGAGAATTTTTGCAAAGAATAGAAGGAGTGTTTTTCTTCACAAAAATATATTCGAATGTCTTATTATATATCATCCATGTGAGGAGGTGAGATATCATGTATCTCATACACTTTTGCAGCAGTAGGAGAAGGAGTCACTTCAAGTAGACTTTCTTCCATTCGAATTGACTGTAGGGAAAAATCGGCTTCTTCTTCATCTTCAACAATTTGTTTTTCTGTAGGTGAGGGAATGAAATCATCATGATGGATTTTATCTGAAACTCTCTCAACATCTGGTATTTTAGAGTAATCTCCCATATGATTTCTAGGTCCTCTTGATAGAGGGAAGGTGATGAAAGATTCCCTCGAAGAAACCATGTAGTTGGATGCTTCAGAGTCTATGACATAGGCCTTCAAAGGAGAGAGGATTGCATGCAAGCATGTCTCATCTTCTTCAGTTTGCTCTTCATCTTCTGACATTACTACTTTTTGTGGAAGGGAAATATTTTTCTGTACACATAGAGCTTTCATCTAGTCGAGGGGCTTCTTCATGCATGAGTCTTCTGGATGAAAACCCCTCATACAGTAGAGACACTTTTTATTTTTCCTCTTAGAGAGGGAGGCTCTTTCAGAATTTTGATGATTCTATTTAGGCTTCGAATAAACAGATTTTGGCTCCTTATTCTTTGATTTTCCCTTTTCTTGTGCTTTCAAAGAGTCAGAAACTAGGAGAGCTTTATCTTTGGAGGTCTAATGACTCCCATTCTTATCAACTTGTCTTTCTCCTTGATTAAGGACTCTGAAAAAGAATCTAATGAAGGGACCTTCCAATCAGGAAAGATTTCCCACTTGGAATGAAATATGGAAACAAATACAGAATACTTAGGGCCTAGTTTGCTGAGTATGGAAAGGAAATTTTGCTCATCCTTCCGCTCTATCTTGCACTGTCTACATTAGAGTACTAGAGACTTGAATTTAGTAAATAATTTTTCAATAGTCTCAAAACCACAAGGATGTAAATATACCAACTCATTCTCCAGAATGTGTCCCCAAAGCTCATCTTGTTTGTTAAACAAGCTATCAAGCTTCTCTTAGGATTCTCTAGGAGTCCTCAAGCCTTCTAGGTGGAAGAGGAGATCTCTGGAAATATAAGTACATAAGTACCTAAATGATTCATCACAACAGTTCAGAAACTTGTTCCATTCTACCGGTTGATGAGTTTCAGGCTCCCATCATTTTATGATCCTATGGTATCCATGCTTGCGCAAGGCCAGCTGCATATTAATCCTCCAATCAAGATAATTGGAAGTTGTGAGGATGCGTGGTTCAAATGTTTGAGAGCTCATAATTGTTCTGGTTGGAAGTACTGCAAAACTTCACACAAGCTATACGTAGCACCTGTCAATTTCACTGCAATAACACACTAAAACATATGAACTGTTAGAAGCATGTTTTTCCTCTCAACATGAACATATTTTCAGGGTCTGTCACGCCCTCTCCACTGCTCTGAATAAATCCAGAGCTAGCAAATCATCATAGAGGACTTTTGTGGAAACCTAGTTGCTTCTGATGTTCAATGGGGAGAAACAAACATGAAACCTGCATAAGAAGGCTCTAATACCATATTAAAATTTGAATTCCATTTATATCTTTAAGAAGATAGTTCTAATAATGTTTGCAACAAATGGAGAATGGAGATACAAAATGAAAAAAAAAACACACAGGAAACAAACAAGTATTGCTCAGGAATTTACAGTATCATTCACAATAATAATATCCGGTGTTACAATAGTTTACATAGGAAAACAATTCGAATGCATGGGGTATAAATTCGCATATCCCAAGTGGATATGACTATATCTAACTAAATCTCTAACTCATGGTTCCTCAATCAATATGGGAGTCCAAAATCATCTCCCAGATGTCCAACAACTCAAACAATAAGTGACAGCTAGTTAACTCAGTGCAATTGAGTGTGGTAGGTGGGCAAAGATGCTTAATACACATGCAACCATGCATTAGCCATGCAAATATCATGCTAGATAAATAATTGTGAACTAACTGAAAGTAGCTGGGGGCTAACTAAGACTGACTAGTACTAACTACAACTAACTGAAGTAGGTTGGTGTTGGTACTCCCAGTGGATCCTAAAATGTAGGGATTGGTCTAGGAGGCTCCCAAACTGATGCATGCACATGCACTAAGTGGCAATTAACCTCTAGTAGGTTTCCCAACATGCACAGAGTGTAACTTATGTCAAGGTTGCGAAATATTACAAGGTTCACTTATTCTAATGGCCATGATCTTGAGTAGGCCATATCTATCGTGGAGATGTGTTTCACAACTGCAATGTGCACAAGAGATAAAAACATATCGAGGCTGCGAAATCTCATAGGTCTTGCATAGTTGAACGGTCGGGATTCTAGATGGGGAATATATATGGAGGAGAAACATTTTGCCTCCCAAACATGCATGAGAAATAAGACGATTCAGGGTTGTGAAATGTTGGTAGACACCGCTCCTTCAAATGACGGATATCTGGCGGACAGTCGATCAACGACCTTGGTCGATTTTGCGATGACAATGTGCGCAAATTTTAGCGGGATGAGGCGTAGCAAAATATGGTAAATCCCACACCTTTGAATGGAAAATATCATGGCAGAGTTGGATCCACTATTTAAATGAATTTTTCATTGGGAACAAGAGGAAGGTTTATCAAGCTAGCGTAGAGCGAAATAGGGTGAAGGACGCATCCTTAGATGGATGAGATATCTCATAGAAAAGATCTACGACTGTGGTTTGTTTCACAGTTTGAAGATGCGAGGGGAAATAAAAAGAATATCACTATGAAATGAAGACCAAGGTGGATAAAATCGATGGTGTATATTTCATCTTGAAAAGATCAATGGCTTAGGAAAGGCCACATATTTTAACAGTTCTAATGATTGAAGATTTAGATATATGGCCAGAATTTATTTTGCAAGACAAAGTTGTGAGATGGGTAAGAATATAGAAAGTTATAATAATACCGTGCATGTGAATTTGAGGCATTATTTTATTCGACAACATTGAATAAAGAGATCCATAACAATGTAGGAGCATCCTATTCATACGACATCATCTGACCACTTGTCAAAATCACCAGGTAGGCCTTTTGTCCCATTCAGAAACTATAAAATGGCTCAAGTTGAAAGTATGGAAGTTCAGGACCTTGAATATCAAAAAGTAGAATCGGCTTTCGAAGATAGGGTTGTGGAGGTATTTGATACGCTTCTTCTAAATGGAAGGAGAAGCTAAGACTGCTTAACGAGCAGGGGAATGATGTGCATAACATTTACCAGTCTTTCTTTCATTGTTTCATAACTGAGAAAACCCCGAGTTTCCTAGAATTTGTGGCTTGGTTTGTCGATAACTACTCTATTTTTGAGAGAGTGACTATGGACATTACCAGCTCCACAGTCCTATGCCCTATCAGCCCTTTATCTATTAGAAAAACCTTATCGATCCCTGAATATTTTACCCTAAAAGCCTAGGATTATAAAGAAGAGGCTATACTTCAGTGTTTCAGAGAGTCTTTGGTAGAGAAGAAACAAGTTTATTCAAGAAATTCTTCAAACCTGATATAAATCTATTCGACCAACCATTCCCAATCAATTTTAGCCTGTTCAACGAGGAAACTCAGTGCATTGTTACTCTGTTAAGTCAGTTTTTAGGTATAGACAATGACAAATACATCATTGAGCCCCTCATGACTGTACTTTTTGTCTTAAGCACTTTCCCAATTGAGTCAAATAAGTCAAGTCAAACAGTGCAAGTTTCATGTCTGAAGTTGGACGAGTTCTTGGCTGATAATATTCATTCTCAATCAATGGACTTCGAAAGGACCAAGACCTTTAGGTTTCAATCTTATTTGTTAAAAATGTTCCTTTATTTCAATGGGGAGAATTCGAAGTTATCAGAGATGGTATTGAATGAGGAAATGAGTAAGGATTACTCAAAATTAATGAAATTCCTCCTGTCAAAGATATACAATGCTATTTTTCAGAAGAGGCTACCTAGAGTATTACCAGAGATGAGAACTATTTTGCATTTCTCTATAGATAGAAGGATAGGTGACTAGTTCTTATTTGAGAATGAAACTGTGATCAGATTGTATGGCTCCACACATCATCCATATATGTTTCCAGCCATTTTAACGCCTAGACTGTTCTCCATGGAGTTTATCAGGCAGAAATTAACAGTAGAAACATAACACTTCCTAAAATTCAAAGATTCTATTGATATTAAGTATCCCTAAGCAGTAGGGCCTTTCACTATCAAGAATAAAACTGCTTTGCCAATGATTGAGAAATTATTGAAGGAGATGGTATTTCCTATAGATCCTGCAGTTGATTATGATCCTAATCAGGTCATCTCAAATAGGAGGAAAATTGTGAAGAGAAATCTTTTCAATCATGTATATGTTTTTGGGTTGGAAGATGTTGCCAATTGGGATGAATATCTAAAGGGGAACCCCAAAGATACTGATATACAAGAGGATTCAAGTTCTTCTGTAAAGGACATTACTTCATTGATTCCTGATATTTCTAAGTTGGTTTAAGCAGTTGTACACATTACACCTTTGGCCAGTCACTTAGAAATAACAAGTAAATGAGATATTTCAGATTCCATGGACACCGAAGAGGAGGACACTTCTAAGACTCCTAATAGGCAGAAGATTGAGGTAGAGGGACAACTGGTCCAAACTACAATAGAAGACAAAGGAAAGTAGAAGGTGAAAATAATTGGACCTGTGTTTGAGGTCAAGGAGTATGCCTTTGCTCACACACCAGCTGACTCTACATCACAATTCAGGAGCAAGGTGGAGTTGTTGGAAAAGTATAAGTACACAAAGGATGTGACTTTAGAAGAAGCACTGAAGTTGTACTCAGAAGTAAGAAATATTTCAAATCAATATGTGTCACTTATTGTTGTTAGAGATCAAGCTCATAACACTTTAAACTTGGAATTAGCAACCAATAGCAAGGTTACTGAAATGATGATGGACCTGGAGGACATTCCTATTCCAAACATGATTCATTTTCAGAAACATACTGGGGATATTTTGTTTACAAACTTGTTGAAGTCCACATTGAAGTTGTCTAAGCTAGAAAGTACTAAAATCAAAATTGAGAATCAGCTGGGACAGGAAAAGGTGGAAAATAAATAACATTATGCACAGATAAAAAGGTTGCAAACATATATTCTAGATGCTGGGAGTCATGCTGACAAGGGAGCAGGAATGAAAAAACTATTAGATGAAAAGGAGAATACCATCCCATTGCTGAAAAAGAAGTTAAAAATACATGCTACTTAGATGATAGAAGGGCTTGAATTGGCTGAGATAGAGAAAGAAAAAGAAGGTATGAAGAATGAGTTGGCGAATTGTAAGGAAAAGTTATTTAAGTTTGTTGATAAGGAGAAGAAATGGCATAAATACATGAATTTGGTGATGGAAAGTGAAAATACTTTGAAAGGAAAATATGAGGAAATGGAGAGGAAGTTACAAGAGAAAGAGAAAGAGCTTGAAGACATGATTAGTTATCCTATAGCTCAATCCAGTGAACATACCATAGTCCAATCCATGTCACAGGTAAGCTCAATGAGTTAGAATTAACTGGGTTGAAAAACCAAAACAAAACCCCGGAGAACCTGACATGACAAAGAGAGAAAGAAAATAGAACTTGGGAAGAAAAGTCCCAATCTTGGGAGGCCAAATGTTAGGAGCTGCAAACAAAGAATGACAGATTACAAAAGTAGGTGATAGGCCAACCACAGGTTCAAGGGTAAAAACAGATTATATGGGATGCCATCATAGAAGAAGTAAACAAGTTCAAGCCCTACCTAGACTATATTTTGGATAAGGAATTGGTAATACATTCATCTAGACATGTTTTGACAATAGAAAGAGAAAAGTTGAATAAAAAACTAGTTGACTGCGCCAAAAATTCTATTGATTTTCTTAATATTTGTCAGAGGAGGATTTAAAGAAAGCAAATGTCAAGGATATAATCTCAATCATGAATTGGGCTAGGAAGGTTATAAACAAATACCACCACTTAGACACAGTCCACACAAAGGTTGATATTTTGGCCCACCAAGTGAAGTTGTTTGTTGACATGTTTGACCCACTGTTTAAGAAAGGGATCCCTTTCTGCTGGCAAGAAAAGGGTGAAATGCTAAACTAAAGTGAATACCATGTAAAAACTGGTTGCATGCAGACTAGAACACACAAATTTTGTAGATATAAATCAGTCACTATATGGCAGGTTAATTGTAGATAATTTGTCTAACGAATTTGAGATATTGTTTGCCTTCAAAGAAGCATGTGCACATTTTCAAAGATATTCTTACACAGACCACATAGATTTACGTCTGATGGCGAAGGAAATTTCCACACTGGAACTGCCATCTCCATATCAGTGGAAGACAGTTGAGAGGTTCAAAAGGACCAAATATACACTGCATTCCCAAGCGTGATGAGGGACAGGTCGAGATGAGTTAGTAGAAAACCGTCGGGAAAGTCCTGAACCATTGTTTTCATGTCAAGCGATCTTGATCCCCTGCCATCGCATTACCATTTTTATCAAGCATGCTCAAGATTCCATGTTCCTTGTTTTATGTAGAAATCATGGCAAATGCACCAACTCATATCTGTCAGGATATATTCTTATTTTTGTAACCTAATTAGGATTTTTTTCGAGGTTGGTGTCAGGAGCCCATGACAATTATAAATGTAACCTCTATGGAGGAGTAAAAGGGTTGGAGGATTGATTAGACTTTCATATTTTTGAAGCCTCTATGCTCAAATTGTAGCTCTACAAACTTTCTTGGAAGTGATAATGAAAAATATTTCTCTGATTTTATGAGATTCGTCGCGGTGTTAATATTCAGTTTGTGTTTTCTGTTTATATCATTTTCATATGTGTCAATTCCTGCTAATGCTTTTTAGTTGTATGTGAGGAATCTATTTTATTAAGCACTCCTTTCATCAGATATAGCATTTGTAATGTGTTTGTGATGATTGTTGTGGAATTCATCCTTGTTAGATGCTCCATTTCTGTCATTTCCATTATTTGTTGTTCTGTTAAAGGTGTTTTCAAGGGATTCATCCGTAGATAGGCGCCCCTTACTGCACTAGGCTTTTTCTCCTTTATCCTATGACCACTTGGAGATATTTGGCTGAATATTACACTCACTTTGTCTAAAAAATTACACAAGGGAAATATAGTGTTCATTATTTATTGTAATATCCTTGAATGATTTAGACTGTGACTCCATTTCCCAATGGTTTTTGATAACTGTCTATCTTACAATCTTTAAATCTACAAACAAATCTTTTCCCATAAGAAATCTAGCCTTCTGAATGCTTGTTTAAAGCCAAATGTGTATGTGAATGTTTTTGTGACAATGAGAGATCCATCTCTGACTGTATTGGCTAGAATACAGTCTAAAGGTTGGTTTGAAATGGTTACCCGTGCGACTGCCTACCGCAACCATAGGAAAATTACAGGGTGATAACACCTAGTGTTCGTTATTCCAGCAAATATCATAGAGGCCCCTAAAATCCCTTCTCTCCAAAGGTAAACCATGTCTTTCATATAGTAAACTTCACTTTGACTAAACCTATGAATCATTCTCATTCTATTTCACCCAAGAGAGAGAGAATTGATCTATAGAGTGACATTGCAATTAATGTGAATAAAAGTATGTATGTAAAACTATTGTTTTCTCCTTGTGTTGCATTGAGTTATGGCATTGATTATGTTGTTTTTGAATTGATCACCACTTATATGGAATAAATTAATGTTTATCTGTTTTCCAATGTTAATCATGATAAGATTAACAACACCTCTTGTGGGCATCAGTATTGATTATATGCTATATAGAGTTTTGGTTATATTTTGGACCATATTTGAATTTTTGACTTGCTCAATGGGTCAAGTAGGAACGTGACTTTACTACAGGTTATTAGTGTTCATATAATTTCACTTGGAGGCCAATTGGACCCCTCTAAGTATCATTTTTTGAAGAAAAATGCTTAATTTGTTTTTTTTTTTTTCTGGCTGCGAAAATAATTAAACATGTTTTTATTAAAATATTTGGAGATAGCTTCACAGAGATCATATGAGTAGTGGATCCTAGTGTTTTATATATCTCTCAATCCATCTATGCAGTCATATCAACATTTCGGGAAATGAAAGATCCATATTTGGGAAAATTGAATATTTAGTATGGTTTCCAACTGATTAATTAAAAATTAAAATATGACCAAGGTTTGAGATGTATGGATTGGGACTAAAGATGTGACGGGTTATGTTATGATGGACCCCTAGAGATGATTGGACACTTTTCATAGTGTATTAGCATGTTATCATGTCACATGCTTCATTTCCCCCTTGAGGGGGTGGGGGGTGACTTTGTCCCAAGGAGGGTGACTTTATAAATTGGTGACTTATATCTTGAGGTACAGATTGATGTAAAAGTGGTTTATTATTAACTAGGGGTGAATTAATCCCCCTAGGAAAACAGTTGATGTATCTCACATGTGAAACATTCATTGTGTCATGGGCATAGGAGGCAACTTCTCCCCCCTCACTTAGGTTTGATCATTTTCATCTTGTAAAAAATTATAAAAGTGGGATTTACTCTCCACCATTTATATATTCATTGTATTTTTTAATCTTAGTCATTGACATAAGGATCGGTAGGGATTTGGCTCCTCTCTTAGCTATAAAAAAGAGTGAGCCCCTCATTTGTAAGGGAATTTTGGCTCTTGGAAAAAATAATAAAAAATATTTTTTTTGTGCATTTCTCTTGCAACTGGGATGATGGATTGATTTAATGTCTTATTGATCCTTTTTTGCCACTAGATCAAACTTCTCTTTTTCCTTGTTTTTGGTGATTTTAATTTGTAGGGAAGGGAGGGAGATTTCTCCTAATGCGACTTGGTTGGACGACTTGGTCATTTAGGAAACTTGATCTTTTACAGGGGGGTTTCATCTGTGAATGGTTTCATCTGTGAATGAGATATAAGTTCCATTGATATTGATCTCTTGCTATTTTCTTCTTGTTTCCATGCTTGTCATTTCCATTTGCAAACTAACAAGATTTATTTTTTAGTTAATGTTATTTTCCTCTGTAATCATTTTTCTTGTGGTTTTGCAAGTTGGATCCCACTGAATCTATAGTAGCGACTTGGTTGTAGAAGAATACGATATCTATTTTCGGATTTTGGGAAATGGAGACAAACTATATCCATATATCTAGATGAAGGTGAGTACCCAAATCATTTCGATCAAACCCTTGAAATCCATTTGTCACATATAAAATCAAAATCAAATCATTTAAAAAATTATTGTAGCCACATACTACGTAATTTTGGTTTTTTGACACTTGGGTATTTTCTGTAGTGCATTTTCAGGAAAATCCATAACCTAGACGTCTCCACTTGGACTCCATTTAACCCTCGGATCAAGGCACTATTCATTAAACCCATTCGCTCAAGGTGAAAGAGGGCTGATCTCACTTAGTGTGCTTGACGTCTTGCTTGTTGAGTGTTGAGGGATAGATCTCTTGTGTGTATCAAGCAAGATTCGGGTTAGGTTTTCATTCTAAACACAATAAATATCTTATCATTGTTAATTTTGAATCGATATTATCATTATCTCAATGGTACTTATTTGGATCATTCTAACCCGAACTCCATCTTCCTAGATCTCCTAAACTAAAGAAATATTGAGTAATTCCTTGAATTGGATTGTATTTAAATCAATAATAAATCCCCTTAGCCACAAATCAGTAATCGTTCATTTAGATTTAATAATATCTTGTCAAGGTACCTTTTATCTCCTAAATAAATTTAGTCTTCAATAGGTTAGACTCATTAAATTTATTTTTGCATAAGTGATGAAGATTTCAGAACACATTATGAAATATTTTGGTATGTCTAACAAAATTGGAATTTATTGTACTTTGTTCTTTCATAAAAATAAAAGTTTATCTTTCGGTGACTTAGGCGAACTTCTCAACAGTTCATTACCCACCAAAAAGCCCAGCTTTCGGCAGCTTAAAACGGGATCCCGAACTACCTTAACCACTGAGAGCTCATTGACCCTGTTTTGTAATAAAATGTTTGAAGTAGCATAATGTTGAGGTCTTGCACTAGAACAAAGATAGAAGATGAGGAATTCCATGTTTGGTGGGAGAGTTTAAAAAATGTTTAGTTTGGCATGAAGAGAAGAGCTCCCAGTATGGTGGTATGATTTTCATAACCTCATTTTTCTCCTCTACAATGATAAAATTTTGTTGTTTTGATTGATGGGTAGAAGAAGGCAGATAAAACCACAGGATCTAGGCATTCTTAGGAATGACAAAGTTCAAAAGAGGGTAGAAAAATTTGGGTCCTTACAGAGGAAGCAATGGGATCCAGGAATTCTACTCAGTTACTTTAACTGGGTTCAAAATTTTGCTAAAGGAAGTGGCATCAAAGAAATGACTATGATAAGAGTGGTGCAGCAGAAACATGGTGGACAAATCTGCAGCACTCTGTGATGCTTCTACTTGAGGACAAGCAGATTTGGGAGGGGAGGACTGTCATGTCCCCTCAAAGTGGCCATTAAAGTGTTGAACATACTGGACTCCTAGGAGGGGCTCAATTTGACATTAATCATGCTCCCTAGGGAAATTTTGTAATAATTAATTAAGGAAGGCATGTATCTAAGTTTTATTTTCCATTTTAATTATTATTGCTAATTAATGAGGTGTAAATAAGCTACCTAGTAAGGTGGGGCGCATTGGGCAAGTCTACTAGCCAAGGAAGGAAAGAGGAAACACTATGACAAAAGCTGTCATAGGAAACAAAGAGGAAAGTACCAAAAAGCAGATAAAAAATCAGTCAGGGATAAAGCAGGAAAGTTTTTAAAAGGAGGGCATAGTTGCCTCTTATGGAACTCAGAAAAGCAGTAAGAGAAAAGCAGGAAAGTTTTCAAAGGAAAGGACAGTTTCCTTAGGAGTCTGGAAAAGCAAAAAAAGGTGTCATAACTCAAAAGAAGCAACTTTTGACTTAGAGACAGCGCAGTTTCTAATTATGAAGGAGGAATTGAACTTAGAAATAATTCCACATGGTCCTACTTGCTAAATTCCCCAAAGGAGGCGCCTATGTGGCTAGGGTTAGGGTTTGTTGAGGGTTGACTTGCTCTCACAGGTCACCTTGGATCCTCACCTACTAAGAAGGTCACTCAACACTCTATTAAAGGTGAATTCGACCCCATTGATTCAGTTTTGATGATTTGACATTGTGTTTATGCTATGTGAGCATACTTTCTGAGTGTTGTGCCTCAGACCATTGGGTGATGATCCCCAAATTCCTCCTCCCTTCTTTTCCATCTCCCTTTCTATCGGTTTCAGGTTTATGGAGCACTAATGTCATCCATTGAAGCTTATTCCAGAATTTATTACAGCCTCCATCAAGTTCAGGTTGAGCTCCAGTGAAGCCCATGCTTCACCTATGCTTGCGGCCCCTTGCTGGTCAAGATTCGGGCCTCCTGCCCCTTAATTTTGGAAGCATATTTGTAATGGTCAGTCAATACTGTAATTTCTGTTCTGTAGTGTCATAAGTTTCTGAACATTACATTTATCAGGTCGATATATCTCAGACCCTGAAGGATATTATCTCAGTTCCATTAAAAGACTCTATTTTATCAGTGTATGGGGGAATTGAGTGAATATGTGTGTTGTAATGAATATTTCATGATGGGGAAGGGATTCAAATAAATATTAATGTTCATAGAGTTCATAATTATCTCTGTTATAAATCTCAAGTTTCACAAAATTTGATTTAATATGGTTTAATAGCTCTTTTAAGACCCTAGCTAGATTACTAGCTTCTAATAACTAGTTTTACTGAAATTGATGCAAAATAGGTTCTGTTAACCCAAATTGCACTTTGTCAGTTCTTATAGATCAGTAATAGGCCCTCCTTCCCATATCAATCTCTAGAATCATTTTTTGTTTGGGTTGTACCACCCTTTTGCATCCTCCTTTGCGCAGGTTCTCTCTTGACCAAAATAGCCAGAAATCCCCAAATTCACCCAAAAAACCTATAACCTTACAGAACTTAAGTAAAATATCTAAATACATTTTATATAATAAATTAAGGCTGTAACGAACCTCTGTAAGTATTCTGAAGCCTCTGGTTGAAGCAGGCAGAACTACTCTCCTTAGTTGCACGGTTTGGCTGCCCAGAAGCGTGGTAGTAGGTTTCCGTGGCACAGATTCTGAAACATAAATGGAACCAGATATAAATGTGTTAGGGGAGAGGTAATTCAATGTATGACATCCATTTTCTTACTACTTACTGATCACTCTTCTCCTCCACAAAATCTTCCTGAATAAACCATTGTTTTGCCAATCCAAGAAGGCTCTGTGTGGACCCCTTAAACTTCAGAAATATTTAAGAAAACAAAATTACAGAATTAGAGTGTTCAGGTCTGTACACCAGACTTGGAACATTACAGTGGTATCAGAGCACTTTCCTCCACTCCTGTGGAAAGAAGGCTCTCTGTTGATTAACATTGTAGATCAGTAAGTCAAAATTGCAACCATGAGGTTGCTACCAGTGATTGAAGCAGAAGAGGTGATCTATGTTAATGATGGGTTGCAAATGTCAAGAGACCATGATTTTTACTTTTGTGAAACTGAGGAGTATGAATACAAAATGGTTGAACCATCAATGGCTAATCCTAAGAAGGATTTAGCAAAGATGATAGATGCAAGTGAAAACTTTCCCCAGCACTACAAAGAGTATCTTGCATTGGGGGAAAATATTTGTAAATTTATTCCTTTCAAAGATTATTTTTATTTAAGATTTGGATTTGATCCCAAGGATGTGGATGAGAATTCTTTCAATGCCAGCCACTCATCCGTAGAGGAACCCAGTTGTTCCAACTATGTGAGTAAGGAAGAATAAAGAAAATCCAAAAGAGAAGATGCATCAAAGACATATGTTGGTCCAAGTATTATGAGATTGTTTGGGCTTAATTTTAGTAGATCTTCCAAAAGTGGAGACAGGAGCACTATTCTAGAGAATGAAGTTTCATCAACTTTCTTGGAAAATCAAGAGCCACTGACAAACCGCCCTTCAAAGGAGAAGGTCATAAAATTTCCAGAGGAAGAAACATGTAGTTCTTCTAATGGAAGTATTGATGAGGAAAAAGAAGAAGGGTCGATTGGTCCAAACCATCTGGATGGGAAGGATGAGGAGGAGGACAAGGTCCCAAATCCATTCTCAATCCTAGAAAAAGGACATGATTCACTTATTTATTCAAGTGATCAAGGAAAAGAAAATATCCCTGAGGTGAAGTGTAAATCAGCACAAGGTGGTTGCATAGGTGAAGGAGTTGAAGATGAAGGCACTTCAAGTTTTTGGGTGTGTGATCTACAGATCACTGCTCAAGGTTTTCACAAATGTATGGGTGGTGAGACATATTTTGGATCAGATCCAAAAGTGATACAAAAATCATATTTACAATCGCATCCTAAGCCACGGAGTGAAGAAGAAAGCAAGGCCACACCGCTTAGGTGTGAACCAGGAAAATTGGTGGAGGAGCAGGCCACCTTAGTATCCCTTCAAAAATATGGTAAGGTAAAAAACATGGACAGTAACATGTCTGATTTTTGCAGCAGCCATGTACACCCACAACTATATGATGCATGGGGGAAGGAAAAGACATCATCGGAACTTCCCAATGAAGTGGAAGACAAGCCCTCACCAGTCGGGTGTGAACTAGTAAAGTTGAAGGAGAAAAATCTAATGCAGAGAGATGAGCACAGTTCAGAATTTTGGACTTTCTTGCAGCATGATGAAGCTGAAATGCCAAGGCATGATATTCTTTCTGATTCTTGTAAATATCACATGTCATTCCAGCCTTCAGAGATACCCTGTACTTCACACCATGGAAGTGATTTTGCAGAAAATTCAAAGGCTGACTTGTTTGATGAGAATGATTTTTGTGTTGTGGATCCATGCCACAAGAAAAGTAGTATTATATGCTAGCTATTAGAGGAAGAAACCTTGGTCTAGGATATTCTTTGTGAGCCACATCTTTTGAGTGGACCACTTAAGGAGGACATAGAAAAGCTTAAGGCAGCCTTGAAAAACCTTGTTGACATCAATGCCTTGGTGGCTAGATGTTGTTGGAAAGCTTCTGGAGGAGAAATGGAAGGAGAAGCCTTACTGGAGGAGTGCATAGCACTAAAATAAGGAATGGCCAAGATGAAGGAGAGCTATGTGAACCTACTGTCTGACAGAGACCATCTCCTCACAATGACTGAAATGTATCGCTCTGTAGTCAAGAAGGAAGAAGAAGAAGCAGAAAGGCTCATCGATAAGTTAGAGATCACTATTGACTTATTGAAGAGCACACAGATATCCCTTAGAGAGTCAAAGTTACAGATCTGTCAAATTCAAAATGATTTGAAAATGTCACACCTTTCATGTTTCATGGAAGAAAATGTTTTGGGTATAGTTGAGGGACCTCATGTGGAGGACAACCATGAGGGAGGGGCAGATTTGCAGGTGTTTGTAAAGAGCCTCGATGAAGATTATTTTGTCCAAGCACCTGTCGGTATGCAGAAGGGAATAAAGGAGTTCTTAGCTATGAGAAATATGGTTGAGGACATTTCAAGTGAATCAACAAGAAAACATGATCATCTATTCAGGGATTGGGTAACTAAAATTATCACACAAATAGAGGATAAAAGATGTACTAGAATTTCTTGCACCAGTGAAGGGTTGTCTAACACATATGCTTGGGAAGAAATACATTCTAACAACTCCTTATGGATAGTAGAATCTAATCCAGAGGAGGTGGATGATCACATACCATATGGATCAGAAAACAAAATTCCCTGTTCATCAATTGATTGGGTGGATAGAGACACCTTGGGAATAAAGGATGTGGGAGGTAAAGAGTTTAATTTCTGCAATAAGTTCTTTGGTGTGAATGGCATTGTCGTGACATGTGGGAAGCCGCAAAGACTTAATTTGCAGCCATTGGATACCTACCATACACATGCACATGAGGTGTATTCTAAATTCTTCGTGCTTAAGGAATTTTGGGATGCAAATGATGAGTTCCAAGCACATGCCCATTGCCCGAGAAAGGATGAATTTTCTCATGGAAGGAGTCTTGTTTTCAGTGAAGAGTCATATAAGATACCTTGTGTTGGACCAGCCCATGATGGGTTTGATGCATCCACACCTTTGGTGGGCACATTTTGCAGAGGTTTGTTTTACTATAAATCAGTCCAAACTTCTAGTTCAACAGGCACACATAGGGATGAAAATTGGGTGAAGGGATTTTTCCTATTGATGCCACATAAGGGGTAGGAGGCTCCCACATATTTCATTGATGACTTAATGGTTCAGCCATGTGGTATGAAAATTTCACCATTTCCTTTCTATGTGTACATGAAACATCAGAGGCATCTATTTGATGTCTTCATCATGCATGGCTATGAATGGAAGTTCCACTTGAGTCAGTTTGGTGGAACAAGTAGCATAATGTTGAGGTCTTGCACTAGAAAAAAGATAGTAGATGAGGAATTCCATGTTTGGTGGGAGAGTTTAAAAAATGTTTAGTTTGGCATGGTGAGAGATGAGCTCCCAGTATGGTGGTATGATTTTCATAACCTCATTTTTCTCCTCTACAATGATAAAATTTTGTTGTTTTTATTGATGGGCGGAAGAAGGCAGATAAAACCATGGGATCCAGGCATTCTTAGGAATGACAAAGTTCAAAAGAAGGTAGAAAAATTTGGGTCCTTACAGAGGAGGCAGTGGGATCCAGGAATTCTACTCAGTTACTTTAACTGGGTTGGAAATTTTGCCAAAGGAAGTGGCATCAAAGAAATGACTATGATCAGAGTGGTGCAGCAAAAACATGGTGGACAAATCTGCGGCAGTCTATGGTGCTTCTGCTTGAGGACAAGTAGATTTGGGAGGGGAGGACTGTCATGTCCCCTCAAAGTGGCCATTAAAATGTTGACCATACTGGACTCCTAGGAGGGGCTCAATTTGACATTAATCATGCTCCCTACGGAAATTTTGTAATAATTAATTAAGTAAGGCATGTATCTAAGTTTTATTTTCCATTTTAATTATTATTGCTAATTAATGAGGTGTCAATAAGCTTCCTAGTTAGGTGGGGCGCATTGGGCAAGTCTACTAGCCAAGGAAGGAAAGAGGAAACACTATGAAAAAAGCTATCATAGGAAACAAAGAGGAAAGTACCAAAAAGCAGATAAAAAAGCAGTCAGGGATAAAGCAGGAAAGTTTTTAAAAGGAGGGCACAGTTGCCTCTTATGGAACTCAGAAATGCAATAAGAGAAAAGCAGGAAATTTTTCAAAGGAAAGAACAGTTTCCTTAGGAGTCTGTAAAAGCACAAAAAGGTGTCATAACTCAAAAGAAGCAACTTTTGACTTAGAGAGGGCGTAGTTTCTAATTATGAATGAGGAATTGAACTTAGAAATAATTCCACATGGTCCTAGTTGCTAAACTCCCCAAAGGAGGCACCTATGTGGCTAGGGTTAGGGTTTGTTGAGGGTTGACTTGCTCTCATAGGTCACCTTGGATCCTCACCTGCTAAGAAGGTCACTCAACACTCTATTAAAGGTGAATTCGACCCCATTGATTCAGTTTTGATGATTTGACATTGTGGTTATGCTATGTGAGCATACTTTCTGAGTGTTGTGCCTCAAACCATTGGGTGATGATCCCCAAATTCCTCCTCCCTTCTCTTCCATCTCCCTTTCTATATATTGCAGGTTTATGGAGCACTAATGTCAGCCATTGAGGCTTATTCTAGAATTTATTACAGCCTTCATCAAGTTCAGGTTGAGCTCCAGTGAAGCCCATGCTTCACCTATGCTCACAGCCCCTTGCTGGTCAAGATTCGGGCCTCCTGCCCCTTAAGTTTGGAAGCATATTTGTAATGGTCAGTCAATACTGTAATTTATGTTCTATAGTGTCATAGGTTTCTGAACATTACATTTATCAGGTCGATATATCTGAGACCGTGAATGATATTATCTCAGTTCCATTAAAAGACTCTATTTTATCAGTGTATGGGGGAATTGAGTGAATATGTGTGTTGTAATGAATATTTCATGATGGGGAAGGGATTCAAATAAATATTTTTATTCAGAGAGTTCATAATTATCTCTTTTATAAATTTCAAGTTTCCCAAAATTTGATTTAAGGTGATTTAATAGTTCTTTTAAGACCCTAGCTAGATTACTAGTTTCTAATAACTAGTTTTATTGAAATTGATGCAAAATAGGTTCTGTTAACCCAAATTGAGCTTTGTCAATTCCTATAGATCAGTAACAGACCGTCCTTCCCATATCAATATCCAAAATCATTTTTGGTTTGGGTTGTACCACCCTTTTTCATCCTTCTCTGCGCAGGTTCTCTCTTGACCAAAATAGCTAGAAATCCCCAAATTCACCCAAAACACCTATAACCTTACAGAACTTAAGTAAACTATATAAATACCTTTTATATAATAAATTAAGGCTGTAAGAAACCTCTGTAAGTATTCTGAAGCCTCTGGTTGAAGCAGGCAGAACTACTCTCCTTAGTTGCACGGTTTGGCTGCCCAGAAGCGTGGTAGTAGGTTTCCGTGGCACAGATTCTGAAACCTAAATGGAACCATATCTAAATTTTTTATGGGAGAGGAAATTCAATGTCTAACATCCCTTTTCTTACTGATCACTGATCACTCTTTTCCTCTACAAAATCTTCCTGAAGAAACCATTGTTTTGCCAATCCGAGAAGGCTCTGTGTGGACCCCTTAAACTTCAGAAATATTTAAGAAAAAAAATTACAGAATTAGAGTGTTCAGGTCTGTACACCAGACTTGGAACATTACAAACAATCACTCTAAATATCACGATGAAGTTAAGCACGACATTGATTAGATCATATGTAATACTATGTCATCATTTTGTGAAGAAGGCATAGATGGTGATATTGATACAACTCATGGACACAGATTCACTGATCACCAACAAGAGAAAATCATTAATCAATGTGTGGTTGGTAATAATTTAAATCCATGTTTAAGTGACTCCATCTATGATTTAGGTCTTAACCATGTCATTGTGGAAGAAGGATATTTTGAGGAAAATTAGACATTGTTAGTGGGCCAATCATGTGATCATTATGGGATTAAAAATAAAATTTGTGAAGAAGATCGAGGGATTAATGATGAGCTTATTAATATTTTTATTGGTAAAATAGGTGAAAGTAATCATCCATCCTCAGTTGAGAATAACAAGAATTCCAATGAAGATAAATTGCATGATGATGGAGTGCTAGTGAATCAGCTTGATCAAGAGTTTTCTTTGTTAGAACGCTCAAAATGGAACCAATGTCTAACTAGTTATGGGGAATCCTCAAATAATCCTAATCCAAATTCGTACAATGTTGATAATGCTCCTCATTCAATCCTTGATCAGGATAAGTTGGTTGGACACATAAGTGTGATTAGTCATAATGAGTCTTATCTTAATGAATTTAATCTTGACCTTGTTACTAGACAAGGGGTGATGAGTAGTACTAACAACTTCAATAATCTTAAAACCCAAAAAAAATTGACTAATGAGAAGTATGGGTCAACTATCCCAAATAGAGAACAATATACTTCCAAGTGCCTCATCTTGCTACAAGGACAAGACCAGTATTATATTTAGCCCTCATCATCGAACCCTTTTCCCCTAATGAAATATGTTGATATTAAAGCCTCTGTATGCCTAGACTCATCTGACAATTGTGTATTAAAATCTTAGAAGTTAGGTGTTAGTGAATATTTCTTAGGTCCTAATCAATTCTTCTATAACTGTCACTATATTTTATCTGATTAGGATGGTTGGGAGGATATAATCATTAAAGCTAATAATTTAGAACCCCATTTTCCAGAACCATGCATTTCCCTTGTTCCCAATTTGGAAATTACTCACAGAAAAAATACAATAATTAATTTGAAACATATTTCCTTTCATCAAATGTTAAGGTCAATTATTATAAACCATATGGGAAAATATACATTTTTTCAATCCACCCTTCCATCCCAACGTTTGGAGTCTTCTTGCACGATTTCTTGTTCGATTCAAGTGTTTACTTTTGAGAATCTCGGTCAAGAGCCTCATGAGTGTCAAAGGTTCAGTGGTGAAATGTCATGCATCCTCTCTCTGACATCTTTTATTAATAACACATTTCAATTTATTAATAATCCTATTAACTGGTGGGTGGAAAGGGTCTATAAAGAGCAGTTTCATCTCTTCTCAATTTTTAAGCAGAAAGTGGGGTTAATCCCAATTTGTTCTATCATCACTCATAAAGTGAACAAAATTGAGTATGCTAGCCTGCTAGATGAAGAATAGAATGATAGAAAATAAATATTGAATCAAGTGGCACATCCTTTTCTCCCATAATTTTTAAAAGATAAGACACATCATTTTTATGATCATATTGGTGTTTGGATGGTTGAAATTTTCAAAGATCAGTGTCAACCATGGCATGATTTCATCTTACACTATCTTGATCTTATTTCGATTCTCAAGTAGCAAGTCAAAGTGGCCTTGACTTTCATCACCATTATTTATAAACCATCTTGGATTTTTCATATCATCAAACATAAAGAAAGGATTATTGGTCGTTTCAGAAAGTGGCTACATTGGGTTTATGATTTTGTGTAGCACTTGTTTGACTGGCTAGTTTAGGGTAGGTAGGATGAATAAGTCCACGCTCAAACAGTAATTTGTTTCAATTTATGTCATCTTTTCATTTTGTATTTCCTAGATTAGTTTATTTTCTTTCTTGTGTGTCTGCTTTTGTATGAGTTCCTGCATTTTCATTTCAGTAATTAGTTAGCATTTCATTCCAGTTGCTAGTTAGAGTTTTATTTCAACATTTTCATTCCAGTCTTGTTATGCTTTTTTGTTTTATTTTGGCATATAGAGATGGAATGACACCCAGTATATGAGATGGGTATAACATTTGCATGATGCAGGTGCAATTATTTGGATGCTTAGAGGGTTGTTGTGGACCAGATATGTTGAGATTCTCAAGCGCTCTCTCCCTTGGAACACTTGTCCTAGTTGGAACAATATGTTATCACACTTTTAGTAGCTAGTGTTAGATTTTCTATTTTAATTCAATTTGATTAGGATCTCTGTCTGAAATAATAACAAGCACGACAAGATGCACAAGATACACAAGACACAAATATTTTTCTTGGGGTAACCATAAAGGAGAAAATCCCACAAACTTCCTTAGAATAGTTTTTTCACTGAGTAGAATGTCAAACCAAGATAGAATACCCAAAGAAATATATCTTCGGTAGCTTCTTCTTCTTCTAGCACTAGTGCACTTGTCCCTCTCTCTCTTTAGTGAACTCGAGAGTTAGTGAGTGTGACAAATGAGGGAGGTTGATTCCCTATTTATATTCTTCATTTGTGTGACTCACTTAACTAACTAGGTCGAAAAGGATATATAATTGGGGCTGACCTACTTAGTAAGACTAAAAAATACATTTTACATTGTTTCTTCTGGGGACTATTTCCCTGAATTATGATGGAGGTTTTACCTCAATGACCTTGCATGACAAAAAATAACAATGATATACTCGAAAGAGAATCTCTGATGGAGGTACAATAACATACAATAATAATAGAATATCTTCTGAAGTTACATTTACAACAACAGTCTCTTTTAACTGTGAAGGTATTCTCTCACCATAGTCATCGTCACAACTGAACACAATATCTGGACATCATCGTTGGATCATCATCACTGCCAGATCAATTCTCATATTTTCAACCATTTTTTAGTGACATCTATCGGATCTATCCATCATAAGAATTTTCTATAGAGCCAACACTATTTCATGCTGGGTGTAGGCCTAGTACACATCTAAGTGTTCATCATATCCGCAAGCCACACCATTGCATAGGTACATCCTAGGACCATACATTACATTTCCACTATAATGACCTTCCTCTCCTATCGTTGACTTGTCGTATCTAGATCATAACATCATTGTACACTGAGAGTAGCCCTGATGCATACCCCATGTCCAACAGAATACCTGTGTTCTACCATCATGGGAACACTCCAGGACACATTATATCCCAAGGAATACTTGTGTCTTACACCATGTGAGAATCTCTTAGGAGAACACCAAGTTCATTTCATCTCTTCACGGTCAACCCGCATTTTACCATAATAGGAGAACGTCAGGATGCATTATGTCCCAAGGACTACCTATGCTTACCACTATGCAAGAATTTCCTAGGTGCACATCAAGTTTCTCATGACCAGTGGACTTCTCATCATCTATAGCATGGGAGAATTCCATGACACATTAGTCCCAAGGACTACCTGTGTCTACCACCATGTGAGACCTGTCTCGAGCATAGGAGCATGCCAGGAAACATTACGAGGACTACCTGCATCTACCAGCATAGGAGAACATTAGGACACATTACATCCCAAGGACTACTTGTGTATACCACTATGCAAGAATCGCCTAGGTGCACACCAAGTTTCTTATGATCAGTGGACTTCTTATCATCTACAACATGGGAGCATTCCATGACACATTAGTCCCAAGGACTACTTGCATCTACCACCATGTGAGACCTGTCTCCAGCATAGGAGCACGCCAGGACACATTACGTCCCAAGGACTACCTGCATCTACCACTATGTGATGTTGACTAAATTGTCATTGATTCCAAAAAACTTGTATCGGTGTGTCTTGGTGCCCCTTGAGGATCCCCTATGTGTTAGAAGTAATTCAATGTCAAAGGAGACCTTTTGACCTTGTCCAAGCCCAATTCTGAAGCCCTTGGATCCCTTTGGTCAATGGAAAAATCCTTGTACACCCTGTATAGTGGTCAAGCACCCCTAAGTTGTTTTATGGTTCCCCAGTACCACAAACATGCCTTATTACCCTAGATTGTTTTCTTGGTGGGTTGAAGAAGCTGCAAGAGTCTGTTGATTCCTAGAAAATCCCAGGTACCGAAAGTAGGGATTCTCCCTAATAACCATTCCCAATTAGATGGTTTATCATTTGGTGTGGGAAATCCGTCCGGTTAGCGGCTTGGCTACCGTAGAATTAAATGGGAGTTTCAATCTTATTTTACTGGTTGCAGCCTGGTCCACCATTTATGTGTGTTTTTATTTTTTTAAATGATATACAAGTGCCTAAATTGAATGCATATGATCAGGAAGCAAAGACTTCATAATGTGATGCATAGGTTCTTACCTCCTGTCTTATTCTCTTTGTTCCTGAATCATAGAAAGCAAATAACATCTATGATAAACTAAATTATCCTATCTAACCTATCCCCAAGGAGCAAGATTATTATTTGTGTGAGTAATGTACTGTATTTTATGCACAAAGAATTTTATAGATAGCTGATATAATTCAGAATACATAAACAAAGTAGAAAATTACCATAGAGATAGTTCAGTGTTTGTTAAAGCATTCATTACATCAATTGTTGCATAAGCTTCATAATAATGAAAGGAAATCATTCACAACATAGAAATGGTTCAGAAGTTAGAACGATATCACAAATTTGTAGAGTAAGCTAAAACATAAATAGTTCTATATTCAACCATCTCCATAGCATGCATTTAAAACTCCAACAAATCTTTCTCCAGCAGAATTTTAATACTCTTTATTATAACAAGAAACAGTTCTTCTTACATCAAGCATTTCGCATATTAGATCTAGAAAAGTCCTTCTCTCATTTGACTCTTCCTATATTTATACATTTCAAAATGAATTTTGGTCTCCCTGCCCTTTGGTCTTCCTCAACTTTCGCTTACATAGAGTTTGTATTTAGTGTGTTCAAAAAGTAAATACAAAATATTACAAATATATCCACGTGTGGATAGGAAAAAAACACTTAAGTGGACTCAGTCAAACTAATTATGAATTGCTTCCAGGTCGAAGAATTTGAGGCAATTGTCTCAAACTTTGTGGGCTCTAAAAATCTAACTGTGACCTCATGCTTGGATAGCTGGCCTTTTATGTCTGCTACTCTTGGAGGAGTCACTCTCAGAAAATATTCTAGTAGACAGTTAATAACTGCTGCTTAGGCCACTAAACTCTTTATCACCTTTGCATCTAAACCTTTAATTAGATGAATATTTAACTCATCTTCTCGTAGCTTATCCTTTAGTTGTTTTAAGTGTTTTTCATGTGCTGAAAACTCCTACAACATTTGCGCTGAAGAGGTAAGACATTTTTTGTGAGTTATAAGCATCTTCCAATCAAATTCTGTACATTTGTCCATTGTCTTTTCCACTGCTTCCATCAACTTCTCAACAGCTCTACCACTAAAATTTACAATATCATATTCGATCTACAATTTTCCTCGACTTTTTATAGGTGTGTTTTTTGGATGCTCAGTGTTTATCTCTAACCATGTCAGCTAGCCTTATATGGTCTTCGCAATTTATTGGGTTCTGTCGTTGAATTTACTAGCCACTGTTGAGATCTTCGGCAGTTGATCTTTGACTTCCTTGATCTAGAAAACTTCTTCTTCCAACTTGACCTGTACTTGATATTATTTTATTCTAAGTAAAAGACCATGCTCTCTTAGATGTGCTATGTCTATTTTCCTTTCATTGGCTTCCTTCAAAAGTACTTCCAAGGAACTATTATGTGCTTCAAGTTCTGTGATTCAAACTTCGTGCTCCTCTGCTTGTTGATCAACTGCGGATTTCTGAACTTCCATTTCTACTATCTTGTCTTCGAATTTCTGCTTCACCCTATCAAGGGTCATGTTTTATTGTTTTAAATTATCCCTTTCCTCCCCTAGGATTTGATAACCCTACTAAATCTTCTCATAGTCTGAAAGTGTGTCTTCATATTTTCTCTTAGACTCTCGGCCTACTCTTTCCTCCTTCCATAAAACCTCCTTCATTTCTGTCATTTTATCTTTATATTGATCAAGGGATTCAATGAGCTTGCTAATATTATGAGAATTTGTAGTTGCAGTTGCAACACCCATGGAGGCCATTTGTTTGGGATATTCTTCTCCATTTTTTAGGACCGTCTTCTTAGTCACTGTGGTGATTCCGGGTTGAGTTCCTATCTTTAAATTATTCTCCCTTTTCCACGAAATGGACTTCCTTTTGAGATTAAAAAATACGTCCTCCTAGCATGGAACTTCATGTTGTTTAGACATGGTAAATGGCACCAATCCCAATTCAACCATATGGAGATGCCCTCCGGTAAGTATATTGCTTGAAGTGGAAGGGATATTTTTGGTACTATCCGGAGCAAGATATTGTCCTTGATTTTCATTATCTAGCTCTTCCTGGTATTTCTTTCTTTTCTCTTCTATCACCTCTCCCTGGTTTTGTGCTCACTACTCTGGATTTCGAGCTTCTTGAGCTATTGATATTTCCAACTCTGCAATATTTTCTTTGATAGCTTCTTCTTTCTTTATCTACTCTTCTTCTTGCTCATTTCTAGCAGTTTCTTCTTTCTATTTTCTTGCAGTTTATTGTTCCTCCTTTTATTGACGGGCTTCTTTAGCTAAACGTTTTCTTGCACCTTCTTCTAGTCTACGAGTAGTATATTCATTTTCTTTTCTTGCAGCTTCTTCCTTCTATCCCTTTGGTTCTAGATTGTTGTTTCCACTGCCTTTAAATCCAGATATTGAGTTCTTCTTTTTAAGCCACCTATTCAAAGAGGTCATGTTGTAAATATTCTTGTACCTTTCTTCATCCTTGTCCACATAATCTGCATATTTGAAATTTACCTTAAGAAGTGCTCAATGGGATACAACTCTACCCTGTCAGTCATTCCTGTGAAATCTCTTTTGTCCGAAGTGAAATATTTCCAGTTCCTTAACGAACTCTAGGGCACTCTTTGTAGAAATTGTAAAGCCTTGAGGGCAGAAGTAATTTCATAAACAAGTTAAGGATCTAGGCACACAATTAACCTCACTGAGAATTGTAGAGAATTAGCATAAGGAGAGAAGAAGAATAATTAATGAACACACATTAATGAATGATCAATAAATGATAATTGATATTATTACATATGTAATACATCCTTATAAAGGAAAATAGAGTTTCTAGAAGACAATTCAAGCTAGCTCATAAAGCAGGCTTACTAATTATGATAAACCCCATAGTTGGCTAAAACACTTTCCCAATCTATCAAGCACCTCACGAATTAGAAATAGCATGTGTGAGTGATGATGAGTGAATGAAGGAATTTCTAATCCTAGAATATGGAGAGAAAATAATGGAGGATGGGTTGGCAACAAAAGCTGCCAGTTTCCTAGTTGACTAGCTTTACCTTATCCACATAAAAGCAAGATAAAGAAGATAAAGCAGAATAAAGAAGAATCTGTTGTAAAGCACAGTTACCAATTCTAGATGGCCATAAAGTGGTCAAGATCAACCAAAAATCAGAAATAAATAATTCCTNTCTAAGGTGCAAGTGGATGCCAACTATCTAAGCTAGTGGGTAGGAAATTAATCAAATAATGATTAATTATTTTATGAGTGGGTTTATTATATTCCAAAAGCCCCCTTTAAGCCTAGATTTATGATGATACTGAACTAATCAGAAATATATATGCATATAGGGCCTGGCAGCAAAGCTATGGTCACCCTTTTACAATTTATTGTGTTCAAAGAAATGAGAAAAGAGGCAAAACCTCAAGGGGAAAATACTCCCTCAAGAAAGGACATGAAAAGCAATACCAAAAAATGCCGAAATGCTGGTGTTTCTACTGCTCTAAACTAAATGCTGATGTCTGGAGGAATTTTCTTCTTGGGAAGAAGATAAATCTGCTCACCTGGACCAAGGACAACTGCAGGATGGAAACTAGGACCATGTAGAATAACTGAGATCCAATGATGTGAAGGAAATACTGAAGGATATTGAGACTTGTAATCATCTCCAAGATGATGAGATGAATTTAACTTCGAATGAGTAGAGATGAAATCAGATCCAGATAGATGAAATAACTTTCTAAGCGAATATGTAATGTCTCCATCTTCATTTACACAGAGAGGATGTGTGCAAGTGATCATGTAGGAACATAGAGAAGGCATATGATCAAAGAGTGAAAATTCATGGGCTCCATGGGTTGATATAATTTCCAAAGAATCCAAGAGATCACATATAAGCACAACATTAGACTCATGGGAATATACTGGTAAACAATACTCTATGGTAGAAGAATGTAAGGAGGAAAGGTAGTGATGTTCAAAATATTTAAGGAGGCTCTGTGAATGAGTTCCAAGAACAAAGGAGGAGATGCAGAAGTACATGGGATCAAGTATGGTAAGTGGTAAGACACTAAAAGGACTTGAATTTGCTAAGACAACATCCTGGAAGTCACTCGGTTGCACACCATCAAGGAGAGAGGCATGCACAAAGTGTGAGAGGTCTAGCATATGGATCTCAGAATCCATGATAGAAGACATAGAGAACATTGAATGTGTGAGTGAATCATCAATAGCAATAACAACTCCATTAGTCACTTATTTTTCATCAACAACATCATAAGAAGATCAATCAAGATATTCTACTTCAAGAGACACAGAAAAAGATGGCTCTTCAATATTTGCTTCTTGATTGAAAGAGGAAGCATTTGAATCAAGGAGAGTAGTAGCAACAAGAATTGTATGAGAAAATTCTTCTTCATGATCAACTTCATCAAAGACTGTAGAGGCTGAGACATATTGAGAGAGAGAAATCATTGAGGAGCTAGAGGCGCTCTCCACATAGCTAGAAGGATCCTCATTGTCCTTTCCTGAAACTCTATGTAATGTTGTCAAGAGATCCTTTGGGTATTCAAGATAATCAATAAGGTAGCGCATGCTTGGAGAGATAGCTAGAAAAATAGCTCCAATTGCTCTATCAAAGTCATTCAACCAATCACTTGGCTCTTCATAAGATTCTTCACCATCTCCAATAGATATCTCATAGAGACCTTTTCACTTTATATATGAAATCATCTTCAATTTCCACTCTGAATAGCATGTGAATGGAGAAAGAAGAGGAACTGATACTCTTGAATCCATTTGAAGTTGAACCTGCAAAATAAACCTGCAAATATGAAAAGGAGGATTAATTAATGAACTCTCAAATATATGATATCATGTAGAGCCTTGATATCCTATGCTCTAATACCATGTAGAAATTCTAAATTCTTGATGGAATAAGGAATTTTGTAAACAAGCTAAGGATCTAGGTACACAATTAACCTCACAGAGAATTGTAGAGAATTAGCATAAGTAGAGAAGAAGAAGAATTAATGAACACACATTAATGGATGATCAATAAATGATAATTGATATTATTACATAGGTAATACTTATAAAGGAAAATAGAGTTGCTAGAAGACAACTCAAGCTAGCTCATAAAGCAGGCTTAGTAATTATGATAAACCCCATAGTTGGCTCAAACACTTTCCCAATCTATCAAGCACCTCACAAATTAGCAATAGCATGTGTGAGTGATGAGGAGTGAAGGCAGGACTTGCCAATCCTAGAATATGGATAGAAAATAATGGAGGATGGGTTGGAAACAAAAGATGCCAATTTCCTAGTTGACTAGATTTACCTTATCCACAGAAAAGTAGGATAAAGTAGATAAAGTAGAATAAAGCATAATCTACTGTAAAGCGTAGTTACCAATTCTGGATGGCCATAAAGTGGTCAAGATCAACCCAGAATCAGAAATAAATCATTCATGGGATATAGATGGCAAGTGTTGACTCTAAGGTGCAAGTGGATGCCAACTATCTAAGCTAGTGGGTAGGAAATTAATCAAATAATGATTAATTATTTTATGAGTGGGTTTATTATATTCCAACATTCTTGACTTTAGAAAACTTATAACTCCCCAAATAAAAAGGTAGTGGTGGAAACACAACTTTTTTCAGATCAAATAAGTGACTTCCAAAGCCATACAAGAAAAGTTGTCTCATAGCTTCCTTATGAACTATGTAATATGTAGAATATATTGGTAGCAATCAGGGTGCTTTAGTCCCTCCATACATCCTGAGGTATGTTACTTCTTCAGGGAAGAAGTAATACCCAAACTCTTTGATATATGCCAAATCTCGTTCAGATAAGCACTTACACTCCTCCAGAAAAATCAGTTGGTATAGAGGCATCAACAACTCTTCACATATTAGCTGGTAGTGACAGTGGTATTTGTGGGTCCCCAGTATTTGATATGCTGTGTAAATAAGATATTTTCCTCCTTTCCATTGGCAGTTGAGTCTCTCAAATGGGTGGAAGAAAAGTATGCAATCAACCAAAAAGGATCCCATGTAGAATTCAGATTTTCCCTGGTGGAAACATTCTTGGGCTGCCATAATGGAAGTAGATAGACTATTGGCTACTATATCGGCCCAGTTGAAAATTTTCCCCTTCATGGCTACATGGTAAATGAGGGGGATCCATCCAAACTTATAAGTTCTATCATCAGCTCTGCTGAAAATCCTATTCAGCATCAGCACTACCATTCTGTATGGGGTATGTAAATGAGCAGTTTCGTATTCTCCAGATTGCTTGTGCCTGAAAGTATTTCCTTCAACTACCATCATCTTTGTTGTAGCTATGTAATCAAATTTTAAATTTTTTACCGAGTCAGTTGTCATGCTAATTTCTGACGGAGGTAGGCTGTATGATTTTGCTATAAATCTAGGTGTGAAGGATGCAAATCCTTTGTCCTCCATGTTGTTGATTATCATCCTTGATGCATCCACTTTGGGTAGAATCCATCCGATGACCTATGCGCAAGAAATACCTCTAGCCTAGTGGATACCTTGGTGATTCCAGATCTCAGTATATTATCATATAAGGCTACATCTTCCAACCCTGCCTCTAGAACCTTCTTCTCCACAAGCATGTGGTAAATTTGAACCCATTTGAATTCGGGTTCTGCCTCGGTGACTGACTTTGTATCTTCCCAGATTATTTCTACCCTTGGTGTGGGTGAGGTTTCTGCATCTGAGTCAGACTCTACAATCTTCTCCTTCTTTTTTCCCTTCTTCGTCATGCTATCTGGTATAAGCTGTGACTACAATAACACAACAAAAATATTTCAACATTTACATCATTAAACAAACTTATGCATTAGAACGAGAAAAGATAAATGACTATGATATGCTAGGAAAACTGTTTAAGAAACAAAATTAGTATTCTACCTTACCCCGCTATCCTCGCCCATCAGGACAAGAAAAAAAACCCCTCAGCTTAGTATGTCAACATTTTGGTAACAAAACCCTTGCATAGGTGAGCCTCGGCCTCTGTACTCTAGAATGAAAAAAATAACTCAATCACCTGCGATACCCTTCCACCCACAGACACAAAAAACTCTAAGAGGCTCACAGCCCATAGGCAATGCACCGAGGCTGGACGATGACGATGACCTAGGTTCAAACCATCATGCTAAACATCCCTCAGCTGAAAGATACAATAAAATAACCAAAACCTAAATGGATTGCTAGGGGAAACTGCAGCCTCTACTATCGCCCAAAGGCGAGAACCGGGTTACCTCCATGATGGGGAAAATATCAGGCCTCTGGAGATTCATCATTAGCTAATAGGATCACAGATGAAACACCTCCAAACAAAAACGTGAAGCTCCTCGAGCAGGTAGGGTGGCCATGACTAGCTAAAAAACCTTGAAAAGGAAACGATGATACCTAAAATGCAGGGAGGGAAACTTTTTAAACCCAAAAAAAAAACACCTACCCACCCCTGCACGATGAATCAACAGTTGACAGCTTGAAGCTAAAATCAAATCACCAATAAAATAGAAGGTAAATGGAAACCTACCTGGCAGGCGACAGGCTTGACAAACATGCATGAATGCTTTTCCCGATGCATCACATGAGATCCAAACAACGACTTCCACCAACCACGCAAAGTATTGAGCGAGATAAAACAAATCATGACCAATAGCTTAGAATTCTCACCGTAAAAACAAACATTGGTAAAAAACATTTCCACCGGTATATAAATAGATATCCATGGGTAAAACCAATTAAAACGGTAAGTAAAGCATTTAAAACCCGAACGCACGAGGTCCAAATTCTTCTTGCACCAAAACACAGCGCATCGGGTGATTGAAAATAAGTCAAATGAAAACATCCCTGACAATGGCGGCTCCAGCACCCCCCACACAGCCGCAACTATCGAATTTAAACCTGAAAAGATGCCTTCTTTTCATCGCGGCTTCGACAGTCAATATGGAATGGAAAGAAACAATGAATGTCTGCCATCGTAGAGGCTTAAACAATGAAAATTCTTCCGCTGAAGCAGGCTTGGCTGAAGATCAGGTGGTCGAGAGAAATCACTTCCCGCCATTGTGGCGAAGAGAAAAGAAATCACCCGACACAACAGATCTCCAAACAAAGCTAAGGATTGGTCTTGGAAGTTAAAAAACATACATCGTTGCAACAGAAAGATGACCATTCATCCGATGAAGTGGGGGAAAAAGAATCGAAAATAGTTCCGATATTCAAACCAAAATCCCACCCATCGTTGTAGCTGAAAAGAGAAACATCATCCGCCGCAGTGGGAAAAAAAAAGACCGATTGTGCTTTAGACAAATCCTCCTCTTTAGCAGCTTGAAGGACAATATCGATGTGCTATTGCGGATAGAATCTCAACAAACTTCCACTATGATGGCTCCGACAAAATAAGAAAAATGCAAATAAAAGGTCAGCCGCTGTAGCGTCTCCAAACTTGAAAAACCATCCATTGTAGCAGGTTAAACTTTAAGATCCAATCATTGTGGCAGCTCACGAGAGACTTTTATGACTTAGTGAAAAAGCAAAAATGTTGAAACTTTCCCATGACAAAAACAAGCCATGAATGCTAGATTTCAAAATTCAAAATGCCTAAGAAGAAAAACTAAATTTCAAAGGGGGGCCCTAAAAAAATGCTAAACTTTTTTGGGGTAATAGTTGCAGCGACAACAATTGGTGACTAGCTGGTGAACACAAATCTCTGGAAAAACTAACATTTAAGACCAAAAACTACTTTATGGTATTATTTTAAAACAACTCATCCCAAAACTTGTCAATATTTCTTTAAGATGTCTAGACCTTTCTAGGAATGTAAGATTTAGAACTTTAAGATTGATTATGGTCCACTAGGGTAGGGTAACCAGGTTTTCAGAGTCCTGATAACTCTTATGAGGCCAAAATATGGGGTTCATTTACTTCTGCATTTGGATGCTTTTAGCTCAGACACCACAGGATTGTAATAGAGTGTGGACAGACATATTTGTTTGTTCCTCATTCCCATGCCTTTTGCATTCTTTTGATGCTTTTATACTTTTGGCCTTTTGAGTCTTCTCAGATTTCTCCTTTCATTTGAAACTTGGTTTAGGTTCTTCCATCCATAGTGTCCTTTTGTGTGAGAGATAGTTTGTTTTCAGCTCACGAATGGAGAAGAACCTATGAGCAATTTTGTCCATTTACTGATTTTATTCAATATGTCATTTGATGCATGATTTTATTCTGGGAAATTTTACTCTTTTAAACCGTCTTGATTTTATTTATGGCATGGGATCATTTTAAATACCATACGCATGTCCATCTTGCTTAGTTACTGTGGGTCCATTGCTATCAGCTTCCTAGGACAGATTTTAACGTGAAGCGAATGGAGCCCCAAAATAGTATTCTAGACTCCTCGTACCTTAGTTATTTAACAGATTTAAACATGACTTCAATTTAATTTAAGATAACCTCACTTCAAATAGTATGTCAAATTAAAGAATCTTATCCTGATATATTTTATGATATAGGTAAATCCAATAAGAAGCCTTCTTGTCAAAAGAATATTTGCAGTTTTCCCAAATTCCAATGTCCCCCAAACACCAAAAGTTGTGCTGGATTATTTGAAAACTGGAATAAAGAAAATAAAACAAACTGAAATAAATCAGCTGCAAAGAAAGCAAAGAAAATCTAACTAAAGCAAACCTAACTATGAAAAATTGAAGCAAAAACAAAGGTTTATTTATGCACAAAAAACCTCAAAAGCATCAAGTAAAATAAGGTTTGAGAACCAAACCATTGATTGGTAGATTCTCTTCCCACCCCTGCAAATCCTGTAACTTATATGTTGAGGGGCCTAGCTTTTCTGAAATCTGAAATGGGCCTATCCATAAATGTTGAAACTTAGTGTGCTTACCCTTTTCATCATTCGAGTGATCCCACTTCAGAACCAAATCTCCTACTTGAAAATCTTTATTCCCGAACTTGTGCTTGTCAAACCATCTTTTCACAATCTCTTGTTGGTGCTTAAACCTTTCCTTGGACTTGGATCTAGACTCTTGTAATTTCAGCAAAGTGTTGATTCGGGATTGTAAAACCTCACTATTAGACCCTCTAGATGCTTGGGCTAACTGAGAAGAAGGAAATAATATGTTAGGGGGCAGGATAGCTTCTTTTATGTAAATTAAGGTATAGGATAACACACCTAAGGAGTTATTGGGTGTAACTCAATCAACCCAAAGTGCATTAGGAAGAGCTATATGTCATCTTCTCTTATTTTCTATGATAGTTTTCTTTAGAATACTAGTGAGATTTTTATTAGTAGATTTAGCTAACCCATTACCTTATGGATAATAGTTAGTAGAATAATGTAATTTAATTTATTTCTCATTAGAAAATGCAGTAATATTAATTGACAAAAAATAAGATGCATTATCAAAAACCAGGGAAATTGGAACCCCAAACCTGGTCATAAAAAGGTGTTGTAAGAAATCCATAACTGCATCTTCATTTACTTTCCATAACGGGATTGCTTTCACCCATCTGGTAAAATACTTTGTGGTCGTGAGGATGTACTTGTGTTGCAATGAATAATTTGGATTAATCTCTTCGATAATATCAATTCCCCATTGCTCGAATGGTTCAGAAATAATAACTGATTGTAATGACCCTGCTTCCTTTGCTTGTCTTCCCCGCTCCTTTGGCATGTATCACATTTCCTTACGTAAGTGTGAGCGTCTTTAAACAAAATTTTCCAATAGTATCCATCCTTTAGAATCTTGTGTGATGTGTTATCTCCTAAAAAATGACCTCCAGTAGGGCCATCATGCAATTCTTTAACGACTTTGGTTGCATCTTCTTGTTCCAAGCATCTGAGAAAAACTCTGTCATATTTTTTTTCTAAAAAGAACTCGGTCAATTATCTGATATAACGTTGATGTTAAGCGTAATGCTCTTCTTTGTTTGGAATTCCAATGTTGAGGCAAGTATCCTTGTTGAAGATAGTGTACCGGGTCTCTGTACCAGGATTTTGGGGCTGTAAATATAGGACACACATCGATCATGTGCAATTCAACCTCATTCTTCCAATAATCATCTTCATCATCCTGAATTTCAGCCATTAGTTTGCAAAGTCCTTTCCCTTTGATGATATTTTCTGTTTTAAATTCTATGTCATACTCCTGCAAGGATGTCACCCAGTTTCCTCTTCTTTCTCCTAACTTTTTCTGTATGAAAAGAGTCAGGACTGTCGAGTGTGGAACGACTACTTTGGTTCTATTCTTAAGTATGTATGGCCTGAAATGTTTTACCGCCTTAAAAACTACATATGTGTGTTTATCAACTGCAAGGTAATTGAACTCAGCACCTTGTAAGCCATTTCTCATGAATGATATGGGGTACTCATCTCCCCCTTCTTCCTTCTACGTAAGCACTGCTGCTAGCAAGTTATCCGAAGCAAAAGTGTATAGAATGAAATATTTCTCAAAATTAGGACTTTTGAGAGAAGGTGCACGGGCTATTTATGTTTTAATTTTGTTAAATGCACTTTTCTCTAAGTCGGTCCATTTAAATTGAACACTTTTCTTGACCATCTGTTGCAAAGGTCTTACTATTTGAGCAAAATCAGGCACAAACCTTCGCACAAAATTTATTTTCCCCATGAAATATTGCATACCTTTCTTATTATGGGGTAAAGGGATCTGTGATATAGCTTTAATCCTTTCTGGGTCTATGTAGATCCCCTTCTTAGAAATTATGTGACCCAAAAGCTTTCCTTCTAATACAACGAAAAACACATTTCTTTGGATTTAGAGATATTCCATATTTCCGACATCGATAAAAAGTTTGCCCTAGATGAAAAATATGTTCTTCTCTTTTCTTGGAGAAAACTGTAACATCATCCAAATAAACCACCATGCTATGGCCAATTAAACCTCTTAAATCTATGTCCATCGCCCTTTGGAATGTTGCTCCAGCATTAATAAGACCAAAAGGCATTCTTTTGTACGCAAAAGTCCCCCATTTAGTTCTAAAAGTGGTCTTCAATCGATCTTGTTCTTCTACCAACACTTGGTCTTAGCCTGAAAATCCGTCTAGCAAAGAGAATAGCTCGGAGCCTGAGACCATCTGCAATATCTGCTCCATCGACTGGACTGGGTAGTCATCTTTGTCCAAGGCGTGATTTAAATTCCTGAAATCTACACAAAGTATAATTTCCCTAGACTTCTTTCTCACTAGTACCAAATTTGCAACCCACTCCGAGTTTCTCACTCTAAATATAATCTTGGCATCAAGGAGCTTCTTTACTTCATTTTTAATCAGGGGTTCTAATTTAGGATGCATCTTCCTTAAGGGCTGCTGAAATGGTTTGACTCCTGCTTTAATTGGGACTACATGTTGTATAATGCGGGTGTCGTAAGTCTTAATATATTCATATGTCTAAGTAAAGACATCCTTATATTGTTTAAACAAGATAATGAAATTGCTTATTTCCCTTGGTGAGCAACACTTTCCCAAGTTTACCTATTTGGGTTCCGCTTCTGACCCTAGATTCACCAGCTCAAATTGCATAGATGAACTAGGCATTTTGACATTTGCTGGTCTTCTAAAGTTGTTATTCAGATCAAAAATTCCTTCCAAGGTTCTAACCCCTTTGGGTACAAAGTTCCCATTTTTGAGATTTGCTTGATGTTCCTCGTCATCAATTACAGACCCTTTGAAATTCTCATCTTTAGTTAGAAACTCTAGCTTTTGTGGATCATCATCGAACACTCTCAGATTAGTGATGTTGTCTAGTACAACAGGCCCGAAAATCAATTCAATTGAACATCTATTATTAGTAGGAACAAGTATTGCAGCTGAAGTAGCTAACAAGTCAGTTGTTGCATTTTTCAACCTAGGAATTGAATTAATATTAAATGCATAAAAATATACTAGGAGGTCCCAAACTTTCAATGTTATTTTCTGCAGCCTTTACTAGCATACTGATTGAGGGGACATTCTGCCATGTTATGACCAAATTGGGTATAGTTTGAGTATTATTTCGGATTTTCTTCACATTCTCCTAGATTTTCTTAATCTTGGGAAGTAATGCATTATCCTCAATCAGTGGACCCTTGCTTCTTTTTGTAACATTTACAATTGACAATTGTATTTCCTTAGTATGTTCTTCATTCTCTAACCCCAACATGGGTGCAAAATCCCACAAAACCATGGCAGTTTCCTTTGGTGCCTCCTCCGATCCATGAGCTTTTTCCTCTTCGACCAAGTTTCTGTTAACTTAGAATCCAACAACTTATTCATAACCAAAGTCACCAAGTTCCTTTGAGAGTGATGTCTTTGATGAAATGTGTAAAACTTTTCCATTCGAACTTCAGTTAAATTCATAGCAGATGGACTGTGTGTGGGCGGTTGGGATGTGCCACTTTCATCTCTTCTCTTGTAATAAGGCTTGAATTGTTTCTTGGCTTCCTTCTCTTTCTTCATGTAAACGATTTTGTTGGATAACTTCTGTACCATTTTGACCACATTTTCTAATTCATGAGAATGTTCATCCTTGGGCCTTGTCAACAACAATGGTTTCTTGCCACCAAAATTTCATACTTCTGGTTCTGCAAAATATTTATTTACACTTTCAAGGACAGCTTCTATTTTTTCAGCCTCCTCATAAGTTCTCACCAAGGAAGTCTTTACTGATATTTTAACAAACATTGCTATGTCGGGGCCAAGCGCTGAAGTGTAATATTCAATTAAGGTCTCCTAAGCAGGTTTTATGGTAGCACTGAAATTATTTAAATGTGTGGAAAACCTCTGACTAAAATATTGCACTTTCTCTTTCTTTTCCTTCCTTAGAGAAATTAATTCCTTCATCAAGGTAGTCGTAGTTCTTTGGCTACCAAACTTGTTCTTAAACAATATTTCAAAAGTATTCCAGTCAGTGATTGAATTTTCCTATAAGACAGAATACACTGGCATTGTTTTACCTTTAAGAGTGTGCGGGAATAGCCTGCATACTACATCTTAATGCTCTACAACCAAACCTTCTAATGCTAAGAAAAATCTCTGCAGGTGATCATCTATAGGAATTCCTTTTCTCGGATCAAAATTAGGAAATGACTTTTCAGGATTCTGCCGTAAAGCATGTAATGGATGTGTCAGGGAGAGGGGAGACTTGCCCCTCCAAGCTTGTGGTGGATTAGGTTGATTTGCATTCGGATTTAGAGGTGAATTTTCGGCCATGATTCATCAAGGAGATTGAGGTGGGGATTAGAAAGGAGATTGAAACAAAGACCAAAGAGGTGAACTGTACGGGGATTCAGGTCCCAATTGGTTAAGAGGTTGGTTAATCTCTTGTAAGGATAAGTCTACTAACTCTTCTAAATTTCCTACCAAGAACAAATTTCCTATGTAAACCAAATCCCTTCTATGAGCTTGTCTTCTTGGTAAGTCTTGAATATTCGGCAATCCTCCAAGCTTCTTTTCATATGATCTTGTAATTCTCTTTAAATCATTTACTACTTCAAAAGAAATAGGATAAAGGTTCTCTTGAACTTTTGACTCAGGGTCAACTCTTCCTTCAAGAATGGAGCCTTTGGGAAAAATAGTTTCTGAACTATCACTGGTGAAATGATCTTGATAAAATGGATTTCCTCAGCCAGCCATGCAATGGCGACCCTCCTTCTAGCGCCAAAATTGTTGATGCCCGGAAAATCCTAGCTATCGATAGTAGGGATTCTCCCAAATAACCATTCCCAATTAGATCGTTTATCGTTTGGTGTGGGGAATCCATTTGGTTAGCAGCTCGGCTACCATAGAATTAAATGAGAGTTTCAATCTTATTTTACTGGTTGCGACCCGGTACACCGTTTATGTGTGTTTTTATTGTTTTTTAAATGATATGCAAGTTCCTAAATTGAACACAGATGATAAGGAAGCAAAGACTTCACAATGCAATGCGTAGGTTCTTACCTCTCGTCTTATTCCTTTTGTTCCTGAATCATAGAAAGAAAATAAAAACTATGCTAAACTAAATTATCCTATCTAACATATCCCCAGGGAGCAAGATTATTATTTGTGTGAATGATGTACTGTATTTTATGCACAAAGAATTTTACAGATAGCTGATATAATTCAGAATAAATAAACACAGTAGAAAATTAACATAGAGATAGCTTAGTGTTTGTTAAAGCATTCATTAAATCTATTGTTACATAAGCTTCATAACAATGAAAGGAAATCATTCACAACATAGAAATAGTTTAGAAGTTAGAACGATCTCACAAATTTGTAGGGTAAGCTAAAACAAAAATAGTTCTATATTTAGCCATCTCCACAGCATGCATTTGAAACTCCAACAGCTCCTTCTCCAATAGAATTTTAATCCTATCTATTATAACGAGAAATATTTCTTCTTACAACAAGTATTTTGCATATTAGAGCTAGAAAAGTCCTTCTCTCATTCGACTCTTCCTATATTTATACATTTCAAAATGACTTTTGGTATCCTTTCCCTTTGGGCTTCCTCAACTTTCATTTACATAAAGTTTGTCTTTAGTGTGTTCAAAAAGTAAATACAAAATATTACAAATATATCCATGTGTGGATAGGACAAAAACACTTAAGTGGACTCAGTCAAACTAATTATGAATTGCTTCCAGGTCGAAGCATCTGAGGCAATTCTCTCGAACTTTGTGGGCTCTAAAAATCTAACCATGACCTCATGCTTGGACAACTAGCTTATGTCTTCTACTCTTGGAGGATTCACTCTTAGGAAATATTCTAGTATATAGTTACTAACTGCTGCTTGGCCCACTAAACTCGTTATCACATTTGCATCTAAACCTTTAATCAGTTGAATATTTAACTCATCTTCTTATAGCTTATCCTTCAATTTTTTAAAGTGTTCTTCATGTGCTAGAAACTCCTGCAACCTTTATGCTGAAGAGGTCAGACATTTGTTGTGAGTTATAAGCATCTTCCTATAAAATTCTGTACATTTTTCCTTTGTCTTTTCCACTGCTTCCATCGACCTATTAGCAGCTCTACTACTAAAATTTACAATATCGTATCTGATTTGCAATTTTTCTGGATTTTTTACAGGTGTGTTTTTTGGATGCTTAGTGTTTGTCTCTAACCATGTCAGCTGGCCTTGTAGGGTCTCTGCAATTTCCTGGGGTTTTTCCTTGAATTTACTAGCCACTGTTGAGATCTCCTGCAATCGATCTTAGGCTTGCTTGATCAAGAAAAATTCTTCTGCCAGCTTGACCTGTACTTGATATATTTTTCTTCTAAGTAAAAGAGCATGCTCTCTTAGAGGTGCTATGTCTATTTTCTTTTCACTGGCTGCCTTAAAACCTACTTCCAAGGAATTGTTCTATGCTTCAAGTTCTGTAATTCAAACTTTGTGCTCCTCTGCTTGGTGATCAGCTGCAGATTTCTAAACTTCCATTTCTGCTATCTTGCTATAACACCCCGGTTTTGACCTCGTTTGCATTAAATGCATATGATGTATATATTATAATTAATCGTAGTGTGGATCTAAAGGCAAAAAGCCTCACCATGGATTATCATTTTTATGTTTCGGTAATTAAATCGGTGTTAGTGGTATTTTGTGCTAGCCAAGCACTTTATGATTTTTAAATCATCGTGTAAATATGCAATTAATTAAAAACCCACAACCAGCTATGTCAATGCACCAATTATGAGATGGGGGCATGAATCCTAAGGATAAAGGGGGGGGGGGGTATTTAACCTTTGGAGCCAATGGGGAAAAGCCAAATTTCCATGAGAGAACCCATCAAACCGTCAACTACCTTTCTTCTCTTTTTCCCCAATCATTTATTTCTGCCAAAATGTGATTGAGTTAGTTATTGCATGGAATGGGAAGAGTATGGGAAAAAAATTGAATTAGGCAGAGAACACATTTTCGAAAAATGTGTTCTGAATTCCTTGGCCAGGAAAATGCCCAAAAACCTATGCCATTATGCCATGCATCCATGTTTTTCATTTTCCTCACCATTCTCCTTCGCGTTGGGGTTTTTGGGACAAGCTGGAGTTTTTCTTGTGTTTTTTCATTCCACGGTTTTGGTTATCGGCTTTATTTTCCCATGGATGGGAGGTTTTTTTGTAAATTCCATGGATTGGGTTGTCTTCCTCATGATTTTGGAGATCCTGGAATCCACCATTCATGTTTTCTATTGTGTTCTTTATTTTTCCCAAGGGTGGGATGTGGTTTTGCTAACAATCAGTGGCTGGGATCTCTCCTGCGAGTCTTTGTGTTGTTTCCACATCTCCATGATTATGGAATTTCGTGTTTCAGTATCGCACAACCAATGGGGGGTATAGACCCATGAATTTTGGGTGCTGATTGAGTTTGTTTTGGCCACGTTAGGGCCATTAACAAATCTAGAAATTGAATTGTTGTTAAGGGGTTTGTTTTACCCATTGTCGTTTACGTTTTGGTTGAACAACGTTTTCATCAATATCGGATCTTGCAATTGTTTTGGATTCCTCTACTATTATGATTTGGACTATTTTGGAGTGGAAATTGGGTCTAAGATAGCTTGATAAACCTAGTGGAAGAAGGAACCTCACAGACAGAGCTAGAGGGATTTCTTTCTTCTTTGCATGCCTTGAATAACACTGGAAGGGAAGGCATGGCCTGAGGGACTGTGTAGCAGAGAAGGGGATGCCTCCTTGTGTTGGGTGTGTGGATGTTTTAGAAGTCAGGTTAGATCTGGTGCACATGTCCATGGCTCTTTAATTGATCTCACTAGCTTAGCAGTCAGCCTTTCCAGCTCCTCTTTAGCCTGATCAACCCAACTATGTTGGCTTGGATGAGTTTCATGTATCCTTGGCTACGTGTGAGCCTGCTAGTGTTCCCCTTATTCCTTGTGGAAATCATGCCCATGTTGGGGGTGGCAGTGTTGCTGAGAGATTGATGAGCACACTGGCCTATGGTTGGGTGGAACATTCGAGCGACATAGTTGGTTGCGGGACAAGCTTCTTCTAAGATAAGTATTCTTGTGTTTAAATCCTTGCAACTGTGTTTTGTTTTATAAATCAATATGGACATGTTAAATGTTGTGAATAAATGAATTTTCTTTCGTTGATTGATAATCATTTATGCATCTATATATGCCTGCATTTCATTGCATTTTATATTGTGTTCATGGGGCTTAGTTTTCCTGGAATAGCTAGCAGCTATGTTAGTCGCATCCTCTCCGTCGAGTAGCGGGGTGGGGACGTGAAAATGTGGTATCAGAGGCTAAGGTTACAGTCATGGGCCTCAATGAACCATGAAGAGTCAACCTATGTGTCTAGCTGACAGAAGTCACAGCAGAAATTTTCCAAAATTTATCTAAGTGATTGAGAATTCTTCCTTGTCAGTTGAGAAATTTGAAGTGAGTCGACCATAGCAGATGGATTTTGAGAATTGAGCCACTGCATAGTGGTGAAATAATGCTGGAAATATTTCCGCAAGTAGCAAACGAAACTTGGGGATCGAGCTGATGTGCGGAAGCGAGGGAAAGAAGATCAAAGCCGCAAGGGCAACCAAGAAAGGTTGAAGGAAAGCCACAGCGACGGCTAGGTTTCCAGGAATCCGTCGACAGTCGCAATTTTTGAAGGGAGCGACAACGGTGGGTGACAATTGAAGATAGTTCCTCTACAGTGGAAACTTCGGTGGTTTCTTTCCAACACACTGGTGGGTGTAATTGTAAGAACGAGCTGCAATGATAGATAAGAACTCGAGAATGAGACGATGAATATCATCCGGGTCGAGCCAATACACGGAGGGTGAAAGAGAAAGAATGAGCCGACGAAGTAGCGGGTGGGAGAAGAATAAAGAGCTACGATGGTGGTGGAAAGAAAGGAAAGGACGAGCCGCAACGACGAAAAGAAAAAAAAGAAAGAGCCGCTATGGCGGCGGATGAGAAAAGAAGATGGAGCTGCTACAACGGCGGGTGAGAAATGAAGACGTAGCCGCAACGATGGTGGGTGAGAAAGGAAGAATGAGCCGCAACGGTGGCGGGTGGAATAGGAAGATACAACTGCCATGTCGGAGGAAAAATAAAATTCTTACTGAAACAGAGTTTTGGCAGGGCAATTCAGAAAGATTTTTCAGTGGGATTTCAGGGGCCAAAAAGATGGAAAAATGGTAGCATATTTACGCGCCATATTAAGCAAAATCGAAATATTTACAAAAAAAATAAAAATCCTTGACCCCTGTTGTCCCCTTCAGACAGTCGTTGTTGTGAAAGAAAATCTTGTTTTTGAGAAAGTTGTCAATATGATATTTTTCCAGATGAAGGTAGGTAATGTATAAATTCATGTGAATGTTATGCAGCTAACAAATTTTGTTTATTAACACATTTTGCATAATTATAATTAGCTTCAAAGAACAACATTCCACATAGTGTAGATTGCAAAAGTTGGGTTGCAGTTCTACCATGAGAACCTACGACATGTATGATGATGCACAGAACCCCAATGAGTACGAGGAAGATGCTATGGGGGAAAATATTCAAGCTGGAAATGCTAAGACAGAGTCAAATGGGAGAAGATTTCAAGATACTCCACCAGATTTGTAGCCACCATGAGAAGCCTAAGGGTGGAGATGCAAAGTTACAGGGCATATAATGAAAGGTTAGTTAAGGCTCTGGAGGAGCAAAATCAGCTGAATGCAGCCATGCTACAGAGTTTGACAGACATCCATAGGAGGATGAACTCTGGGGACTGGACAGTAAGAGAAGAAGGAATTAAAAGCATTGCTAGAAGAAGAAGAAGAAGGAGATCTCCTAGTGGGTCATCTGACTCCGAAGGATCCATTGATGGTTCAAGTTCTTCTTCTCACAAGAGTAAGAAAAAGACGCGCTACCAGAATCATTCCCATGATGAATTTAAGAAGGAAAGGATTCCTACCTTTAATCGTGAGATAAAGAATGGACAAGAATCCGAAGCTTGGCTTCTTGGGATGATAAAATATTTCCAAGTCCAAGACTATTCATGAAATATGAAGGCTAGAGTAGCCATCTTTCATTTGACTAGAAGAGCATCTATATGGTGGGAGCACTTCAGGAAAGTGAAAAAGATTAATGAAAGGCAGATTGTGTGGAAGTAGTTCTAGAATAATTTCAAGCAAAAGTACCTTTTTGACAGGAACTATGATGATAACATTAAGGAGTTCCATGAGCTGAGATTGGGACAATAAACCATGGAAGAGCATGAAAACAAGTTCTTTGAACTTTTGAGGTATGTCATGTACATAAAAGATGAAAAAGTGAAGATCCATCATTTCCTGAGTGGATTGCCTCAGTCTTACAAAGACAAAATTGAGTTTTATGAACCTAGAACTCTTGAAGAATCCATAAGGAAGGCTAAGTATTGCTATGAGCAAAGCAAAGAAAAACCTAATTATCATAAAACATGGAAGGACAACATGAATGAGAAGTCTGAACAAAGGAAGAAAGGTTTCAAACCTTCTAACTTTAGGAATCAACAAAATCAACCATTCCAAGTTGATAAGCATCCAGCTAGAGTGGTTGGAGAAAATCCTAGAGAACCACAGTATAACATAGGACCACTCCAATGTTGGAAATGTGGAGGACCCCACATGCGTAGGAATTTTCAACTTGAGAAAGAGAATGCAAGGCCATCTTACAACATTCAAGAGTCAGCAATAGTGGGTCAAGTAGCAAGGGTTGTCCCTAGGATCTATGCAGCACTGGAGGACCGCCAGGAAGATCACCAGTCAACTTTGATTGAAGTTGCAGGTAAGATTGTCAAGCAATATGTTTCTATTTTGATTGACCCTGGTTCTACTCATAGTTACATTACTCCTAGAGTAGTGGAGATTTGTGCTTTTAAGAAAGTAAGGCATAGAAAATATTGGTTAGTTCAACTAGCCACTGGAACTAAGAGAAGGGTTAGTGAAGTGGTTGAGAAATGTCCATTGGTCATGAATGGATTGGTCACTTATGTAGATCTGAATGTTCTACCACTTGGTTCCTATGATTTTCTCATTAGAATGGAGTGGTTAGAATCTCACAAGGTAAATATTGATTGTTATAATAAGAATTTTGAATGCATGGATGAAGAAGGGAACCCAAGGGTTGTGAAAGGAATTCCAAAGGTGATTTATGTGAGGCAGATTTCAACAATGCAGTTGAATAAGTTCTGTAGAAAAGGTTTCCAGTTGTATGTAGCTCAGATTTTGGAGGGAACAAAAAATGAGACTCCCAGATTGGAGGACTTTCATGTGTTGCAAGAATTCAGGGATGTGTTTCTGGATGAGATTCCAGGGCTTCCTCCAAAGAGAGACATTGATTTCAAAATTGAAATTGTGCCGAGACCAACACTAGTGTCCAAAACACCCTATAGGATGTGTACACTGGAAATTCTAGAGTTGAAGATGCAACTGCAATAATTGTTGGAGAAGAAGTATATCAGGTCAAGTGTGTCTCCTTGGGGAGCACCAGTTCTGTTTGTGAAGAAGACAGATGGTACACTCAATTTGTGTATTGATTACAGACAGTTGAACAAAGTCACCATAAAGAACAAATACCCTTTGCCTAGGATTGATGACCTCTTTGGTCAAACGAGAGGAGAAAAGGTATTTTCCAAGATTGACTTGAGGTATGGTTACCATAAGGTAAGAATCAAGGATGAAGACATTCATAAGACAACCTTCTGAACAAGGTACGGAAATTACAAGTTTGTAGTGGTACCATTTGGTATCACAAATGCACCAACTACATTTATGTGCCTTATGAATAGTGTCTTTAGCAGGTATTTGGACAAGTTTGTTCTTGTTTTCCTTGATGAAATTCTCATTTATTCTAAGAACGAGGAAGAGCATGAAGAGCATCTGAGATTGAAATTACAATTGCTCAAGGAGCATCAGTTGTATGAAAAGTTGAGTAAGTGTGACTTGTACAGAGATAGGATTCATTATTTGGAAGTCTTGAGAAGAGGTATGAGGGATATAAATTGGAAGAAGATGGACTTATAACTTATAAGAATAGAGACTATATTCCAAATGTAGTAGATTTGAGGAGAATGGTTATGAATGAGATCCACCAAGATCCATATTATGGTCATCCAAGATATCGAAAAACGATTGCTACAGCCAGAAAGCAATATTTTTGGCCAGGAATGAAAAAGGATATGGCTGATTACATTTCAAGGTGCATGAAATGTCAGTAGGTAAAGGTTGAGCATCAACACCCAACAGGTTTGTTGCAGCATTTTTCAGTTCCAAAATGGAAATGAGAAGTTATTTCCAAGGATTTTATTACAAGATTGCCAATGACTTGGAGACAACATGATTCCATCATGGTTGTGGTGGACAAGTTGAAAAATGTAGCACATTTCATACCGGTTAAGTCTACGCATAAGACTGATGACATTGCAAAAATATTCATGAAGGGTATTTTCAAATTGCATGGATTGCCTAAGGTAATAGTCTCTGACAGAGATGTCAAGTTCAATTCCAATTTTTGGAAGGGTTTGTTTGCAGATCTAGGTACAAAGTTCAACTTCGGCACTGCCTACCATCCTGAGACTGATGGGAAGACAAAGAGAGTAAATCAAGTGCTTGAAGACATGCTTCACATGTATGTGATGGACAAACCAACCAAGTGGGAAGATTACTTACACTTGGTATAGTTTGCTTATAAAAAAGGATAGCAAGCATCCTTGGGGATGAGTCCATATGAAGTTTTGTGTGGAAGAAGGTGTAGGACACCAATGACATGGGATAATCCAGTGAACAGGGTTGTGCTTGGGCCATAATTGTTCAAGGAGATGGAGCAAGAGGTTGTAAAGATCAGGCAGAATCTGAAAGTAACCCAGGACAGACAGAAAAGCTATGCAGATAAGCATAGGGTGAACAGAGAGTTCAGTGTTGGGGATCATGTTTACCTCAGAGTGAGGGCAAAGAAGAGTTCCTTGAATCTTGGAAGTTGTGCCAAGATTCCACCTAGATATTGTAGGTCATTTGAAGTGCTTGAAAGAATAGGGTCAGTTGCATATAGACTTGCATTTCCTGCTAGCACTAGAGCTCATAATGTTTTTCATGTTTCTTTGCTTAAGAAATATGTACATGATCCTAACCAAGTGATAAATTGGGATGTGATTCAAGTGGAACCCGAGAGAGTTCCAAATCCAGCCGATGCACATCCTCGATAGGAAGGCCACAATGCTCTGGAACCGAGCCATAGGGCAGGTAAAGGTGCAATGGGAGCACTACAGTCTTGAAGAGGCTACATGGAAGCTGGAGGATGTCATGCGATTGGCACATCCATTTTTGTTCAATTCTACAGAGCACTGAGGCGATGCCAGTGTAGCATTTTTTTTCAATTTTGTAAAGCACCGAGGACAATGCTATTGAAGGGGGAGGGGAATGTAACACCCTAGTTTTGAACCTGTTTGCATTAAATGCATATGATGTATATATTGTAATTAATCATAGTGTGGAGCTAAAGGAAAAAATCTCCACCATGGATTATTGGTTTTATGTTTCGGCAATTAAATCAATGTCAGTGGTATTTTGTGCTAGCCAGGCACATTATGATTTTTAAATCATCATGTAAATATGGAATTATTAAAAACCCACAACCAGCTATGTCAATGCAACAACTATGAGATGGGGGCATGATTCCTAAGGATAAGGGGGGGGGGATATTTAACCTTTGGAGCCAATGGGGAAAATCCAAATGTCCATGAGAGAACCCATCAAACTGTCAACTACCTTTCTTGTATTTTTCCCCAATCATTTATTTCTACTAGAATGTGGTTGAGTTAGTTATTGCATGGAATGGGAAGAGTATGGGGAAAAGTTAGAATTGGGCAAAGAACCCATTTTCGAAAAACATGTTCTGACTTCCTTGGTCAGGAAGATGCGCAAAAACGTATGTCATTCTGCCATGCATCCATGTTTTTCATTTTTCTCACCATTCTCCTTCGCGTTGGGGTTTTTGGGAGCAGCTGGAGTTTTTCTTGTGTTTTTTCATTCCACGTTTTTGGTTGTTGGCTTCATTTTTTCATGGATGGGAGGTCGTTTTTGTAAATTCCACGGATTGGGTTGTCTTCCTCACGATTTTGGAGCTCCTGGCATCCACCATTCATGTTCTCTGTTGTGTTCTTCATTTTTCCTAGGGATAGGAAGTGGTTTTTCTAATAGTCAGTGGCTGGGATCTCTCCTGCGATTCTTTGTGTTGTTTCCACATCTCCACGATTGTGGAATTTCATGTTTTAGTATCGCACAGCCAATCGGGGGACAGAGCCATGGATTTTGGGTGTTGAGTGAGTTTTTTTTGGCCACGTTAGGGCCATTAATGAATCTGGAAATTGAATTGCTATTATTGGGTTTGTTTTACCCATTATCGTTTACGTTTTGGTTGAACAATGTTTTCATCGATCCTAGATCTTGCAATTGTTGTGGATGCCTCTACTATTATGATTTGGACTATTTTGGAGTGGAAATGGGGTCTAATATAGCTTGATAAACCTAGTGGAAGAAGGAACCTCACAGATATATCTAGAGGTCTTGTTTTCTTCTTTGCACGCCCTGAATAACACTGGAAAGGAAAGCATGGCTTGAGGGCTTTGTAGCAGAAAAGGGGATGCTTCCTTGTGTTGGGTGTGTGGATGTTTTAGAAGTCAAGATAGATCTTGTGCAGGTGTCCATGGCTCTTTAATTGAGCTCACTAGATTAGCAGTTAGCCTTTCCAACTCCTATTTAGCCTGATAAACCCAATTGTGTTGGCTTGGCTGAGTTTTGTGTATCCTTGGCTATGTTAGAGCCTGCCAGTGTTCCCCTTATTCCTTGTGGAAATCATGCCCAGCTCGGGGGTCACAATGTTGCTGAGAGATTGATGAGCACACTGGCCTATGGTTGGGTGGAATGTTGCAGTGACATAGCTGGTTGCGGGACAAGCTTCTTCTAAGATAAGTATTCTTGTGTTTAAATCCTTGCAACTGTGTTTTGTTTTATAAATCAATATGAACATGTTAAATGATGTGAAAGAATGAATTTTCTTTCATTGTGTGATAATCATTTATGCATATGTATATGCCTGCATTTTATATTGTGTTCATGGGGACATGACAATGTGGTATTAGAGCCCAAGGTTGCAGCAGTGGGCCTCAATGGGCCATGAAGAGTCAAACTATGTGTCCTACTGACAATAGTCATAGCAGAAAATTTCCAAAATTTGTATAAGCGATTGAGCATTCTTCCTTGTCAGCTGAGAAATTTTAAGTGAGCTGACTATAACAGATGGATTTTGAGAATCGAGCTGCTGCGTAGTGGTGAAAAAATGATCGAAACCTTTCCGCAAGTAGCGAACGAAACTTGGGGATTGAGATGATGTGCGGCGGTAGGGAAAAGATGATCAGAGCCGCAATGGCGGCTACGAAAGGTTGAAGGAAAGCTGCAGCGGTGGCTGGGTTTCCAGGAATGCGTTGAAGGCCGCATTTTTTGAATGGAGCCACAACGGCAAGCGACAACTAAAGATCGTTCCGCTACAGCGAAAACTTCGGCGATTTCTTTCTGACACATCGGGGGGTGTAATTGTAAGGATGAGCCACAATGACAAATAAGAACTTAGGAAAGAGCCGATGAATATCAGTCAGGTCGATCCGATGAGCGGCGGGTGAAAGAGAAAGAATGAACCGATGAAGCGGAGGGTGGAAGAAGAAGAAAGAGCTGCGATGATAGTAGAAAGAAAGGAAAGGACAGATGAACATGTTAAATGCTATGAATGAATGAATTTGCTTTCCTTGTTTCATAATCATTTATGCATATTTATATGGTTGTATTTCATTGGATTTTATATTGTGTTCATGGGGCTTAGTTTACCTAGAATAGCTAGTAGCTATGTTAGTCGCATCCTCTCCATCGAGTAGAGGGGTGGGGACATGAAACTTTCTCTCTAACTTCTGCTTCTCCCCGTAAAGGGTCATGTTTGACTATTTTAAATTATCCCTTTCCTCCCCTAGGATTTGGTAATCCTGGTGAAGCTTCTCATAGTATGAAAGAGTGTCTTCATATTTTATCTGAGACTCTCGTCCTACTCTTTCCTCCTTCCTTAAAACCTCCTTCATTTCTTTCATTTTACCTTTATATTGATCAAGGGCTTCAATGAGCTTGCTAATATTATGAGCATTTGCAGTTGCAGTTGCAACACCCATGGAGGCCATTTGTTTGGGATCTTCTTCTACATTTTTTACGACCGTCTTCTCGGTCACTGTGGTGATTCCGGGTTGAGTTCCTATCTTTAAAGTCTTCTCTATTTTCCACACAATGGAATTCCTTTTGGGAACATAAAACACATCCTCCAAGCATGCAACTTCATGCTGTTTAGATGGGGTAAATAGCACCAACCCTAATTCAACCATAGGGATATGCCCTCCGATAAGTATATTGCTTGAAGTGGAAGGGATATTTTTGGTACTGTCCTGAGCAGGATATTTTCCTTTATTTTAATTATCCAACTCTTCCTGGTCTTTCTTTATTTTCTCTTATGTCACCTCTCCCCATTTTTGTGCTTGTTGCTCTAGATTTTGGGCTTCTTGAGCTATTAATCTTTCCAACTCTACAATGTTTTCTTTGATAGCTTGTTCTTTCTTTTTCTTCTCTTCTTCCTACTCCTTTGTGTCAGTTTCTTCTTTCTCTTTTCTTGCGGTTTCTTGTTCCTTCGTTCATCATTGGGCTTCTTCAGTTAAAATTTTTCTTGCACCTTCTGTCAGTCTACAAGCAGTCTCTTCCTTTTCTTTTCTTGCAGCTTCATCCTCCTGTCCCTTTGGTTCTAGATTGTTGCTTCCACTGCCTTTAAATCCATCTATTGAGGTCTTCCTTTTAAGCCTCCTATTTAAAGCAGTCATGTTGCAAATATTCATGTACCTTTCTTCATCCTTGTCCACATAATTTGCATATTTAAAATTTACCTTAAGGAGTACTCGATGGGATGCAACTCTACCCTATGAGTCATTCCTGTGAAAGCTCTTTTCTTCGAAGTCAAATATTTCCAGTTCCTTAACAAACTCTGGGGAACTCTTGACTTTAGCAAACTTATAACTCCCCACATAAAAAGGTAGTGGTGGAAACACAACTTTTTTAATATCAAATAAGTGACTTCCAAAGCCATCCAAGAAAAGTTGTCTCACAGCTTCCTTATGAACTATGTAATCTGTAGCATATCTTGGCAGCAATGAGGGTGCTTAAGTCCCCCCATAAAACCTGAGGTATGTGCCTTCTTCAAAGAAGAAGTAATCCCCAAATTATTTGATAGATGCCAAATCTCCTTCAGATAAGCACTTACACTCCTCCAGAAAAATCAGTTGGTATAGAGGCATCAACAACTCTTCACAGATTAGTTGGTAGTGACTGTGGTATTCGTGGGCTTCTAGTATTTGATATGATATGTAAATAGGATATTTTCCTCCTTTCCGCTAGCAGTTGAGTCTCTCAAATGGGTGGAAGCAAAGTATGCAATCAACCAAAAAGGATCCCATGTATAATTCATATTTTCTCTAGTGTAAACCTTCTTGGGCTTCCATAATGGAAGTAGATAGACTATTGGCTACTATATTGGCCTAGTTGAAAATTGTCCCTTTCATGGCTACATGGTAAATCAGTGGGATCCATCCAAACTTATAAGTTCTACCATCATCTCTATCGAAAATCCTATTCATCATCAGCACTACCATTCTATATGGGGTACGTAAATGAGAAGTTTTGTATTCTCTGGATTGCTTGTGCCTAAAATTCTTCCCTTCAGCTACAATCATCTTTGTTGTAGCTATGTAATCAAATTTAAAATTTTTTACCTAGTCAGTTGTCATGCTAATTTCTGACGGAGGTAGGCTGTATACTTTTTCTATAAATCTAGGTGTGAAGGATGCAAATCCTTTGTCCTCCATGTTGTTCATTACTATCCCTGTTGCATCCACTTTGGGTAGAATACATCCGATGACCTCTGTGCAAGGAAAGACCTCTGGCCTAGTGGATACCTTAGTGATTCCAGATCTCAGTATATTATCATATAAGGCTAGGTCTTCCAACCCTGCCTCTGGAACCTTCTTCTCCACAAGCATGTGGTAAATTTGACCCCATTTGAATTTGGGTTCTTCCATTGTGACTGACATTGTATCTTCATAAATTATTTCTACCCTTGGTGTGGGTGAGGTTTCTGCATCTGAATCAGAATCTTCAATCATTGCCTTCTTCTTTCCCTTGTTCATCATGTTGTCTGCTATAAGTTGTGACTGCAATAACACAACAAAAATATTTCAGCATTTACATCATTAAACAAAATTATGCATTAGAACGAGAAAAGATAAATGACTATGATATGCTAGGAAAACCGTTTAAGAAAAAACACTAGTATTCTACCTTACCCCTCTATCATCTCCCATCGGGACAAGAGAAAACACCCCTCAGCTCAGTAGGTCAAAATTTTGGTAACAAAACCCCTGCATAGGAGAGCATCGGCCTTTGTACTCTAGAATGAAAAAAATAACTCAATCACCTATGATACCCTTCCACCCATAGGCGATGCATCGAGGATGGATGACGGTGATTCCCTAGGTTCAAACCATCAGGCTCAAGATCCCTCGGCTGAAAGATACAATACAATAATCAAAACCTAAAGGGTTTGCTAGAAATAGGTAAACCGTAGCCTCTACTATCACCCAAAGTAGAGAAGCAAGTTAGCTTCACGCTGGGGAAAAGCTCAGGCATCTGGAGATTCATCATTAGCTAAGAGGATCATAGACGAAACACCTCCGAACGAAAAGGTGAAGCTCCTCGAGCAGGTAGGGAGGCCACGACAAGCTAAAAAACCATGAAAAGGAAACAACGAAACCTAAAATGCAGGGAGGGAACCTTTTCAAGCCCAAAAAACTAAACAACTACCTGCCCCTTCATGTTGAATCAACAACTGACAGCTCGAAGCTCAAATCAAATCACCAATCAAACAGAAGGTAAACGGAAACCTGCCTGGCATGCGACACGCTTGACAAACAGTCGTGGATGCTTTGCCCGATGCGTCACGTGAGCTCCAAATGATGGTTTCCACCAACCACATGAAGTATCAAATGGGAATTACAGGAATTTTAAGGTCTAAAATAGGCCTCCTAAGGAAAATAATAAAATAATAGTTAAAATAATAAAATAATATTTATTAATTTTGGAGGAAGAAAGAAAAACACTACTTTTTGTGTTCGTATTTTCGACATATCTCCTTGTGTTTTTACTCAAATTTCGATCAAGAGAGCTTGTTGGATGTGGAATTTAATTCTGCATCCAACGAGTACCCACACTGCATACTTTTGACGGACCTCACTACCCCAAAAACAAGAAATACTTGAAAAACATCACATTTTTTCAGGTATTTATTGTTTTTGGAGTAGCGGGATCCGTCAAAAGTATGCAGTGTGGGTACTTGTTGGATGAAAAATCCAATTTCATATCCAACAGACTCTCCCGATCGAAATTTGAGTAAAAACACACAAATATATGTCGAAAATACAAACAAAAAAGTTTTTTTTTTTGACAAATAGGTCAATTCAACCATTATGGTTGACTCATTTTATTGAAATTTTATTGGTTCTTGAATTCCATCTCACAAGAACTTATTGTTGGTACGTTTTCTTATAAGGCCCATTTTAGACCCCAAATTTTCTCTAATGATAAAAGAAATCGTGACCAACAGCTTAGAATGCTCACCGTAAAAACAAACGGTGGTAAAATACCTTTCCACTGGTGTATAAATAGATAGCCATGGGTAAAAACCAATTAAAATGGTAGGTAAAGCATTTAAAACCTGCACACGTGAGGTCCAAATGTCATTGGTGGAAAAACACATCGCATTGGGTGATTGCAGATAAGTCAAATGAAAACAACCCCGACAATGGCGGCTGCAACACCCCCCACACAGGTGCAACTATCGGCTTTAAACCTGAAAAGACACCCACTTTTCATCGTGGCTTCGACAGTCAAGATGTCATTGGAAAGAAACAAGGAATGAGCACTACCGTAGCAGCTTAAGAATTAAAATGCTTCCGTTGAAGCAGGCTTGGCTAAAGATCAGGTGGTCGAGAGAAAGAACTTCCCTCTCTTGAGGTGAAGAGAAAATAAATCACCCGACGCAGAGGCTCTCCAAACAAATCTAAGGATCGGGCTTGGAAGCTGAAAAAAATACATCATTTTGGCAGAGAGATGACCATTCATCTGATGAAGCGGGACAAAAAGAATCAGAAGTAGTTCCAATATTCAAACCAAAATCCCACCCGTTGTTGCGGCTGAAAAGAGAAACATCATCCACCGCAGTGGAAAAAAAAATGACCCGATTTCGCTTTAGACAAATCCTTTGCTTTAGCATCTTGAAGGACAGGATTGATTTTTTGTTGTGGCTAGCCTCTCAACAAACTTCCTCTACAGCGGCTCCAACAAAATAAGCAAAGCGCAAATAAAATGTCAGCTGCTGTAGTGTCTCCAAACTCGAAAAACTATCTGTTGTAGCGGGTTAAACATGAATATCCAATCGTTGTGGCAGATCACAAGAGACCTTTATGACTTAGTGAAAAAACCAAAATCTTGGAACTTTCCCATGACAAAAACAAGCCATGAATGTTGGATTTCAAAATTCAAAATGCCTAAGAAGCAAAACTAAATTTCAAAGGGGGGCCCTAAAAAAATGCTAAATTGTTTGGGGTAATAGTTGCAGCAGTGGTCATTTGTGTGTTATTAAGGTCATGGTACCCTTGGACAATTCTAGGCCCCCCCACACTTTGATGTTCAGTATCATGAAGTTCTGATAACCTAGAAGACCTAACAAAAGTCCCTAAAACTCTTACCTTTTCCTACATTCTACCCTTCGTTGTATGTCTTTCCCTTAAAACTATAATAACACCATAATAATGTGCATTACACCTTTACTCTAACCCTTGAATCCCTCATGATGTTTCCCTAACATATCTAAACCCTAAAGTAATTAAAGAAATAAAACACACACATGGTTAGGGGTATATTTAAAATAATAATTAAAGTTTTAATCATAAAACATTGTTTAAAAAAAAATTAAAACAATTAAACAAAATATTAAAAGGTGACGCACTAAATCTCCACATTAAGTTAAAGTGATAAAAAAAAGTTAAATCAATTAAATTACTTAACCCTCGAGCATTTTTTTTAAACACAAATGTTAAAACAAATATAAATTAATAAAATATTTATCGTCTCTTTCCTAAGAAGTCGACTCCTTCATTTAATGAAATGATAAAACTTTTTTTTACAACCTAAATCCATCCTAGAAGTGAGCCCAATCATGATCAAACATTTAAAGTTTGAATAATAAACTATTCCTCCTTTAGGTCGACCCCAATCTCCTATCATTCAACGTTACAAGAAGTGTATTAATACACATATACTTGGCACTTTTCTAGCATGAAAACGAATCATTGGTTGACTGAATTTTCAATAGTAGACTGAGGTAGAAGACTTAGATAAGGAATTTTGCTAGCTTGACTGAGGATAACAGCATTAAAGAAAAGGTTGCAAACCTGAATCTTTTTCCAGTGTTACAATTTTCTTATGCGTATGTTGTGACAGAGATTGACCTTCTCTGGTATGACTGAGGCAACAACTCTGAAATTTGATGGAACTTTATTTGACTAAGATAGTTGGATAGTGAACTGAGGTTGCATACACAAAGACCAATATATTGATAGTTCTGAGTTTTGACAGAGAGAGAGAGACCTGAATTTTTATAGTATGCACAAGATGGTGTGTGAGTTTTAAAGAGCAGCTACAGCCTAGTTTTTGCAAGTTTTTAGAGTGATCATCATGTATATTCCAGCAGTTTTAGTGCTTCTATTGACACCTTCCTTGCCAACAAAGTCAAGCAATTTGAAGCTCATACACAGCCTTAGATCATCCATAGCCTAAGTGATATGTCACTGTTGCTCTGGAGTGCTAGAACAATCTAAGTCATAGTTGATGGACTTCTATAGTATAATGATAAGGCATGTACATCTAAAAAGTGATATGTATGTGTATAAGAGCATGTATAAACAATGATGTATGGATCTATGGTTTGTGAACAGTATGTGTAATACATATCATGGTTTATTTTTGTTGATACTCTCCCATGGTATGATGATCTCTCTATGATGCATAGTCTGCTATACACTCTAATATGATGATACATATACATACATGATACATGCCTTGATGATGATGATCATATGATAATGAACATGCATGCTATGGTGTGATGACACTCTTCTATGCACTATGATGTGTACTTGATACACACACACTACATGTTGATGATGGTACATCCTTGATGATGATGGCTCATACTTGATGACGATGATGCACACCTATGATGATGCAAGAAGAGAAGAATTATTTGTTTAGTGATTATTTATGAAAAAGTGTACAAGGATGTACATGAGTAGTGTGTGGAAGTGAAATATATAGTGATCAGAGAGCATAGGTTATCAGCAACAGAAAGTACAGGGTTTGGTATGTGACAGGTCCACAGGTTCGGCAATCTCATTCTTATTTGGGTGGAAGGACGGGGAAAGGAAAGGAGGTTGTATCCGGAGAACTAGGGAGTTGAATCTTACTTTAGGTTGTATCCTATAAATCAGGGGCTTGTAGCCACCTTCCAGTTGCATCTATAAAATTGAAGTCTTTGTAATAAGGGGGTTGTTTCCTCCTTCCACTATTTTTGGAAAAATATTTTAAAAATTATTCAGTGGTTTTACCCCCAGGAATTGGGTTTCCACGTCAAAAATTATTGTGTACTGTGCAGCTTGTTATTTTTATACACATTGATGATATGATGTGATTGGTGATCACCAACTTGCTTTTGATTAAAATTTTGATTGTACAAATACTGCTTCACCCCCCTCTTAGTATCTCAACAATTGGTATCAGAGCTGGCTCCTTCGGAAAAGACTAACCACTGGAAGGTAATCATGGGCAAGTTTGCTCAATCGAGAAAAACTGGAAGACCCTTGATTGGTGGAAGAAACTATGGATTCTGGAGAATAAGGATGAGATCCGTCATAGAAGCTCAAGGAATAGAAATATGGAAAAGTATCAAGAATGGGTACAAGGTACCATAGATCATACCAACATATGGAGGTGAGTTGGCTCAATATAAGAACAACTCAAAGGCCAAAAATCACCTTCTAGGTGCTATAAATGAATATTTATTCAACAAAGTGATGCACTGCACCTCTGCAAAGGAAATGTGGGACAAACTCTAAACCACATACGAAGGATATAGTAAAGTCAAAGAAGACAAACTTCAAACATACTGAGGTCAATTTGAATATCTGAGGATGAATGAGGACGAAGGCATTGCATCTTATATTATCTGTGTGGATCAACTTGTGAATTACCATCAAAGGATTGGGTGAAGAAGTTGATGAGGCCATAGTGGTTTGAAAAATTCTAAGGACTCTTCCCAAAAGGTTCAACCCTAAGATCTCTGCTCTAGAATAATGACAATATCTAAAGACTATGACGATTGATCAATTGCATGGAACTCTTGTGTCTTATGAAATGAGAATTGAAGACGAAGACACACCAAGGAAGGAAGCAACTTTTAGGGTCTCCTCCAAACTAGAGGAGAAGAACAAATCAATAGAGGACAAGCCAACAAGTGATGAATCTGATGATAAAGAAATAGCTAACTTTGTTTGGAGATTGAAGAGAGGTACTGGAAAATACAAAGGTAAGTTACCTCTTAAATTATTCTCATGTGTAAATATAGGTCATTTTGTTGCTAAATGTCTGTATGCAAGGAACTCAAATAGTGATGAGGAAGACAAATTTAAACCCTACAAGAAGTACAATAATTACAAGAATAAGAACAGAAGGAAGTTTTCAAAGAAGAAAAGTCTCTATACAAAAAGGGAAAAAAACTCATCCAGTGGTGACTCTAACAATGACAGTGATAGTGATTATAATCATGACAGTGAATCGGATAAGGTACTCTTTATGGAAGTAAACTGAGACGAGGATCATAATGGTAATGAAGAATATGAAGATGAAGGAGAAGTATATCTTAAGGAAGAACTTGTAAGAACCTTGAAAGAGATGAAGAAATTCAGGAAGGAAAACATGATGATTAAGGAAGAGGCACAAGGGTTTGAACAAACCATTGTTGACATGAAGAACAAACTAGAAGAAGGTGAAAGAATTGAAGACTCTCTTATTGAACAACTAATGGATAATATAATTAAAAGGAAAATTGTGAGGTTGAGATAACATCTTTGAAGAACAAGTTGTAGATGAAAGATATTGCAAAAGGTTATGAAAACAGCTCCAACGTTCTAGAAAAAATTACTAGCAATCAGAAGCCAATCTTTGACAAGACATGTATAGGATACAAGCTGAATACCAATGAATCCTCAAGCTCAATGTTGAAATATAACGAAAAGAATCCAAGAAGTTATATAGAAGTTGTCAAGTACTCCACAAATGAAGAAGATATCGAATATCATCCAGAACAACCCTTATCGGAAGTGGGGTCAAGAGAGAGACCAAATCTCAGAAAAGCACCTCCTTCATATGTTCCCAAATATGGACACTTATTTTATGGGCATTTATTTACATGTGGAAGATGTGGACACAAAGCTATAAACTGGTTTCAAAGAAGAAACTTTGAGACAAGGAATAATCTTACAAGCCTCAAATGACCACAGCACAATAACATATTTCGTCCCTTGAGATCAGAAATAGAATTTTACAAGTGTAACAACTTTGGATATATAGTCAAAGATTACAGAATGAAGATACCAACAGTAAGAAATGAGTACATGCCCAACAAGGTATGTATCAAACACAAGAACAACTATGAATGTGGAATTACTCTTCAAGCTCAGAATTATAGCTCTGGTAAATGGTATGTTTATAGTGGTTTCTCCAAGTATATGACAGGTAACAAATATGCTTTTGTCAATATTGAAAAGGATAAAATATCTGTATCATTTGGGAATAACAATTCAGCAAAATTATTGGGAAAGAGCATAGTAAAGGTCGAAAGTAAAAAATCCCTGGCTGAAAATGTCTTGCTTGTAAACAACATGAAGCATAATGTTCTAAGGATTTGTCAGATGTGTGATCAAGGAAATGAACTCACCTTCAACTCAAAAGGATGCAAAATAAGGAAGCAAGGATCAAGGAAGTGAGTAGCCACAACAACTAGGTCTCCAAACAACACATATGTGTTGGATGAGATTGAGTCCGAGAAATGTCACTTGGGAAAAGAAGATGAAATTTGGCTTTGGAACAAAAGAATGGAACATATGCATTTTGACAACTTGGTCAAAGCTTACAAAAAACAAGTAGTTCGGAATATGCCTAAAGTTACAAATCCCATTAACTCTGTATGTGAACATGGAAAACAAACAAGAGTACATTTCAAGACAAAAGAACATTATTCTACAAAACCTTTAGAGATCGCTCACACTGACCTATGTGGACCAACAAAGAAAAAAGGACTGAATGGTGAAAAATATTTCATGCTACTTATTGATGACTACACTAGGATGACATGGGTATGTCTTCTGAACATGAAGTGAGAATATTTTGTATGCTTCAAAACATTCAAGGAACTGGTCAAGAATGAAATAGGATCATGAATCAAGTGCCTCAGATATGACAACGGTGGAGAATTCACTTCAGATGAATTCAACAAGTACTGTGAAGAGCATGTAATACAGAGACAATTTTCAGTAGCTAGAACACCTCGGCAAAATGGAGTTGTTGAAAGAAAGAATAGATCAAGAATGGATATGGATCGAACCATGTGGAATGAATCCAAGTTGAATAACAAATTTTTGGGACATGCAGTTTATACAATAGTACACATCTGGAATAGAGGATTAATCAAAAGAAAAAATAATAAAACTCCCTACCATCTATGGACACGAAGAGCGAAAAATGTATGACACTTCATCATTTTTGGAAGAAAGTGCTACATCAAAAGAGAAGATAAGCAGATTGGAAAACTTGACTCTCAAGTAGAAGAGGGCATATTCATTAGACATTCATCCAAGAGGAAAGATTACAATTGCCACAATATGAGATTATAAAATGTGATTGAAAATATCAACGTGAATATAGATGAACGCATACTAACATCATCCATAGAATACTCAGAAAAATCAGACGATGAAGAAGAGGAAGTTTCCGTTCAAAAGGAAGTGAAGAAAATTAAAATGGAAGAACAACTAGATGAGAATGAAGAACAACTCACAGAATATGAAGAACAGAATCAACCAACTATGGAACAAAAAGAACAAGGGGATTAACATATTCCTAAGAACTGGTAGCAGAAGAATCAGCAAGCAGATCAAATTATTGGTGATAAAAATGTCGGAATAGGAACCAAAAGAAGAAGACAATCTGGAAGAAATGAATAGGCACACTTTTATTTATTGTCCACCACTAAACCGGGAAATTTTGCAGAGTCCAATATAGATAAGCAGTGGGTCAAAGAAATGGAAGAAGAACTAGACCAAATTGAGAAGAATGAAACTTGGTAACTTGTTCCTAGACCAAGTAACAAGAATGTAATTGGCACAAAGTGGGTTTTTAGAAACAAAATGATTGAAGATGGATAGATGATCAGAAACAAGGCTCGATTGGTTTGTAAAGGTTATGCTTAGATCAAAGGAATAGAATTTGAAGAAGTATATGGACCAGTAGCCAGAATGGAAGCTATCAGAATGGTATTGTCTTATGCTTGATCCAAGGACATCAAATTGTATCATATGGACGTATAATCAACTTTTTTGAGTGGGGAGTTAGAAGAAGAAGTATACATCGAACAACCAAAAGGATTTCAACTTTCAAAAAATGAGGACTATGTATGCAGACTCAAAAGGGTCTTATATGGACTGAAGCAAGCTACTAGAGCTTGGTAATTCACCCCCTCACATATTTTTGACCATTTTCATCTTGTAAAAAAATATAGAAGTGAGATTTAATCTTCACCATTGATCTATTCATTACATATTTTAATATCAACCGTCGACATAAGAATTGGTTAGGAATTTGGATCATCTCCAAGTTATAAAAGAGAGTAATCCCCTCATTTGTAAGGGCCTTTTGGATCTTAGATAAAATAATAAAAAATATTGTGTTGTGCATTTCTCTCTTGATTAGTATGATGATCGATTTTATGTCTTACTGGTCCTCTTCTACCACTAGATTGAACTTCTCTTTTGAGAAATAATATTTTTTCGTGGTGATTTTAACTTGCATGGAAAGGAGGGTGATTTCTCCAAGTGAAACTTGGTTGTATGACATGGTTGTTTTGGAAAATTGATCTTTGACAGAGGGTTTTCATCTGTGAATGAGATATATTTGTTGTTTCCATTAATATATTGCTATATTCTTCTTGTTTCCATGCTTTTCATTTCCATTTATAAAGTAACAAGTTTATTTTTTTAGTTAATGTTCTTTTACTCTGTAATAAATTTTACTGTGGTTTTGCAGGTTGTAACTCACTGGACCTACAATAGAGACTTGATTGGAGAATAATACAATATCTATTTGAGGACATTAGGAAAAAGGGACAAACTATATCTATATCTCTTGATCAAGGTAAGTACCCAAATCATTTTGATCAAACGCTTGAAATCTATTTGTCACGTATAAAATTAAAATCAAATCATTTAAAAAATTATTGTAGTCACATGCTTGGTAATTTCGGTTTTGGGCCACTTGGTTGTTTTTGGTAGTGCATTTTCAATCAAATCCATAATCTATGTGTCTTCTCTTAGACTCCATTTAACCCTTCGATCAAGGCACTATTCATTAAACCCATTCACTCAAGGTGGAAGACGGTTGATTTCACTTAGTGTTCTTGACGCCTTGCTTGTTGAGTGTTGAGTGATAGATCTCTTGTGTGTAGTAAGCAATTTTAGGGTTATGGTTTCATTCAAAATGGAATCCATATCTTACCTTTGTTAATTTCCAATCGATATTATCATTTTCTCAAGGGTAGTGATTTGGATCAATGAAACCCTAGCTCCATCTTTCTAGATCTCCTAAACTAACAAAATATTGAGTAATTCCTTCAACTGGTTCGTATTTAAATCACTTGGATAAACCACTAATTAATCCACTTAACCATAATTCAGTAATTATTCATTTAGATCTATGAATATCTTCTTAGGGTACCCATTTCTTACTTGTTAAACCTTCACTAGTATCATATAGTCAAAAGGGGTTGGGCATTTAAGCCTAACTTGGGACACCTCCTGTGGATTGTCTAGTTCATTTTGTGTGATATAGGAAGCGTAAATAGAGGAGAAGCCTATTCAAAGTCACAACCATAACATATTTAGGGGTAGTATTCTTGAAATATCCTAGTCTTAGAGACTGCCATTCTCTTTCATCCTAAATAGGCTCATATATTTGGGTTACTACATAAATTGTGATAACTAGTCACATTGTAGTTATACTTAGTCACTGGAAATACTGACGTAGGCCCACATATATCAAAATGCACTATATCCATTATCCCCTTCGACCTGCTATCACTGCTAGGAAAGTTGGTCTTGGCATACTTTCCAAGCGTACATCACTTGTATACACCTTGTTGCTCCACACTGAACTATCGAAGATTAGTGACAATCTCTCTCGGTATCGATAAATCCTTATGATGCAATTGACCCATCCTCATGTTCCATAAATTTCACAAGCTATCACTGTCACAATGAACTAGAGCGCAAACTATTTGAGCCTTCAACATGTACAAGTTCCCCACTTGACTCCCTATTACTAGTCACGTATCTAAATTGGATCCTTTCGTCCAAATAAGAACATGTCCATCTTGAAAATAGACCACATTCCCATTGTACTATGTGATCTAAATTGCTATTAGGTTTGTTGTGAGCCTTGGTACATATGTAACATCCCTCACCTCCAAAAGATCTCCTTACTCTAGCTGAAATTGAATATCCCTTATCCCCCTAACACCATACTCAGCATCATCACCAAGATCAATGTGGATATATGAGTCCTCTGTGATACTGATGAAAAAATCTTGTAAACATGTCATATGAAATGAAGCTCCACTTCCTACAAACCAAGGATCATTTCCCAAGGAGCTCCTCCTATATGAAGTCATCACATAACCTCTCCCATCTAGAAATATTTTCCCGTGCAACAATACCTTTGATAAAAGGAGACAATGGCTTGGTGAATCCCTTCATGGCTACTCATACCAACTCCAAATATTTCATTGAGTCCCCAAATTCTACCAACTTGTCACAATCTTATGTGATCCTAGTGAAATAAGAAGCCATTGTATCTGATCTAGACATATTGGTGCTCCTGAGTTCCTCATTCAGCACCGTCTTCCTATTGTGATTATAACTCTAGTATAGATTCATCATAGGTTCTCACATCTTCTTAAGTGTCTTATTTCAAGATCCTTCATTAGATCCAAAATAATCCTCTTGGATTTCACATCCTTCTTGTTATGCTCGGACAACAGAGTAGCATCAATAGGAACAAAGAGAGTTTCATACGCAATCTCCCAAATCCCATTTTCCATCAACACTAATGCTACCCTCTCCCTCTAGGGACTGAAGTTGGATGCACCCTCCAATCACTCCTGATATTTGAATCCATTTGCTTCCATCCTGTCCAATCAAATAATCTGACCAAAGAATTTTTGGGTGTGTAAAACTTTTCCAAGTGTTATTTCCTTATTAGATCCAACCTTTCTTTGATACCATGTTAAATTTTACCCAATACCAAATTCTGAGTTTCGCTCTCAATCATTTTTATACTTATAAATTATAAACATAAATACTTGATAATTTTAACCAGTAATGCAATGGAAATAAACAGGAAATAATTTACACATTTGACACGGTTATTTACCCTGGAAAACCCCAAAGGGGAAAAAACAACATTTAAAGTTCTTCCTTATTAGCTCACATAGAAAATCAAAAATTTATAACAATGGAACCTGTAACTTAGTCCCAAAGAAAATTGACACACTGGAGGTGTTATCACTCCAGGAAACTCCTCTAGGTTGTAGCTTGAGGATGCCTGGTAACTTAAAATGCTTTTAGGGTTTTCTGATATAGATCAAGTCAGGTGACCTATATAGCCTCCCACTCTCAAGACATGCATGAAGCTCACTCAATTGCAAGGCTTTTAGTTACAACTTTTTCAGTAGTTTGACAATAAGGTGTAGGGATGGAGAACTCATCAAGTTGGCAGACTTACATACAAAACAGATGCATATAAATGGCTAAATCCTGACAAGGATGGTACTTATAAATCAAATCACATTAACTCACCAATAGGATGACAGCTATTAGCTATTAATCAACTTGAAAATCACCTAAATGCTGATTCAGGCATAAGTACAGTAAAGATAAAGATGATGGCTAAACAACTCACAACAAAAGAGCTTATAATTAGAATAAACAAGATGAGACGCTTGACAATAGAATAGGCTTACAAATCCCCGAAGTCAAACCCTTATTATAAAATCAATCATGGGCTTCATAGAATTCTACAAAAATGACAGATCTTGAAACTTCCATCTATTCTCACAAAAATATTCGGAAGTGATAGTTCTTTCAGATTAGGGTTTCAAACCCTTGCTAACTATTTGTCTATCTATTGTGAAGATCTAGTTCACTCAGCTAAATTTTAATAACTGTAGTGGTTGCTGATAATCACCACTGCTGGTTCAGTCTGAAGTGACTTTCCTTGCTTAATCTGCCAGATTTTTCTACCTTATTGCCACGGTCCCTGATCGGAAGCTCTGTCTTCTAGCACATTGGTACCCTAGATCGGAACTCTGCTACTATTTCGGAGGTGAAATGAACTAGTTTTATCACTGTTGGAATGATTTTTGTCATTGATCGGAGGCTTTGTCCATTGCCTTACCGACACTGCGGAGCTGCTTAGCTTTACCTCGTCATTCTGTAGTCCTTAGTTCTTCTGATCGTCGATGATTTTCTATTGATTGATCGGAAGCCTTGTCTGTTTCCTTACCGACTCTGCGGAGTTTCTTGGTTCTAAACTCGTCGATCCGTAGCCCTTAGTTCTTCCAATCGCCAATGAGTTTCTATTGTCACAAAACCCGTAGTCGGTCTATCTCCTGCCGTTGCAGCTCCTTAGTGGACTATATTGCCGATTTGTAGTCCTTAGTTCTTCTGATCACCGATGATTTTCTATTGATTGATCGGAATCCTTGTTCGTTGCCTTACTGACACTGCAAAGCTGCTTGGTTCTAAACTTGTCGATCTGTAGCCCTTAGTTCTTTCAATCACCAATGAGTTTCTATTGTCACGGAACCCATAGTCAGTCTGTCTCCTGCCATTGCGGCTCCTTAGTGGAATATCTTGTCGATCTGTAGTCCTTAGTTCTTCTAATCCCCAATGATTTTATATTGATTAATCAAAAATCGTAGTCAGTCTGTCTCTCACCATTGCTGCTCCTTAGTGGAATATCTTGCCGATCTGTAGTCCTTAGTTCTTTCGATCAGGGATGATTTTCTATTGATTGATCAGAAGCCTTAGTCAGTCTGTCTTCAACCATTGCGGCTCCTTAGTGGACTATCTTGCCGATGGTTATTGTTTTCAAGCTCCAATGCCTTATTAAGTAGTGGTTTTGATTTCCGATACATGACTTCGACGACATTTTAATGCTTTATACCACCAAAACTGTGGAAACTTTCAGCTTTACTTCGTCGATCTGTAGTCCTTAGTTCTTCCGATTGCCAAAGTTTTCATCTGATCACGGAAGTTGCAGTCTGTATGTCTGTCGGTGGCTAATGAGATGTTCAGATCCTTGCCCAAGCCACCGAAGCTACAAATTTGTGAAATTTTCATAAAAAACAGAGGCTTTCAAACTGTTAGTGATATTCATATCCCTCATTGTGTGAATTAAATTCTTCATACTATCGAAATAAATTATTTTGGGAGATAACATATGGCTTCTACTTGGGGATGGAAACATCCCAGTGAGGTCCCAAGAACCCCAAACCAAAATGCCTTTCCCTAAAAGAAACTAAGTAACTTAACACTATCCTTTATTGTTCCATTGGGCATGGATTTTATTCTGAAAACAAAACAACCTACTATCTACTAATTTACAATTATAAGGCCTTAGAGCCTTAAATAAAATAGAGTGTCAAGAAACGCCCATTTACCGGGCCATCAAATACCTCTTCACCTTCCAGACTTTGCAATTTGAAGGTGTTATTTTTATGTACATGGGCTATCAAAAAAGGGCCAATCCACAAAGAGTCGAATTTTCCATGTTTCCCCTTGTCCTGTCTGACAGCATCCCACTTGAGGACCCAATCTCTAACCTGGAAGTTGTCTGCCTTTGCTCTTTTGTCAAACATGCCCTTTATCCTCTGTTGATGAGCTTCTAATTTTCCTACAACTTGCTCCCTTATTTGTTGTAATTCTACCAAATCCATCATCCTTCTTACCATATCATTTGGTTCATCCTCCTCTTCCTGAAAGAACTTTTCCATTGGAAGGATGAGCTATATAGGAAATATGGCCTCAGTGCCATAAACTAGTTTGAATGGAGAAGTCCCTATGGATCTTTTGTCTGTTACCCTATTAGCCCATAAAGCAAACTTAAGCTTTGAATCCCAACTTTTCTGATTTGTCTCTAGCAATTTCCTGATGATTCTAAATAAGCTTTTGTTGGATGACTCAGCCAGGCCATTGCCTTGTGGGTAATAAGATGTGGAGTGCACCAGTTGAATACCCATTGATTCACACATTTTAAGTAATGGCCCAGCCTTAAAATCTGGTGCATTATCAGTTACTAACCTTACTGGGCAACCAAACCTGTTGAAGATGTTCTCATATAAAAATCTCATTATGACTTGATGAGTGGCATTTATGGTGGGCACTACTTCTATCCACTTAGTAAAGTAGTATGTGGCTACTAAGATCCATTTATTCTATCCACTAGAAGATGGATTTATTTCACCTATGAAATCCAGACCCCATTGCTGGAAAGGCCCATTCACTGTAACAGGACTAAGGGGAAAGGATTTGAGCTGCTACTTCCCTATAAATCTTTGACATTGGTCACAAGCCCTTACAAAAGTGCATACATCAGCAAACATGACTGGCCAATAGTATCCTACTCTTAAGATCTTGTGGGTTGTGGTTTTCCAATAGTGGTGGCCTCCACATGTACTGGAATGAAAGTGATGCATGACCTGCTCTGCTTCCTCTTTATCTAGACACCTTAACAAAATTCCAGATTGATCCCTCCAGTACAGCAGTTTGTCAATTATGCAAAACTTAACAGATTTCAACTTGAGAGATCGTGCTTGGTTAGGAGTGAGATTAGGGGAAACTTGTAATTCTAGCAAAAATTGAATGATACCTGAGTACCACTCACATGAAGATATGTTCTCAGCTACTGATGGACTGTTACTCTGATCTTGTTTACTTTTGTTTCAGCTACTACCATAGTATGCACCTTTGTTGATCTGAGACATGTGAAATTCATTCCCATCAGTTCACAGTTTTTTTTGGCCTTGAGTTTTTCCATACCTAATCCCTTTACCAGCTTGGTGGGTTTCACCTCTACATCAAACTCAATGAGTTTGGAAATCCACTTAGCTCTCTTCCCTTCAATGTCAGGCTGAGTCAAAACATTCTTCACAGCAGCTGAAGGTACATATGCAATGACCTTTGCATGGAGAATGTAGATTCTGAAAGTCTTCAAAGATTTTATGAGAGCATAATCATGCTTCTCAATTGGGTCATATTTCAGCTTAGCATCTCTCAGGGTTCTGCTGAAAAAAGCAATTGGATGATCAAGACCTTCACCATTATTTTGTAATAGTACAGTTCCACTGTGTCATAAGATGCAAAAGAGAAAATGTAAAAACCCTTGGTGTAGTCGGGACTAATCAGGGTTGGGGCCTCCATGATGGATTTCTTAATGTTTTCAAAAGAGTTTCTTTCTTGGTCAGTCCACTTTATTTCTGCATCCTTTTTTAGCATGACTATTATATGCTTTACCAACTCAAAGAAATTAGGAATGAATCTCCTGACAAAGTTTATCTTGCCTAAAAAGGATTGAATGTCTCTTTTTGACCTTGGTATTGAAAGCTGCTGAATTGCTTCCACCCTTACCATATCGATATTTACACCTTCAGCTGAGACTATGTGGCCTAGGAGCTTTCCTTCCTTGAGTGCAAACTGGGACTTCTTGGGGTTGAGTGATATTCCATACCTTCAGCACTTCAGAAATGCCTTCCTTAAATGCTGCAGGTGGTCATGATGGTTGTGAGAGTAAACTGTTAATTCATCCAAATTTATTAGCACAAATTTATCTTTTAGCCCTACAAAATCTAGGTCCATATCTCTCTAAAAAGTAACCCCAGCATTCATTATCCCAAATGGCATTTTAGCATACATGAAGGTGCCCCAGGGGGTGGTAAAGGCAGTATTCTCTTGGTCATCTGGGTGCACAACAACTTGGTTGTATCCAGAGAAGCCATCAAGGAAGGACATGACCTTGGCCCCCGAGACTTTCTGTAGCAGATGTTCCATCTTGGGCAGTGGATAGTTGTCTTTTTTGGAACACTTGTTCAGGTTTCTAAAATCCACACACAACCTGATTTCTCCATTTTTCTTTATTACCACTACTATATTTGCAATCCACTTGGAATACCTGAGGGGGATTATGATCTTGGCTTTGAGGAGTTTGTGGATCTCTTTCTCAATCATTGGTAATAGAAGAGGGCTGATGGGTCTCAGCTTCTGTTTGAAAGGAATGGTGTCCTTCTCCAAAGGAATCCTGTGCTGGATGATGTTGGTGTCATATGTTTTTAGGTCACTATACTCCCATGCGAAGACATCAGCAAACTCTTTTATCAAGCTACAAAATTCATACTTTTGTCCAGCAGTCAGCCCAGTGGATAGATTTATCAGTTTTGGATGGATTTGGTTGCCTATGTTTTGCTCTTGAATAGCATGATCTAGCTCCATTTTGGTAGTCTTGAAAGGGATGTCATTGTGATCAAAAAGTTCTTCCAATGGTACTAGACCTCAGGGTATGTAGTTGCTGGGCAATTTAACAATATTCTGCTCAGTCACTTTATCTTTTAACTTGAGCTGTTTGGATTCGTCCATGTTAAGGTTTTCCTGGTCTATGTGTATGTCAGAGAATTCATCTACTAACTGAAGGAATTTACTAAGCTCCTCATCATTTTCAAACACCCTCCAAAATTTTACATTGTCTCACAGAGAGGGTCTGTACTTGACCTGAACATCATAGCTGAGCTTAGGGGGTAAAGGAGGAACAAACAGACTTGCAGAGATGGCCAGGGAATCATCCAGGTGATTCAAAGCCCTAGGAATATATGACAGTTCAAAAAACATAAATGAGTCTTTGAGTTTCCATACCTTGTCCTTGTAGGCCTTCAATCTAATATTTTTCTTCTGAAAAGTGTTGTTGACCTGTTGTATGATGAGGTCTGCCTCTCCAAAAATATTCATGCACATGATCCCCATATCCTTGGCGGCTTTAACTCCTAGTAGCAAGGCTTCATATTCTGCTACGTTGTTAGTGGTTTTGAAATCAAGCTTACAAGATAGGTGAATGTTTTCCTTAGATGGGGAGATCAATACTACACCCGTGCCTGCTGAGCTTTGAGCGCTAGCCCCATCAAAACACATGGTCCAGATCGTTGTCATGACTTCTTCAGGCTGCTGACATCTGGGCTCAGTGAGCTGAACTGATGTATGGTGATTATCATCTATTTGCAAAATGCAAGACCCGAAATTGGTGTCTATTGCATAGATGGGGTGATTCACTGAGTGGCTCTCCTTGCTGTTAATGTATGCTAGTTGATCTTCCTTGTATAGCCTCTTAGTATCCCCTCCAAACATGGGAATGGTGGCATATGTGAGATCCATCTAAAGGGTGCCACCTAGTCTTTTTCTCCATGACCGAGACAACAAGAGGCCGGATTTTGGAGGAATATCGACCACTACAATGTCCATCATTATGCTTTTCGAAGGTAGTTGCATTAAGTTTACAGTGAGGTCTTTGATGAGGCCCAAGCACTTGACCTTCCTAGAGTCAAAGAAGAATAAATCATGGTAGGGCTTGGTGATGTTGAGGCCAATCTCATCCATCACAGCCTTTGGCATTAGGTTATGAGAGGCTCCTGAATCCAATAGACAGTTATGGAGGATTTTATCATGGATGTTCAAGGATATATAGAATGGTTGGCAGGAGTCCTTTATATCTTTGATCATGGGGCCCAAGGTTACAACAGGCTTGTCATCTTGCAGGTTCACAAAGTTAGTGTCAATGTGCACCTTGGGTTGAATGGAATTCATAATGGAGGTTTTGAATGCATCATTCTTCATTAGCTGAATTAAAGGGAAATGGATTTTCAATTTTTGAATTTCAGACTCGAGGTTGAAGGAATAATGTAGCCTATCTATAAACCTTACCTCATGAGCTATAGGTTTGAGTTGGACTTGATCAAGTGTTGCAGAAGGTGCTGGTTTATGCAATGCTTTGGATGGGACAACCACTTTCTTTGGTAAAACAAAAACCTTTCTAGCTGGTACAGCAGGATGCTTAACAGGTACAACACTCTTCTTGAGGGGAGTAACCATACTAGACCTCAGTTGATAACCTCCCTGACCATCAGCCTGATAGACAACCTCTTTAGTGATATGCTCATCAGTTAGGGCTTCCTCATATTCTGCCTGTGTTAGAAAAGAATAGTCCACCTCATCCTCCATGCAGTGGATATTGTATTTAGCTTCTCCTTCTTCTTTAATGAATTATGGATCTTCTTCTAATACAACATTTTGAAATGGATCTCTTATCCTCTGATCTTCCCCTTGATTTCTTTCCCTTTTGAGAATCTAGACTGGGGGGTTTCCTCTTCTATAAGGAACAAAATTTGGGTTTCGAGGAGCAAATTCACTTGGTCCTTTACCCCTCACTGGTAGATGTCCTTGGTCCTTCAATTTAGACATTTCAGTAGTTAGGTTATCTAATAATTTGGTCATTTTTTCAATCTTGTTCTCTCATGTCGAAGCCCCACTATAGTTTGTTGACTACTTTTTCTTGTCTATCTTCCCTTTGATCTTCTGAGATGCCAGAATGTTTGACTCTACTTCTAGGGAAACATCCTGCATGAGTGATAAGGAAATAGACCTCCTTTCTCTAAGAAATAAGCAGAAGTCAAAGTCAAAGGCATTTGCATAAGTTATCCTAGCTGAGGTATCAGTGGGCTTAATTTTGGTAGGGATCTTGTTGTACATATTGTTGAATCTCTTGGTAAAGTTGGAGACAGAATCCCCATTTTCTCTTTTCAGGTTGTGGAATTATGTGATATAGTAGAGGTGGTCCCTCATTTCTCCCCAATGCTTTAGGAAAATGTCATCTAGGGCCTCTATGCCTGCCACTGATCCAGCAGGCAGTTCTTTAAACCACTTCCTAGCCTGGCCATCTAGGCTTTGCACAAACACCCTAGTCCATACATCTTCTTGTTCTATGTTAATATTTTCAGCATAGCTGTAAAAAACCTCTAGATGTTCTTCAGTAGTGAAATCCCCTTCCCCTGTAAACTTAGGCATATACTTGAGATAATCCCTAGTAGGCATGGCTGCAAGAGCATTTGGCAGAATTAAGGGTGCATACCTAGCTACCAGGATCCTTTCCATCTTGGTCAATTGAGGGGCAGCCATATTGGAAATGGGTATGGACAGGTTTGTGGAAGGAAACACTAATGAATATACTTGCTGAGAAGGCGGTGGTATACTTATCCCAGTGGAGTCACCAGGGATTGGATCTTCACAAGCAGCAGTGCTTGAAGATGACCAACCCCTAGATTTTTCTGATGTATCTAAAAATTCCTGGGAATTAAGAGTTTCAACAGAAGAAATAATAGCAAAAATATTTCTTGAAATACCTGATGTAGCTTTTTGTGCAGTACTGCTGGTCTGTCTTAGTAAAGCTCTAGCTTTCCTCAAATTTTTTTATGGATCTGAAACAGGTGTTGCTGGTGGCCCCTTTGGGTTTTCTCTGGTACTTGTTCTTATTGAAGCCACCTTATATCAATGGAGTCGCCAGATAGATTATTGCAACCATAATAATGTCCAAGCTTTGTCTATCATCAAAGCATAGATCTATGTCATCTCCTAGGGAAGCTAAGCTTCAATCTCCTCTCCTCGGCAACGGCGCTAGTTTGTTATCACTCTAGTAAACTACTCTAGGTTGTAGCTCGAGGATGCCTGGTAAATTAAAATGCTTTTAGGGTTTTATGATATGGATCAAGTCAAGTGACCTATATAACCTCCCACTCTCAAGACATGCATGAAGCTCACTCAATTACAAGGCTTTTAGTTACAACTTGTTCAGTAGTTTGACAATAAGGTGCAGGAATGGAGAACTCATCAAGCTGGTAGACTTACATACAAAATAGATGCATATAAATGGCTAAATCCTAACAAGGATGGTACTTATAAATCAAATCACATTAACTCACCAATAGGATGACAGCTATTAGCTATTAATCAACTTGAAAATCACCTAAATGCACATTCAGGCATAAGTACAGTAAAGATAAAGATGATGGATGAACAACTCATAACAAAGGAGCTTATAATTAGAATAAACAAGATGAGATGCTTGACAATAGAATAGGCTTACAAATCCCCGAAGTCAAACCCTTATTATAAAATCAATCATGGGCTTTATAGCCTTCTACAAAAATGACAGATCTTGAAACTTCCATCTGTTTTCACAAAAATATTTGGAAGTGATAGTTTTTTCATATTAGGGTTTCAAACCCTTGCTAACTATTTGTCTATGTTTTGGGAAGATCTAATTCACTGAGCTAACTTTTAATAACTGAATTGATTGTTGATAATCACCACTGTTGGTTCAGTCTGAAGTGACTTTCCTTGCTTAATCCTCCAAAATTTTCTACCTTTCGCCATGGTCACTGATCAGAAGCTCTATCTTCTAGCACATCAGCGCCCTAGACCGGAATGCTGCCACTATTTCGGAGGTGAAACAAACTAGTTTTATCGCTGTCAGAATGATTTTTGTCATTGATCAGAGGTCTTTTCCGTTGCCTTACCGACACTGCGGAGCTGCTTAGCTTTACCTCGTCGATCTGTAGTCCTTAGTTCTTACAATCGCCGATGATTTTCTATTGATTGATCGAAAGCCTTGTCCATTTCCTTACTGACATTGCGGAGCTTCTTGGTTTGAAACTCGCCGATCCGTAGCCCTTAGTTCTTCTGATCGACGATGAGTTTCTATTGTCGTGGAACCCACATTCGGTCTGTCTCCTGCCGTTGCAGCTCCTTAGTGGACTATCTTGCCGATCTGTAGTCCTTAGTTCTTCCGATCGCCAATGATTTTATATTGATTGATTGGAATCCTTGTCTGTTTCCTTACCGACACTATGGAGCTACTTGGTTCTAAACTTGCCGATCGGTAGCCCTTAGTTATTCTAAACGCCAATGAGTTTCTATTATCGCGGAACCCGTAGTCGGTCTGTCTCCCGCCGTTGCGGCTCCTTAGTGGACTATCTTGTCTATATTTAGTCCTTAGTTCTTTCGATCCTCGATGATTTTCTATTGATTGATCGGAACCCGTAGTCATTCTGTCTCCGGTCGTTGTAGATCCTTAGTGGACTATCTTGTCGATCTGTAGTCCTTAGTTCTTCTAATCGCCGATGATTTTCTATTGATTGATTAGAAGCCTTAGTCAGTCTATCTCCCTCCATTGCAGCTCCTTAGTGGACTATCTTGCTGATGGTTAGTGTTTTCAATCTCCGACACCTTATTAAGTAGTGGTTCCGATTTCTGATACGTGACTTTGGCAGCATTTTAGTGCTTTATACCGTCGACACTATGGAAAATTTCAGCTTTACTTTGCCGATCCGTAGTCCTTAGTTCTTTCGATCACCAAATTTTTCATCTGATTGCGGAAGCCACAGTCTATATGTCTGTCGGTGGCTAATGAGATGTTTTGATCCTCACCCAAGCCATCGAAGCTACAACTTTGTGAAATTTTCATAAAAAACAGAGGCTTTCAAACTGTTAGTGATATTCATATCCCTCATTGTGTGAATTAAATTATTCATACTATCAAAATAAATTATTTTGGGAGGTAATAGGAGGAATCAACCTTATAGTAAAATTGGCCTTTCCAGCATCACCGATTGCATAAGCCCCACATGTGGCCTATATGAACCCTATGCCATCCTGTACACCCCTGTGTCAACCCGTATGGCCTTGCATCACCTTATTCATGACCTCCATTAGCTTGTACAACCCTTTTATGATACCTTGCAAAAAGGCTGCGTCAACCTATGTTTCAATCCTCTTAGATGGCTATACAGATCATCCATGTTAGCTAGTGATCAATCTTTCTCTCTCTCTTTCCTAGTTCTTTTCTCCCTACAAATCTCTCCTCTCTTCTCTTTATCGATTGAGTCTCTCACTCTTCTCTTCAAAAAATCTCTCTGAAAATGATCTTGTGATCTTGTGCGTCTTTCTCCTATCCGTAGGCTTTTTTTATAGCATCTTAGTGACCAAAACACTAACCCCCAATATCCAAAGTGAAGGATGGACAAGATTAGATATTGAGCTTCATTTAAGATTGATAGTTGTGACTTAATCTTAATTTCAGTTTTTAGTTATTAGCCAACATTAAGTAATAATGTGCTTTTCCTAAGTTAAACTTATGAAATAGATGTAAAATTTACTTACTCAATACTTAAGTAAGTACCTAGAGAGTAAATGGACAACTTCTACATGCTTGAAACCTATCTTATGCAGAATCTCACGTCTGAGATATAATCATCAACAAAGGATTCTTGGACTAGGAGTTTCTTCAAATTCCATTTTGAGGTATATGAAGGGGGAACGGACTTTCATACTTCAATCCTAGTGAGGAGCATTTCTCTATGACAACTCTTTATGCTCGATGATAGTCAATCACAGGGATTTACAAGTGAACCTCCTATATCTCCATGACGATCATTGCAACACAGGCATTCCCAGGACATAAGGGAGAACAAGCATTCCTTCATGGTAAAGGGGTCGCAGAGGGGAGGTCAAGAGTCAATATGTCAAATATTTTACGAATGTTTTTTTTTAGCAATAAAAGTAGAGTGATATGGATATGGATAGGTCATAGGTGGAACCAAAGGAGAATTATTGTCCCTGTGGAGATCAAGAGTTGTTATCCATTTACATGTGCATAAAACAGTGATCCCTTATAAGTACTAGAATATGAAACATCTCTACTAACTATGCTTATCATAATCAAGTTTTGGAAGTAACATGAATAATACCTAATACAATCATCAATCAAAACCATCCATCCATAAAACATATCCTCAAGGCATGAAATGGTGAAACATCATATATGGCATGGCATCATCACAAGGCACAATAATGGAAACCATTGATAGCAACTTAGTAAGAGATGACATCTGAACTCTGGAAACGGAATCTCAGTGTTATCTATGAACCAAAAATTAGGGAAAAAATCCCCATATACAGTCCTAAAAGAAGAAATTGGGATTGAGGCTATTAAACCATCCCTTATCCTTAATGTAATATTGAATTATTGAAGGATCTTATTTCTTTAATTTCTATTGTTCAAATAAGCTATTGCTGTCTTCTTTATTTATTGGTCCTTCATTATTGTTGGCTTTAATTTCATGGTCATGACGATGCATCTTGTTTAAGGACTCTCACTTTATTGTTTCAAAATCTTAAAAAATGCTTTAGAAAAATTATGGCATATGTGTGTGTGTGTGTGTGTGTGTGTGTGTGTGTGTGTGTGTGTGTGTGTGTGTGATGGCTAAATTGTGTAATCCTCGTCATATTCTAACCCTCTTGTTCTAAATCTTCCCTAACTCCATAGCCCAATTGAATAGGAACTACTCTTGGCAAATTTCATTTTCCTTCTTTCTCTAAAATAAAACATAAAGGACAATATTTTCTAAGGTTCCCCCCATGTGATAAAAAAGAACTGACCTAAAGCAAGTAAAACAATTGTTAAGGTGACAATAGGAAACCTTCCTAAGTTACCCTAAGGTTGCACTTTGTTAAAGGACTTTGTAACACTTGATGTGCAGGCTTGGGAGGTGACAAAATGCATAAATTATAGGGAAAGTTGTGGAGGTTGTGTAGGCAAAATTCATTCGATAAAAGTGAGAGATGATATGCATTACCCATAACATACAAATGCAGAAGCAATTTGTAGAGAACTAGTTGTTCGTAGAATCCACCGAACCTCCAACATTTGCAAGATGTCTCATCACTCTCTTTATGATCTACAATTAATGACTAACAACATAAATGACCATAAGATCTATCATTTACTTATTTCCATTTATTTGCAACAAACCATACACATTCAAAATTTAAAAACATGTATGATACTAGTAGGGCATCATTTTCCATCCCACTAAAGCAGTATCACAACATTTTTTGTACAAGACTATAGACTGCATAGTTCATAGAGATGGAGTTAAGAATCAATATGCATTCAATGCCAATTTTTTTCAAGAATATTTACTAATGAGTCTTCCCATGCTCTAGGGATAATTCTTTGTAAGACAATCCTCATATCCACACCATCAATTTTGATTTCCCATCACCACTACACCCACTAGGGAGGCATATTTTAAGCATCCTTATTGTTGATTTCACTTCTTTGAAATATGGTTCAATCTCTTAGATATACATACCAAACTAATATAGACATGAATCAAAGAGTTTCTAACAAAACCACCATGCATTTATTGGGAAAAAAGGAAAAGAAGCTCTTGATCACCAACTTTTTTTATTGCCCGACTTTCATTTGGCTAACTGATCTTGATACCATAGCATTTACAACAAGCCATCCATTTTGATAGTAGAAGCTATCATTGTAATTTCACAGTACAATGGTGTAATTAATTAACTAAATCCCAAGTGATTATCTCAACTAGTTGTCACCATGTTGTTGGGAATTAAGCTAGTTCCATTCTTGCAACTACCCAGTTCAAATCTCCCTAGATGAGGTGCACTAATATATGCCAACTGTTTTACTAGATATGTCATCCACTAATGTGGGGAAGCATCCCTTAGGCTTCCCCGCAAGGATTTCCTTGTAAAATCTTAATAAAATAAAATTTTAGTTATTCTGCTTGGCTAAGAGTTGTTCCATTTAACGTATTTGACAATTTGTTGACCATACGAATCATCTAAAGTGAATAAGATTTGTCCTAAA
>LPNX010749558.1:0-63724 GCA_001517045.1 Pseudotsuga menziesii | reverse complement strand
AGAGAGAGAGAGAGAGAGAGAGAGAGAGAGAGAGAGAGAGAGTTCTAAAACTTTTGCCCAACCATTTTCTACTTCTGGAAATTAAATCTAGATCAGAAGGATTGTGGAATTATAGTGACCATATGGAAAATTCATCCAAACTGATTCATCCTACAACATATCGCCATCCAAATAGTGTTGTCTCCATTCATTTAGTAAGGTTAACTGATCAAATACTAGGACAAGTGGAGTAGAGTTACCAAGTGTTCGGGTACACAGGGTACTCCAAAAAGATCGAACACCTAGAGAAACCACTTCACACAAATGAACCACAGATCAATACACCAATGTTTGTCATGTGGTTAAAACCCTTGAGAGGGAAAAAGTCCATGGCCCCAGCCAAATAGCTACTTGGAGCAATTTATTATGCAAAAGAAAGAAAGTTACATGAGCTTCTCATAATCGATCAACTAGCCAAGGACCCTCCATGCTCTTTAAATAGAGATCATGGACCAATCAGATGTTAAGCCACGGATCAATGGTAGGTATGATCTAAGAGAAGTTGAACTGTCATATCACTTTATGTCTAGAGCATATCGTGACCATCGGATTAGAATATTTACAAATGCATACTAATGCATACTAAAGAAACACAATTTACCTAACGGATATACTACACAAGTTGATATTAACTAACTCCTAAGTGTCTAAATATCCTAACACCAAACCCTACTACTGTGTCTTAAGATGCATGAGAGACAAGCTGGGGATTGAAGGTAGGAAGTGTAAGGTTTACATATCAAAGGACCACAATAGTGTGAAATAGTGCTATGTCAGAATCAGGGGACATGTGAAAACCTTCCAATAGAATATATGCTTGCAACAATTCATATATGTGGGGATCTATGAGGAAAATCTAGAAATCAGGAATGGAAGAAGACCAAGGTGGGCCATTATGAAGAGGAGGAGTGAATCCATCTATTACTGGATGTTCACCACCTAACCAACTAGGTGGGAATTCATGTACCTTGTACCTTGAAGAAGAGAAAGATGTACTTGACAATTTTTTTCTTTCTCCTCTTATATTTTCTCCATGAAATTTTTGCACCCGTACAGGGGAATTTTGTAATGATATGTCAAAATATAGGTCACGTTTTGTAAAACTTAATTTCCAAGTACTTTATCATTAGAGAAGTCCTTTCATCAAGTGTTTTTTTCCTTCAATAATTAAAATTCATTTCCAATGATTTTAATTATCTGAGTTTCTCACTCAAAATCCCCCCCAAAGTGGTGAAATGTGTTTTAATGATCGATTCCATGGGGTTTTTAAGTTCTACGAATATTGTATATTACCATGCTTGAAATTATCCAGAGTCTTGTGGAATTTCAATAAGTTTTGCTTATGATTTTTTTAATTTTTGCTGAATAAAAAATGTCCCCTTGCATAAAAAAATAAAATTGTAATGTAAAGAGATAAAAGTGTCTCATAATGCCCACAAATAGGGGCATTGGTACTCAAAATAAATGGCATGAGACCCCCTACGCCCTTAGTCAAAATTTGAAGTGATTTGGACAAGTATTTCTAAGGTTTTGGACATGTTTTCCTAAATCAGTCAAAAAAATCAGAAAAATTGGCGATTAATTACAATGGAAAATTTTTGTGAAGGGACTAAAGTGACTTAGGGAGGGAAATTAAGTTTCCAAATGTTATATTATGTTCCTAAGGTGACATTAGAGGCAAAATCCCCCCCCCCCCCCCCCCCCCCCCCCCCCCCCACCACCATGCAAGTGTTTCTTATGTTTGAAGTTTCCCTCTCTAAAAAGTGTGCCCCCCTCTCCATGGGCCCTCCCCTCTCTCATTTGACTTGCTATACTTGCTCTCTCTTGCTCTCATTTTCAGAACCATTTTGTAATTTTCAGCTATTGTGATCAATAAAGAAAATTATTTTGGGGGAATTGGGTATCTTTCTCATTGTGGATAGTGTGCTCATGTTTTCCATTGCTATCATATGCCATTGGAGGAAAAAGAAGCAAATTGTTTTTCTAAGTGAGATCTATTGAAATTTTGTAGTAGATTTTATGATTTTTTCTTCCTTGTATTTGAAAAGTTCATGCATTTCTCAGTTGAATAGAATGATTTTTCAAGTCATTGTTAGGAAATCGCCTCTCTTGTTTCTGTGAAGAAAAATCTTTCAAGTTGCAGGTTATCTAGAGTGGAGAGTGGGATTCTTTGGTTAGATGCCCCACTTCTTCAATTTGAAGAGGAATGTAACACACCGGTTTTGACCCCATGGTATTGAATTGCATATGATGAAAATATTGAAATCAATCATGGTGTGGAGCTTAAGGAAAATGCCCCACCATAGATTTAGTATTTTATGTTTCGGCTATTAAAATTGATGTCGATGGATTATGTGCTAGCCAGACACAATATGTTTGAGACATCATGTAAAATACGAATTAATAAAAATACCACAACTAGCTATGTGCCACAACATTAAAAATATAGGGGCATGATTTCAAAAGGAATAGGGAGGGGGAATTATTCAAACCTTTGATCCTATGAGGAAAAGGCCAAATGTCAAAGGGAAAACCCATCAAGTTGTCCACCACCCTTTTTGTCTTTTATGCCCAGTCATCTAAAATTGGTGAAGGAAGTTATTGCCTTGGGATGGGAAAGGTATGGAGGTCAAATTCGAATTTGGGGAGTTACCCATTTTTGGAAAACATTTTTTTGGCTTCTTGGGCAAGTAAATGATGGGAAATTCCTTCCCAAGCCATTATTCACCCATGCGTTTGCTTCCTCACGCAGCTGGAAATAGCTAGGGAATTCTCCCTCATGTTTTTGTTGTTTCCTTCATTTTTCCCATTGATGGGAATTCAATTTGGGCAATGCTCAGTGGCTCGGATCCTCCCTAGGCGTTTTTGTTGTGGTTTTCCTCATTGCCATAGTTGGCAAATCTCGTTTTTGTTTTGTTCAGTGAATGTGCAGTAGTGATTCATGTTTTGGGGGTTTCAAGAGGTTGTTTTCGGTCTTCCTCAGGTAGTTGATCTTGTTGGGCATTTTCCGCATGATTTCCTAATGTTTTCCTCACTATTTCATGCCCATAAATTTTTTTTTGTGTTTCTCAATGGTTAGGGAACCAAGATCTCCTATTTTGGGTATGAATGATGGTCGTTTTTGCTCTGACAATGCTCTGAGATGTTTTTTGAGATCAGATTTTGATTTGCGGGTTTGTGGTGGCCGAATTCGCACAAGAACATTTCCTAAAAGCATATTTGATGTTCTAGGGTGTTGTTCCCCTCGACCATTTCATTTTTGGTTGCCCATAAACGTTTTGCTCATATCCAATAGTTCTGTGTGGCTGTGTTTTGATTATTTGGTTGACTATGTGCTTGATGCAAAGTGTTTTCTTGGTTGAGTAAGTCCAAGAGACCCGTCTGTTAGAGGGTATGACAGTGTTTGGGTGTGATTGTTGGTTTGGCTGAGTAAAGGAACCCTTATGCTATTGGCTTGTTTCCTTAGTAGCCTGATAAACCCAAATGTATTTTTGGCTTAGCGGGGTTTGATATGTATTTGGCTATGTGTATGAGTTTTTTGTTCCTTGGTTCCTTATGGAATCATTCCCAGCTTGGGGGTGGCAATGGTGCTTAGAGATTGATGAGCACACTGGCCTATGGTTGGGTGGAACGTTGCAGTGACGTAGCTAGTTACAGGACATTGCAGTTACAAGATAAGTATTTACTTTTATTCTTGTGCTTAATCTCTGCAAACTATTTGTTTTATGAATTAAAATGAGCATGTTGAATGTTTGAATGATTGAAAGGATGTTATTACTTCCGTTGTATATTGCATGTTTTACACTCCTGTATATGTTTTTAATTCAATGCATATCCATGCTATGCTCATGGGGATATCTTGCCTATTTGACAGCAGCAGTGTCGTAGTCACGTCCTCTCCATCGTCGGTATGAGGGGTGGGGTTGTGACAAGGAAATATCACTCTTTCCTCACCAATTTTCACATAAAATTTCTGCATTTTATTTTATCTCTTTAAAGCACCATTATATCTTGTTAAAGCCTTTATTTGTACAATTTATTTGAAGTTATTTACTCTGTAATTTTTTGTAAATTTTTGTACAAATTTCCATGCTTGTATGCAATGTGTCCCAAAGTGATTTTGGGCATCTTTTATTGTTTTTATGGTTGTTGTTTTTTCCAGGTTTTTAGCAGCACAAGGGGAAACTCTGTCAAAATTTGGGCAGAAAATTGTGCAAAGGACTCTGAAGCTCCACCACCTCAAAATATGTATCCCAAAGCGGTCAAATATTGTATCTTTATCTTATTTCCCCAAACTCTAAAGTGCTGAAATTTCATCATGTGTAACAAGTTCAAGAGAGTTTCTTGAACTTGGTTTTATTTTATTTCAAGAGCATTCAAGTTTCTTTCCATTTCGAGCCATCCCTTACATGCAAAGGAGTTTAGGTTTTCTCTCCCTTGCATTGCAATTGAAGATAGACTAGATGTAGGTGCTTAGATTTATTTCATTTTTTCATTTACTTTCATTGCTTTCCCCATTTCTTTGCTAGGAATAAAGTTGTGTGGCTAGGTTGAAAATTTCAATTTCTAAAGTTTTTCTAACCATTGTTTGCAAGGAAGTTGGGTTCTCCCACCCTTGCAAGCAAACAAAGAAGTGATAGGTTAATTTATTTCAGCAAGTTTATTTTTGCTCCACTCTTTCCATTCAGAAAGTGGGTTGTGTGGCTAGTGTTAATTTGTAATTTTTCTTCAAGTTATTATTTTGTTCCCACAACTTGCAAGTGAGTTGGATTTTCCATCCTTTCAATATCGTGCTTGCTAATATAGTTAAATATCTTTAAAGTTATTTTATTCTATATTTCAAATCAAATAACCATTGTCCCAATCTTCACCCCGTATTCACTCCCCTTGCAATTTGGTCCGACCCTGGGTGACAAGAAAGGGAGAAGATTTGAGCTGGCTAGATTAATAGGAACCCAACTTTTATCTTGATAAGAAATTGAGAAAATAAAGGTTTAACTAAGGAGCTAACTTAGGTAGAATCTATTGGGAGCCTTGTGGAACTTAGTGCCCTCCTGTTGAGTTCCCTACAATCTTCAGGATTGACTTGCGAAACTAGAAGGGAACTTTGTGTTCTCTTATTGAGCACCCAACAATATCTCTCAAATAGAAAGAGATAAGTCTTTGGGGTAGACACATTGGCTAGGTTGTGCGTTTCATGTTTCAAACATCAACCCCCTAAGCTAAAGTGAGACTTAAAATTAACTTAAAATTTGCAAGACCTCGCAAAACATTTCAATCACTTGTCATTTCATATTTACTTTCAAAACATTTCATTAAAGCTCTTCTATTTTAAGCAAGTTATTTTCAATTTTGGATGTTCTAAAGTTTGGAAGTGAAATTATTACAATTATTTTGTCTCTCTTGTATAATTTATTTTTATTAAGAAATCATTGGTTTATTGACTCAATTTAAACCCAATAGATAAGGCACTGGTCTATACATTGTTCTCATTGTTTCATGATTTAAAGCGTTATTTAGTTGAGTTTCAAGTTGGTTTGATTGTCATCATTATTTGATTCATATTGCATGATTTCTTGTCATATAAATATTCATTTTAACTCCTAATTAAAACCTTTGATAAACTTAGTAACTAAGGACTACCCTCCTTGACCTTTTGGGAGTTGGGTGTAAATGGAGGAGTTAGGAATCGAGATGAAATTGGGTTCTAAATTCATAGTTTACCCTCAAGGACATGCTTAGCAGTTGGGAACTTTCTGTGGTTAAGTGTGTTTTAGGAGGAAACATTTTTGGCATTGTTTTCGAGGACAAGTCTTTTTGTTCTTGGAGTATGTCTTTTTCTTTCCTCTTTGGTTTGATGAATGTTTAGAGTAGATTTTAAATTTTCATCTGGTGACTCCATTGAAGGGATAAAACCTTGTTTCTCATTGTTGACACAAACTCAGTCGACATGGGTTCACTCTCTGTCGACACCCAAACCACCTTGATCTCCCTGAGCACCGGCCTAGACAGGTTTCACCCCGTCCAACAACACCCGCACAACGAATGAATTCTCACCCAAGATGTTCGACAGAGAGTTTTCGGAACTAAGTTTCTGCAGTATGAAGGAGGACCATATGTCTCTTTATTAACTTAGTGTAGCATTATCCAATAGATATAATCAGTCAACTTATGCATTAAAAGAACCACATCATCATTTAATGGATCATATTATCATTCTAGAACTGCAATAAGACATTGATGCACAAATAGATATAAGAAAATAACATCATTTAAAATAGGGAAACATCGCATCATTTACATATGGCATGTCACAGATACACATTGCATTCATAATTGAGTCATAGAAGATAGTAAAATAGGAAAACATAAAAGAATACAATGACTCTACTCAACTTTCGTCATGTCATATTAACTTCCGCAGCAAAACATAAGTTCCCAAAACAATACCTCAGGTCACATACACAGATTAATAAGTTCAAAACCGAACTTTGTCTCAGAAGATCAAGAAAAACAAAGTTCCTAAGAGAGAGTAACATTCACAATTCACCATCTACTTATAGGCTTGTGCCTTTACATCGGTATCCCACTTAACTAATTTCCCAACTAGTTATTAATAGATTCTTCAAAATAGTGACCACTATCCATAAGATGCATTCCAAAACAACAAAATATGGCCAAAAAATAAATAAAATAATCTAAATTTGTCTTGCATGTCGTTTTCCACTTGTGCAGTATATTTGACCTTGCGTAGGATCCACAATGCTGTGCAACTAATGTCTCCCAAAACCGCCTGCCAACAGGCCCCCAACACAATATTTTGGCTCGCCCTCGGGCCACGTCAGTTGGACATAGTTCACTCGTTGATCTTTAGCTTGAAGTCTTCATACTGCTGAGTAATCTCATTCACCTATTCTTTGACCTTCTCAACAATCTCCTGACTTCCTGTCAAATCATGTGCCAATGGGTGCTCCACCATCTTATCAGCAACCTGTTTTTTTCCTTCCTTAACTGCCTCTAGTGCTAAAAATTCCTTAAGGAAAAGCTACGTGCCAATATATTGGAACTCATCTAACTGTGTATTGTGCTTCCATTGATGCTCATGTGCCTTTACAATGCACTACTGCAACTCCTTCAGCTTCACAGACTTGGTGATCTGAATGACAGGTGGAAGCACTCTGAGTGATGTCTTCAATGTTGCAAGATTCCCCTCTTCCTCCTGCAACTTCTTGGTCAGTTTCTCTAATGGCTTGTCCTAGACTATGCTTCCCTAAAATTGCATAGTTGCTTCAGTTACCTTCTTCGCTTCCTACTCTATCTCCTGTAGCTATGTGGCCACATCCTCCATGGCGCTTTTCCTCTCTGCGACTTGTTCCAGTAGTGTGTATGGATGTACCAGAGCATTCAAAATATTGGTTTCACACTCCAATTGAGTAATTACCATCCTAAGACACTACACTTTGGATTCTACAATCTCATCTGCCGTAGCTTCCATTACTCGTTCATAGACTTCAGAAAATACCTTCTCTAACTACACCCTTCAGTCCCATAGTTTCTCCTTTTAGACCACCAGTTGATCTTGCACCTTTTTCAACTCCTCTTGTGCCTTATTCAACACTTCGACCTCTATCTATGCTTCTACTTCCTTCTCCTACGATCACAAGAACTGACAATTGATACTTTGTTCTTTGTCTGTCAACTCTTGATTGTTGACTCTTTGCATATGCACCAACTTCTATGTGGATAGCATGTTGATGTCAATGGACAAGTTCTGTAACGACTACAGGGAGGAATTTAGATCATCGTTGTTGGTCTCAATCGTAGTTGGGGGAATTTATACGTTTTGAACCCATGACCCAGTGTTGATTGAGCCAAATATCTTCACAATCGCTACCTCTGGTGCTTTCTTCAAAACTACATCACATAAAGAATCAATTCGTGTCCTTACCTCAGTAAACCCATCTTGTGCTAATTTCCTCATCTCTTTGGTTGTTGCATTTGTTGCAGTTGTAATCACCTTAATGAGCCAATTCAACTGTGCCTCCATCCTAGGTGATGCGCTACTTGTCACACATTGCGCCTGACGCTTCTTCGTCCTTGATTCTTCAAATGTGCTCTTTGCTTCTGAGTCAGTGGGTGTTTTCGTCGACTCTGCATCGGAATTATGGTGACTCTCCTGGTCTGGATTAGGTACCGGATCAACTAGTGCATCCTCCTGTGGTCCTGTCAATAATTCTTCTAAGTTGGCTGGTTCTCTCCATGTTGCTGGACAATCATCAACAATTGTCTCCAACTATGCATCAGACAACTTGTAAGGTGTCAAAAACCATTTCTTTTCTGTGTCTCGCCACACCTACACATGAATGGTGTGTGGGCCAATCCCAAACAGAGCTGCCTACTCGAACTTCATCACAGATTCCTCAGAAAATCATAGAATTTTCATAGCTCCAACCTGTAGCACTTCCCAATAGATCCAAAATTGAATATCATAGTATTTCAGTTTGTCGGCTTGCTTCACCCACCAGAGGTTTTTCTAGCGTGCTCCCTTTCAAACTTTTATGGCATCTACATCCATGCCTTGATAATCATTTGGCTCCCTCCAAGCTACGAGCGTAATTAGGATTAGTAGCCAACTGTATGCTAACAGGCTTAGCCTCGCTTGGACTGCTACTACATCCTTTGTTAACTAGTTCATTAAAAATAGAAACCAATTCATTTGTACTCCTTTTGCACACTTCTCTACACATGTAATCACTCCAGAATTACACTGGGTAGGCCTGTTCATCCGTACAATCTTAGTAGCCAAAATTCACACGCTAATGCAGATAGTCAGATCATTGATGTTTTCAACGTGTTATACTTGTTCGTCTTGCTGCAACCCATATCTCTTCTTTAACCTTGTTGCAAGCCTCTTGTCACTATCCCTTCCTCTAAAATACTGTGAAGGATTTGGCCCATCCTTAGGCGACCCTGTGATCTCTGAAATCAGTTCTACCATGACAGGGACTGGTTTGTCTAGCCACAAAATCCTGCCATGGAAACAGACCAAAATATACTTTACACATAAATTTTCCTCATTTAACCACCCAAAATGTAGCATGTTGATCAATCCCAATGGTCTTGCTTTTTCCAAGCCACGCACCCAATCCTGTGTAATGCGTAATATCAAGATGCCTCCAACCGCTACCATAGGTTTGTAGGATTCCTATGTGACTTTTGTTGATGCAATAAAATCATGATTGTTATACTTCATTGCCATTAGTGCTAGCATGATATCCATAGTGCATGCCATACCCTACGGTATCGACGACATCTTCACCGAGTATTTCTGGTTCTTGGTCATTTTCCTTGGCTTCGCACCAGGGCATGTGGGAGGCACATACCTAGGGATATCCACAATGGACACCCCTGTGTAGGTTGTCAACTCCATAGCCCCTGAACTCGAAGGACCCGCCTGTGCAGGTGCCCCCTCCTATGCCCACACAGACATTCTGGTCTGTCGCTTATTTAATTTCAAGGAGCTATGCCGCTAGCCTGCTACCCCCCCCCCCCCCCCCCTCTTCTTCTTCAGAATAGAAGAAGATCCCATCGGTATACTTGCAAATTCCTCTTCAATAGTGACTGGAATGACTAGTGAATCCTTCTCACTAGAAATATTGACTGTGACTTGCTCCCTCTGCATGCCCCACAACTCTGCAACTATCCCTAACACACCTAATCATCGCAACTCATTCGATGCAACTCAACACGACTCTATAACTCAACAACATAACTCAACATAACTCTGCAACTCAACTCTCAATTTTGTACAATGGTGAATGTTGACTGCATTTGACCCCTTCTTATAGCACCGATCCAATCGTACCTCCATCATGACCAAATCAAATTTAATCATTTCGACTAAATAATGCATTAATCACATAAATCCATTGGTGATCCTATCGAACCAACGGTCGGATCCACCATAATTACACGTCGCTGATTAACTACTTTAACTGTCTCCATTTATTACTGATTTCACTATGTTGTGACCGTGCGACTGTTGCGACAGAACTTCCTATATGCGTTACTGACTCTTCTACTTGTGCATCCACTTCATCTTGGTGTGCCATCCTTCTCACTATCATCTCATGCATTTTTTTTCATCGAGCATGTTATAATTTTATCATTCAAGATAGCATTGTATTAGGATATTTAACTAAGAGAATAATAAACACAACAATCAAACACAAGAGACAATGAACACAATGTTTTTCCTCAGGGAAACCATAAATGGAGAAAACCCTGCAACTTCCTCAAAGATATAATCAACACCAAAATTAAAACCCCAAAACAGTAAGATGATCTCTCGACAGCAGTAGCCTCTTTCTTTCTAGCCCTAGCAACTTCTTTTCTCTCAGCGATGTGCTACAACTAAGTGTGAGTGATTGTGTGATAAATAGAGAGGCTCACTCTCTATTTATACTAATTCTTAACTTGACAATAACTCACTAGGGTCAAATTCTCTAGGAGAGTCTAATAACCCTAGGGCCCCGCAACTACGGGGACTTTAACCCTTGAACAATAGGAGGGTTACCCACAATGACTTGACATGACTTGTTTACATTATTGAATCTCCCGATAGGAACATCAAGGCATGACATGACTCAAATACATTATAGATACTTCCCAAAATAAACATTGGGGTACAAGACATAACATATACAGGTGAATACATTCTGAAGTTACAAATACATCAACACTCCCTCTTAACTAGGAAGGTATTCTCTCGACACAATTTATCAGCATGGGTCTTCTTCTCTGTATCATCTAGATCATCAATGAGTTCTTGTCATCTTTATCTTCAAGTCATATTCATCTCCAAGTCATCTTCATCTTCAAGTCATCTTCATATTGATTTGGACAATCACTCAATCTGGATCATCACTGCTGGATCATCATCACTGGATCTAGATCATCATCACTAGACCTGGATCATCATCACTGGATCTAGATCATCACTGGATCTGGATCATCTCAGGGTCATCATCACGGGTGCTATCTCTTGATTCTTCTTGTCATAGGAAGTTCTACAGAGCCAACCCTTTTTCATGCTGGATGTACATCTACAGAGCCAATCCTTTTTTATACTGGATGTATCATCATAGAACTAGTCCTTTTTCATACTAGATGTGGCATCTACACAGAGCTAGTCCTTTTTCATATTGGATGTGTCATCATAGAGCTAGTCCTTTTTCATACTAGATGTGGGATCTACACAGAGCCAGTCCATTTTCATACTGGATGTGTCATCACATAGCTAGTCCTTTTTCATACTAGATGTGGGATCTACATAGAGCTTGTAACATCCCCGACCCTTCGACCGACGAAGAGGATGCTACTAACACCAAACATACGAGCAAACAGCCCCATGAATAAAAACAGACATCAATGCTGAAATAAAAAGCTTAACATAATACATACTAAGATGCATAAAACATACGAGGATGCATGGTTACTCAACATTCAACGGAAGCAAACATATACATTCCAGCATTTAGCATGTTCATCATTCTCATGAAAGAGTATATATAACTGCAGAGATGAAACAGTCAATAGTACTTATCTTTTAATGAATAACTCGTCCTGCAACCAGCTACGTCGCTGCAACGTTCCACCCAACCATAGTCCAACATGCTCATCAATCTCTCAGCAACACTACCACCCTCAAGCTGGGCATGATTCCTCAAGGAATAAGGATCAATGCAAGCTTACACATAGCCAAGGTTTGCCAATCAACCAAACCCACACAGTAGGGTTTTACCAGGTCATCAAGGAGCTAGGATAGGCTAAATGCCAAGCTAGTGGTCTCAACACCAGTCTTCTCATGCATACCCAGCCTTTAATCCCACTCACAACAGTCTGAAGACCAACCACTGCATACCACAGCAAAATAACCCATTCACAGCTCTGTGAAGAGGGAAAAGACAACCAGGTGACAATCCCAACCAACAGGTGAAACACAGTTCAGATCCACAAGACAACTCAGGGTTGTTCTTGGCCCTAGCGTGGCCAAAACAACTCAACAGCAACTTAAAACCAGGGTACATCAATAAACACAACCTCATAATGAATGATGGCAACAATCCACAGTCTGCAATGGGTAAGAGACCGAACTCCCAGCATGGACTGGGTAAAACTTAACTGACGAATGCGGAAGAAAACCCAACAGGAAGACAACAGCCCCGAATGCACAATGAAACCATGGCAGGATTACACAGTCCACAAATGGGAGAGAGAACGAGCTCCTAGCATTGACAGAGGAAAAAACAAACATAGACCACAATAGACAACCTACATGGCCACAATTGGAAAGGGGACATACACATACCACTGAAACTGGTATGGAACCCACAGGCACATAGCCCTGAGCGTGAATAGCTCCTGCACCTGAAAATCCTAAGTGACAGCCACGATTTATCCTGCTCCCTGCGTGAGGAAAACCAACACATAATTTCTATGTGTGAGAAGGGGAGAGTGAACAACTCTTTGTATGAGGGTGATCAGTCGATGAACAATCCCCCAAACGGTGCACATGAGGAAGCTGAACCCCCTCTGTGTGAGAATGAGCAAGACCAAATCCTCTGGAGGGTGGAATCATGGGAGAGTGGAGTGAATGTTTCTTCTGCCCCATGCAACGTGAAGAGGAGAGTCTGCTAGTGGAATGGGCACGTGGGCAAGGACTGACAGTCATGCCACACCCACCACTACTCAGCAATAATTTCCCCCAACTAACAAACAACAGAAGTTAAATGGGTAGTTGACACATGGAAAACTCCCTAAGGCTCCCATGGCTTAGACAATCCCCCCCTTAACCTTAGGAATCATGCCCTTTTCATTCAATGTTTCCCCGTCGTAGCTGGTTGTGGTTTATTTTATTTGATGTGCGTATTTACATGATGCCAAACTATAATGTGTTGAATAGCACGATATACCATCGGCAACTATCCCTATTGCTGAAACATACACAACCGAATCGATGGCGGGGATTTTGCCTTTAGCTCCCCACCACGATTAATTACATTATATACATCATGCAAATGGGGTCAAAACCGGGGTGTTACATTCCCCTCCCCCTTGGAATAACACCGTCCTCGGTGTTCCAATACATAGGAATACATATACAATTGCACATCAAAATTTCAAAATTTTGCAGATCTGTCCCACATTCAATTATTTACTTTGAACGTTCAAGACCAAGCCCCTCGGCTTCCATGAACTTCTTCGGCTAGTTCTCAGCTTTCAGCTTATCCTGAAGTATAGGAACTTTGCAGTTGTTGCCCTCATCATGTTCCCTCATTGGGCAGTCCTGGCGTAAATGATGTCCTCCGCATTCCCAGCATTTCACTGGCCGCTTCATCTTTACCTGCTCAATTTCCTTTGAGTCTTCATGCCTGGACCGTTTCTCAACGAGTCACTTGGATGAATGTCCCATCACTGATCCACCTTCCTTTTCTTTTCCAATTGCCCCCAGAAGGATCTTCACCTCCCTTTGCAAACCAATAGAGTCTTGCAAAATCCAGTGGTTCATTTCATTCTACCTTTTTTGTATCTTGAGCATCTCTCCAAGATTCTCTTGGGTCGTGGCAATCATTTGAAGGAGACTTCCATCCAAGTCTAGCAACTTTTGATTTGCTGCCATGATTAGTGTGCACCCCCGGGTTTCACTTTTCTCACCTGTGAAATGCACCATTGAAATTCTGTCAGACTAAGCATAATATAGATATTAAAATTAGTCAGTTAATTACCCAATTGGCATGACAGTCCAAGTCTTATCAAGGAGACTTTCATATTTTTCATGCCTTCCCAACAGGCACATGAGCTCATTCATGTCCATTCTTGGGCAGGGAATTAACTATTCCAGCATTCACAAATTACTTTAAGCAAATACACACATTCCATTTTCAGTCATACATGCATTCAACAATCTTTTGTTTTCACAATGCATAAATATATATATATGTATATATATAATTAAAAGGGCAAGAGAGAGCAGCAAGAGTTTTTCCCCTCTTTGTTCTGTTCCATCCTGGAACCCACACCATCACTGTGGCTTTTCATGCTCTCAACCTCTTTCACTTCATCATGAATGCTGGACCAATCCCTCTTGGTCATGACACTTAGTGTCTTCGGTCTATTCCAGACCCCTAAACCATGGAGTCTCTCCACATGGTTTGTCTCGGCTGCTAGGACCCCCATAGTCTTACTAGCACCTTTTCCATTACCGCTCGTTCTGAGCTCTCTAGGATAGTCATATGTCCACATGCATCCTTAGGATGCTCTCATAGTCCTCGCTCCCAGCGATACCTATATCCAAACATTGAATAGATTCACATGTTTAGTTTATTCTCATCAGTTTTTATCTCTTAAACAAGAGCTTAAAACATCATAACCAAATCATGTACACATGTATATTCATAAGAAAAATAATCCAATACTTATCTGTATTGTGTGTTTCCTCGTTGGTCCACAAGATCCTACTTTGCTTTGCAAGCCTTGGGATTGCCTATGGACTTGGATGTTAGGTCAACATGCAGGCTGTTGCACAACATCAAATAATTAATGTCCAGCTAGTACACCCTCATGTCAACTGGGCTTGGAACTTTACCACGACCATTTCTAGGTCTAGGATCTACTATGGATCCTTAGGCATATAACAGCCCAGCATACACTTATACCAACATACACTTATATCAACAATAACCCTTACTCTACAACCCCTCACAACAACCATTTGCCTTTTCTCTTTAGTGTGCAACACCAAATTGCATCTGTTTAGCTTGACAACACAAGCAATATAAAAAAACTCATCAGCATCATTGCTTTAAAATTGTAATCATATTTCATATCATTCGCTATCAAGTATTGAGACACCAGGAGTGCATCCACTTCCTAGGGTGTAATCAATATTGAAAACCCTTTCATGATCCGACATCGAGAAAGTGTGCACCCCTTTCCGATGTGAGCCATGTAGGCCCTATGCATACTCAAGCAATCGGTCATCATGGAAATAAAATCAAAACATGCTCTGCATATGGAATTTTAATAATTTGACGTGCATATTCTTAGCAAGGGTCACAGAACACTTATCCATTTACCGACGCAGTATTCCTTCGTTAAGGAGGAATGGGGCTCCCTTCTCTGAGTTGACAGTCCCTCAGTTAGCCATCCCAACTCCTTTTTACATTTCATATCCACACATTTCTTACTGTCATAATCTATACCATCTCACTCATGTTGCTTTCCAAACATGCAGTGGAGATGAGACATTTCCGAAATGTCCAATGGAGTTTCACCCGAAACCCATTTCCAAGATAAATGAAAAACTTCCCATGAAGTTTGGCTCCTGCAGGCCATCACACATGATCTCCCTGCAATGTGTACCCCTGACACATTCATCAAATAGCCAAACAATCAATCATTATCTGATAATACAATCCAAATTGATTGTTCCATAACCAAGCAATGACATTAGTAATCAAATTCAATAAGAATTTGCAACTCTGCCTACTACAGAAATTGATTTGCTTAGCAATGAGGTGATCCTCATTTGTGGGTCTCATGTAAGTAGCACTACTATGCCCATTATAATTTTATGCATCTAGCATAATATGAATACCCACTTACAATGCGTCCTCCTGACACAATCTTATGCAAGCCAATAGTGATTAGTAGTTGTCAGCAATTTCTTAAATCTGAAATTCACAAATTCAAATTTAACAACCCATTATGCATACAAACTATTTTCACAGCCATGAGACTCTTCTCATAAGGTTTAGCTCTTTCACATGGTAGATTCTGGCATTTGTCATGGTCTTACTCTCATTGCCATGCTTTAAATAATCTACCTGAAACCTGAGCTTCAATCAACCAAACACTTGGTAAGTTTGGATGCATATAACCTTTTCATTGCTGCAACCATCACTGAAGCATTTCCAAAATTTATAAAATTCAATTGCTTCTAGTTGTTAATCACATCAATATTACCAAAACTCATTTACTTCATGCAATCATTATCATACTAACATTTTCAAGGTATAGTCACATCATTCATGCAATTAAATGAATTGTTTAGATACTCCTTACTTCACAAGCGTATCATTTGTATCACCTTGTTCTTCCATAGAGCATATCCGGTAGCCAATTGATCATGACTATCCTCTTTATGTACTTACTATCCTGCATTCACATCAGCTCTTGAAATGGTTCTATAATTGTCATCAATTCATCATTTCAGCCATTGGTTATTCATAATAACTCATGCACTATCTCTATGCATTCATGCATTGCATCGCAACATTTGCACCCATACTTAAGTATGCATATCTACAACATTTACTCATACTTTTCATATGCATCCATTCAATGCATAACTACAAGATTTATAAAATATTTTAATGCATACCCACTCAATGCTACCTTGCATTGACTCAGGAATACTATGCATTCAAACATACCATGCATGGCCTAACCATGACTACTTCATATAGGATGCAACACTACCATCAAGATCATTAGTACTTACTTTCCTTGGGCTAATAAGCTCAATCAATATATACTAGCATGACACCTTTCTATATTCAAATATCCACATGGTATGAGGTCTCTTACCTTTACCACTCCTTGGAATTTGTCATAATTAAACCATTACCTACAAGGATCCTACTTACACCTTCAACACTACCATTTTAGTCGGCATCTTGCAGAGGATTGCAGAATTTTCTCACCAAATTTTGATTATGGACTGGTTGCCTTATCCCTTCCTCCAGATGATTGCTAGTCACATTCATCAGTATCAGCAACATACTCAACCATGTCTAGGTTGTCGTTGGTTTTTCCACTAATGCTAACACCAATGCAATAGTTATCATTAGTGGCTCATTATAAATGTATAATTCTCAATATCCTATGTATGCAAAACATATTCTCATACATTTCAGGTATAAAACTTAGGAAATGTAGTTGTAATCAGCAAGATAGGGTTTAAGGGAACTTTCCTTTTCAAGTCCCACATCCTCGCATGGAACTCCTATTCCACACAACAGTTGGTTTGACTTCATAGTATTGCTACCTCTAGGCATGCAATTCTTGAATTTGTCCATATTGACAGCAACATTGTTTGCCCAAACAACCACTAGTACTTTTCTCTTCCTCATTCAACTCTGGTGGTTCTCCACTGTTCTCCACTGGATACACTTTCCAACGCCCTCCATACAAAACACCTAACATTCCGTTGTATTGGCGATCTGAACCACAATCCTTTCTGCTGCGTCGGTGACCAGAACCACTATCCATCGGGTGGATAGTTCCTTAGGCATCCGCAACATCGACAGTAAACTGTCTATGGATTCCACGGCTAAACAGCTCATCGGCGATCCAATCAACTAAATTTTTCCGACGTTTCGGGCCGATCTCCTCTGTCTTCCGACTTATCGGTGGACCGATCCTCTAATTTTATCTGACGTGTCGGCGATCCAATCCTTTAAAGTTTTTCGATGTTTTCTGTACTTAGAAAAAATTTTGGAAATTTTTCTTCTTCTTTCCGTCATCGCATCGGCTGCTCAATCAATTATCCTTCATTGACGTTTCGGCGATCTTCGGAATATCTCCACCGAAACTGCGGCTTTGCCTTCAACTAATTTCTGTCAAAACCTTCTCTTCTCTTCCACCGCTGCATCGGTAACCTCATCTTCTATTTTTCTCCAATACTTGCTGCCGCATCGGCTGCTCAAAAAGCTAACTTTCACTGACGGTTTCCATACTTAGAGGAATTTTCAAATTTTCAAAATTTTTCCCTTTCTGCTTTCTTCTGCCGATGCATCGACACCCTCAACATCTATTTTCTTTCGACGTCTCGGTGGCCTTCGAGAGATCCCTTCCGACACTTTGGCTCTGTCTTCATGTTTTCTCCACCGACGACATCGAAAGTCCTTCCATCTAAATGTGTCGGCGTTTCAGCAGTCTTCAGCTGAATCCTTCTGATGATCTCAACACTTAGAAAATTTTTGAATTCTCACCCACGTTGGCTCAATCATGTACTGTTTTTCGTCGCTGTTGCATCTCAAACCTACCAACCCAGCCGACGTATCAGCGCCTTCATCATTTTTCTTCCGCCACCATTGCGATGCCTTCATGCTTTTCCATCCGCTTAGTTGAATCATACTTCCTCTATCTCTCGCCACCGCCAGGCTTAGTATCAAAGTTTCTTCCAACTAATCCTTCTGATGATTCGACGGTCTTGACACTTAGAAAATTTTCAAAAGATTTCCTCCTTATAGCCTTATTTCACCCAATGGCATCGCCTCTCAACACCTCTTCATTTCCGCTGTTGCGGCTCCCTTCCGGTGAGCCTTCCCTTTCTTCTGTCGCCGCCACTGCATCGGAATACTTATCGTGAAGCTTCCCACCGTTGCGGCTCCATATCTAAGTTCTGTCCATTGTGCATCGGGCAGATTTCCGCCTATCTCATCCGATGATTTTCGGACTTTAGAAAATTTTCAGAATTTCCTCGTGTTATTCAAATATTTCTTCTGGGCAGTAGGAACCATGCCTTCGTTAACTATTTCTCATGGCCCTCTAAGGCCCAATTTCTGCAACATATTCTCTGTTACTGCATCTTCACGGCCCATTCAATCCCATGCTACAACCTTTGCTCTGATACCACTCTGTAATGTCCCTGACCCTTCGACTGGCGAAGAGGATGCTACTAACACCAAACATACGGGCAAACAGCCCCATGAACAAAAACAGACATCAATGCTGAAATAAAAAAATTGACATAATACATACTAAGATGCATAAAACATACGAGGATGCATGGTTACTCAACATTCAGCGGAAGCAAACATATACATTCCAACATTTAGCATGTTCATCATTCTCATGAAACAGTAGATACAACCGCAAAGATGAAACAATCAGGAGTACTTATCTTTTAATGAAGAACTGGCCCTGCAACCATCTACGTCGCTGCAATGTTCCACCCAACCATAGGCCAGCATGCTCATCAATCTCTCAGCAACACTGCCACCCCCGAGCTGGGCATGATTCCTCAAGGAATAAGGGTCAATGCAGGCTTACACATAGCTAAGGTTTTCCAATCAACCAAACCCACATGGTATGGTTTTACCAGGTCATCAAGAAGCTAGGATAGGCTAAATGCCAAGCTGGTGGTCTCAACACCAGTCTTCTCATGCATACCCAGCCTTTAATCCCACTCACAACAGTCCGAAGACCAACCATTGCATACCACAGCAAAACAACCCATTCACAGCTCTGTGAAGAGGGCAAAGACAACCAGGTGACAATCCCAACCAACATATGAAACATAGTTCATATCCACAAGACAACTCAGGGCTGTTCTTAGCCCTAGCATGGCCAAAAAAACTCAACAGCAACCCAAAACCAGGGTACATCAACAACCACAACCTCACAATGAATGATGGAAACAATCCACAGTCTACAATGGGTAAGAGAGCAAACTCCCAGCATGGAATGGGAAAAACTTAACTGACGAATGCAGAAGAAAACCCAGTGGGAAGACAACAACCCTTAATGCATAATGAAACCACAGCAGCATTACACAGTCCACAAATGGGAGAGAGAACGAGCTCCTAGCATTGATGGAGGAAAACACAAACACAGACCACAATATACAACCTACACGGCCACAATTGGCAAGGGGACATACACATACCATCAAAACCGGTATGGAACCCACATGCACACAGCCCTGAGCGTGAATGGCTCCTGCACCCGAAAATCCTGAGTGACAGCCATGATTTCTTCTGCTCCCTGCGTGAGGAAAACCAACGCATAATTTCTGTGCGTGAGAAGGGGAGAGAGAACAACTCTTTGTATGAGGGTGATCAGTTGATGAAGAACCCCCCAAATGGTGCACAGGAGGAAGCTGAACCCCCTCTGTGTGAGAATGAGCAAGACCAAATCCTCCGAAGGGTGGAATCGTGGGAGAGTGGAGCGAATGTTTCTTCTGCCCCATGCGACATGAAGAGGAGAGTCTGCTGGTGGAGTGGGCACGTGGGCAAGGACTGACAGTCCTACCACACCCACCACTACTCAGCAATAACTTCCCCCAACTAACAAACAACAGAAGTTAAATGGGTGGTTGACACATGGAAAACTCCCTATGGCTCCCATGGCTTAGACAATCCCCCCCTTAACCTTAGGAATCATGCCCTTTTCATTCAACGTTGCCCCGTCTTAGCTGGTTGTGGTTTATTTTATTTGATGTGCATATTTACATGATTCCAAACTATAATGTGACGAATAGCATGATATACCATCGGCAACTATCCCTATTGCTGAAACATACACAACTGAATCGATGGCGGGGCTTTTTCCTTTAGCTCCCCACCACGATTAATTACATTATATACATCATGCAAACGAGGTCAAAACCGAGGTGTTACAGAGCTAGTCCTTTTTCATACTAGATGTGTATTCATAGAGCTAGTCCTTTTTCATACTAGATGTGTCTTCATAGAGCCAACCCTTTTTCATGCTAGATGTGGGATCTACACAGAGCTAGTCCTTTTTCATACTAGATGTGTCTTCATAGAGCCAGCCCTTTTTCATGCTGGATGTGGGATCTACACAGAGCTAGTCCTTTTTCATACTAGATGTGTCTTCATAAAGCCATCCCTTTTTCATGCTGGATGTGGGATCTAGAAAGAGCTACTCCTTTTTCATACTAGATGTGTCTTCACAGAGCTAGCCCTTTTTCATGCTGGATGTGGGATCATCACATACATGTGACAATGGAAGGAACCAATCCTCTCACCATGTCACAGTTCTTACATCTGACCATGGAAGGAACCAATCCTCTCACCATGTTAGAAGGGTACAGCACTTACATGTGACCATGGAAGAAACCAATCCTCTCACCATGTCAGAAAGGCACATCATGGACTCATCACTTCCTCTTGGAAGTAACCTCAATATGGAGAACAACAAGCTTCTCCTTGAAGTATTCAAACTTCACCCTAGCCAATGGCTTAGTCAACACGTCAACTATCTATTTTTCCATCGCAACATACTGGAGCTTCACTACTCCTCTCTACACCATATCCTTGATATAGTGATATTTGATCTCGATATGCTTTGACTTGTCATGGAACACCAAATTCTCCGACAACTTCACGCAACTCTAGTTGTCGCAATATATACAAGTAGCATCTAACTGGAGATCAAATAGATCATATAGTAGCTTCCTCAGCCATACTACCTCACAATTAGCTGAACAAGCTGCGACATACTCTACTTCAGCTATACTCAGTGCCACATAGGATTGCTTCCTGCTAAACAAAGAGATCACACCTGATCCCATACTGAAGCAACACCCTGAAGTGCTCTTCCTATCGATGGCACTGCCTGCCCAATGTAAATCAACATAACCCTCTAGGTTATCTTCTGATCAGCCTTATACTTGAACCCATAATCAATTGTACCCTTTAGGTACCTCAGAATATGCTTTGCAGCAATTAAGTGAACATGTCTTGGATCTATTAGGAGTTGGCTCAAGGTGTTCACAGCAAAGCAAATATCTGGCCTCGTATTCATCAAGTACATCAAGGACCCAATCATCTGACCATACCATCATGGCATCAAATGACTCAGATGAAGCATCACTCAATAGCTTCAGGTTCGATGCCATAGGTGTGGTTATGGCCTTGCAGTCCATCATCCCAAATCTCTTTAGGATCTCTATTGCATACTTTCCTTGTCCGAGGAAGATTCCATCTGCATTCTGCCACACCTCCATGCCTAGAAAATAATGCATCATACCCAAGTCCTTCATTTCGAACTCGGCAGCAATCTTTCTCTTCGTATCAGTAATCAATCCATCCATACATGTTACAAATAGATCATCTACATATAGTAGGAGTATCACTAGATTTCCTTCTTCAACCTTGTAGTAAAGACTGTAATCTGCTTTACTTTTGGTAAAGCCCAAACTGGATAGAAAGCCATCAATTCTGTCGTACCATGTCCTAGGTTCCTGTTTCAAACAGTACAGGGTTTTCTTCAATTTACACACATGAGTCTCTCTGTCATGTGTCTCAAATCTGAGTGGCTTCTCCACATACACTTCCTCTTCCACTACACCATTCAAGAAGATAGTCTTGACATCCATCTAGTGTATCTTCCAGTTCATCACTACAACCAAAGCAAGTACTGATCTGATGGAAGTGTATCTGGCTACAGGTGCAAAAGTTTCTTCATAATCTATTCCTTCTTTTTGGGAGAAGCCATGAGCCACAAATCTTGCTTTATATTTTTCTATGCTACCATTTGTAGCATGCTTGATCTTGTAGATCCATTTGGAAGTCACCATAGACTTCCCCTCAGGTCTTGGGACAGCATCCCAAACATCATTCTTCACGATCGATTGGTACTCTTCAATCATAGCATCCTTCCATTCTTTCTTTTACGTTGCTTCTTCATAGTTGAAAGGTTCTTTATCAATGAAATCACATAATAAGGATACATAACTGGAACAAGACCTGGTTCTTTTCCTTTCTCTGTGTGATTCTTCTGGAGCCCCATATATTTTTTCACCTTGGATAGCTTCTCGTACCCAAGCAGGTTTCCTCTTGTGAGGATTCTTCTCCTGAGGTGGATCTACAGGTTCTTGAGGTTCTTCTATTTCTCGATCTTCTTCTTGATATTCTTCGTTCATGGTTGTGTCATGAATTCTGGGTGGTTCTGTTTCTTCAGGTTCTTCAATAGGTCTCTTTCTGGATTTGTTGTAAGCTGAGTCTTCATCAAATGTTACATCCCTGCTGATGTCCATCTTCTTCAATCCTGGGAAGTATATTCTATAATCCTTCAAGCTTTCAGAGTATCCCACAAATATTCCCATCCTTCCTAAAGGATCTAGCTTTGTCCTCTTTTCTTTCGGAATGTGTATGTACGCTGGACAGCCAAATATTCTAAGATGGCTAACTTCTAGTTTCTTGTCGGAAAAGACTTCTTCAAGTGTCTTATTCTTGAGTACTCTGTGTGGAGTACGGTTCTGTACATACACCGTTGTTCTGGAAGCTTCTTCCCATAGATGCATGGGAAGATCTTGATCATGAAGAATGGCCCTTGCAGCTTCCATGATTGTTCTATTCTTCCTTTCTGCAACTCCATTCTGTTGTGGATTATATGGAGTGGTTAACTCCCTCTTAATCCATGAATCTTTGCATAAGTCTTTGAATTCATTCGATGTGAATTCTCCACCATTATCTGATCAAAAAATGTTGATCTTCTTTTCTGTGTGGTTCTCGATCTTTGAATTCCTTGAACTTGTTGAATACTTCATATTTGTTCTTCATAAAGTATATCCATGTCTTCCTAGAAAAATCATCAATGAAAGAAACATAGTAAACATACCCACTTAATGAACTGGATGACATTGGACCGCATACATCGGAGTGGATGATTTCCAAGATTCCTTTTGCCTTGCTCTCGCTACTTGGAAATGTCTTCTTTTTGCTCTTTCCTTTTGCACATCCTTTGCAGACACCATCATGTTTTGTCTGCATTTTTGGAAGACCTTCAACAGCTTTGCTTACAAGTGGTAGTTCCCTATAATGCACATGTGCAAGCCTTCTATGCCAAAGTTCATTTGGTTCTACTGAGTCATGAACTAAAGCTTGTTTTGGTTGTCCCTTCAATTTGTATAGACCTCCTTCTTGTTCCCTAAGCACTATAGCATCATCAAAAGTCTTTCCCTTTGGACACATAAGAACTTGGCCATCTACAAAAGCAACCCTCGTTCCTTTTGCATCCAATGCATATATGGAGAGGAGGTTCTTCTTTAGTCCTGGTACAAACAATACATTTTTCATCTTCATAGACTTTCCAGAGTCTAGCTTATAGGAGGATTCACCACTACCTTTTATTGGATACTGGTAGTCATCCCCAAGTTTCACCTTGTGAGTTGACTTGTGTTCAGATAGTTTCACAAATTATTCTTTGAATCCCGTCATATGTTTGGAAGCACCACTAACTATAAGGCAATCATTTCTTCCATGTGAGATAGTTCCCGTGAGAGCAGATATCAACACATATTCTTCATCACTTGAAGAATCATCACTTTCTTGTCTGATTCTCTTTGTGGAAGGTTCATCATCCTTTGCAGCATGAGCATGATGTCTTCTCTTGTTTCCCCTTTTCTTCTTTGAGATCCCTTTGTTAGGGAAGTATTTGGATATGTTTCCTTTCTCATCACATGTGTAACATCTAATAGTAGACAGATCTCTTCTAGAGTGTAAATTCTTACCTTTGGAGTGATGATGGTCCCTTCTAGTTTTCTTGGTGTGGAATGTAAGAGATTGATCTTCACTTCCCATTTTTTCTTCTCGAGCTTCTATCCAAGCTTCTTCTTGAGAGCATTCTTCCTGTAGTATGCTGAACTTGAATAGATTCTTTCTGTCATAGATCCCTTGAATGAAAGAGTCCCATGCCCTAGGAAGACAATTCAAGGTGGTCATCACAATCTCTGCATTCTCCACTTCTTCATCTACTGCTTCCAGCTTTTCTTTGATCTGAGAGACCCTTGTAAAGTAAGACTGGATGGTCTCTACATTCTAGATCTTTACATTCTTCAGTTGGTTTCTCAGAGTCATCTTCCGGTTTATATTCTCCCCTTCAAACAGTTTGTTCAGGGCATCAAACATAGATTTAGGTGTCTTTAGGGAGGACACATGTGGTATGAGGTGATCCTTGATTGAATCAACAATAATTCTCTTATCCATGACCAACATCTTCTTATGTAAGGCCTTATCCTCATCTCCCTCTGGAACTGGAACCTCCTCATTGATATAGGAGTCCGACTCATTTTCTTCTAGGACCAAGGAGATCCTATACTTCCAAGCTCGGAAGTTATCAGCTCCCTCAATATTTTCATCAAGCTTGGTATGATGAGACATCTTAACTAAGAACCTCAAATGGAAATACAAAAGATTTAGATATTACTAGGTCAAGATGTCAGATTTGGATCTGGAGCTGAAATTTTGGAGTGTTGGTTCAGGAGCAGATTAGGGTTTGACTTTCCCGGAGTTCTATCCAACCAAAAAATTTGATCTTGATCTCTAAACTTCGATTTTGAGGAGGATATCAATCCAGGCCTGGGTTCACTCAAAAATTTCACTTCTGTGGAAGGCCCTAATTTTTGGCAGTAGTGTCGGGTCAAAAACTGAAAATGCTCAGAATCAGATTCTACTTCGACAGAAAGATGTGCCCTGGAGAGGAGAGTCAGCCTAACCTTCTTTTGCTAAAAATCTATGGAGAGAGATCCAAAATGTAGGAAGACCTAGTTTCTGCAGTTGCACAATGTCTTCTTCTCAGGTTAGCTCTAATACCATGTTAGATTTTGATCATTCAAGCTAGCATTATATTGCAATCTTTAATTGAGAGAATAACAAGCACAACAATCAAACAAAAGAGACAATGAACACAATTTTTTTCCTCGGGGAAACCATAAATGGAGAAAACCCTGCAAATTTCTCAGAGATAGAATCAGCACCAAAAGTAAAACCCCAAAATAGTAAGATGATCTCCCGACAGCAGTAGCCTCTTTCTTTCTAGCCCCAACAACTTCTTCTCTCTCGTCTATGTGCTACAACTGAGTGAGAGTGAGTGTGTGATAAATAGAGAGGCTCACTCTCTATTTATACTAATTCCCAACTTGACAATAACTCACTAGGGCCGACTTATCCAAGAGAGTCTAATAACTTGAGGGCCCCACAATTGCAGGGACTTTAACCCTTGAACAGTAGGAGGGTTACCCACAATGACTTGACATGACTTGTTTACATTATTGAATCTCCTGATAGGAACATCGGGGCATGACATGACTCAAATACATTACAGATACTTCCTGGAATAAACATCATGGTACAAGACATAACATATACAGGTGAATACATTCTGAAGTTACAAATACATCAACAGTGCAGTGCCTCAAGCATCACGTGGTTTCGAGCCCACCCTATAGGGATTCATCCTGCTACCACTCACTAACTTCTACCAGCACTCCATCTAATTGTTGCAGCTAAAATGCACTTCCTGAAGTAATGGAATTAATGAGATATGGACCTAGCCAATTCACATGTAACTTACCTGGATGCTTCATGAACTTGTTGTCATACAACAACGCTAAGTCTCCTTACTGAATAGTTTGTTCTTGATGTGTCGATCATGACAAGCCTTCTGTCAATCCTTCTCAACACCCTAGGGAAAACCTGTGACAAAGCGGTCTTCCTCGAGATGTACTAACTACTCCGATCATTCCTCTAGTGCTGCTTCATCATCCATGCATATCATTTGTGCAATGCGCAAACTTGGAATAATGTACTCCATAGGCATGAATGCCTCTTTCCCATATACCAATTTGAATGGTGTCTTCCATGTCAATCTTTTACAAGTGGTGCGATATGCCCACAATACTGCTGGAATGTTTAGATCCCAGTCATCACGGTTTGTGTTGCACACCTTTGTAAGTGCATGCTCCAACACTTTGTTGAATTCCTCCACTGTTCCATTTTCTTGTGGATGATACGAGGTACTCTTATTATGTTTTACCTGAATCTCCTCTGTCAATGGATTGACTGTATGATTAATGAAGTGAATCCCCTAGTCACTCATCAATATCCTTGGGCACCTGAACTGAGTCACAATGTTGTCAAACAGGAGCCTCACTTCTACCGCAACGGTGCAATCCACAACAGGTGTGGCCTATGCCCATCTTGTCAAATAATTTGTCGATGTGATGATACACCACGCACCATTTCGCTTCCCAGTTGGGTTCATTGGTTCCACAAATTCCACCTCCCATTTATCAACTGGATGCAATGTCACCTAAGGTACCAATGGCATCTCATCCCTCCTTGACTGATTTCTAGTTCTTTGATGGACATCACAGGTTTGCGCATAATCCATCGCATCAGTATGAAGAGTCGGCCACCAAACCCCTGCACAAAGCACCTTCCTAGTGGTCGCTTGTACTACATAGTGTCCACCGGAAACTCCCGCAAGTTCTTTTGCTAAAATATTCCCTTATTCATGCGGTAGGACACATCACCGCAAAATCTCATCTACTCCTAGTTTATAGAGTTGTCCAACAATCAACTGGAAATTGATGGACTTAACAACCAACTGCTTCTTTTGACTTGTAGTCATCTCTTCTAGAGTTGTTCCTATTGCTAAAAACTGAATTATTTGGTCATAGTAATCATCAACCATGTCGATTCTGAATAGTTTCACATTTGGTAACCCGTCTTCAATGTTTGTTGGTTCCTCACCTGTCTCAATTCAGGATAAATTATCTAGGCTAGCATTCAAGCGACCCGACTTCAATATTATCTCAAAATCAAACTCCTGAAAGAGAAGTATCTAGTGGCATATATTCCCCCCCAACACAGGAGTATTAACTAGGCATTTCAAAGTAGAATGGTTTGTAAACATCTTGAAATGATCGCCCAATAGGTAAATCCTAATATTCGGTAGCACATATACCATCGCTAGACCTTCCCTCTCTGTGGTAGTGTAATTTTTCTCCATAGATGACAGCTTTCGACTAGAAAAATAAATTGGGTTATCAAGATCCCCTTCTCCTGGCTAATCCAGCACCATGCCCAGTGCAACTAATGACGCATCCACATGGACATGGAATTCCTTATTCCAATCACAAAAAATAGTATTGGTGCGGAATCCATCTTGGCATTCAGTGTCTCAAAACTTACTTGACACTATCGACTCCATACAAACATTGCATCTCTCTTTAACAACCTCTCCATAGGAGATGTGATCGTACCATAACCACAGATGAACTTGTGGTAATATCATGTGTGCCCCAGCGTCGCTCTCATCTGCTTCACATTTGTAGGTGGGGGCAAGATCAAAATCAGTGCAATCTTCGTTGGGTCAACCAACAGTCCTTGCTTGCAAACTATGTGACCCAACAACATCCCAAAAGGTGAGCAGAAAATGAACTTCTTTGAGTTCAGCGTGATCTAATGCTGTCGACATCACTCCAGCATCAGTCGTAGGTTCGCCAGATGATCCCTGATCAATCCATAAACTGTCTATTCATCCATGTAAACTTGCAGGAACTTCTGAATAAAATCCTTGAATGTGGCGATAACAACGTGGGAAAATATCACAGGCGCATTCTTCAGCCCAAATGGCATCACAGTGTACTAAAAGCAACCCCATTCAGTAAACAAATGTTGTCTTGTGGCGATCTTCTTTTGTGATCCTAATCTAGTGATAGCCAAAAAATCCATCCGTGAAGGAATACATTTCTTGACCTCCTAATCCTTCTAGCACCTCATCAATGAATGGTGTCAGAAATGGATCATGCATACATGCATCATTCAATTTTTTGAGGTCAACACAAATCTGAACCTCACCTGTCTTCTTATCTTGTACCACCATGGGACTAATCCATTTTGATTCCTCAACCGGCTCAATTATTCCAGCATCCATCTTCCTATCAAGCTCATCTTTGACTCTCTCCTTGTATCACAGATTCAATTGATATGGCCTCTGCCTTACTAGTTTTGTGTATGCCTTCAGTGGAATCTTCATCTCTCCTAATTCTCCCAGTATTACCTTCATCTCAGAAAACTTGGTACGAAACAAATATTGAAATTCATGTAACAGATATGTGATCTTTTCCATGGTCTATTTGTCCCAGTAATACCCAACATTCACAAACTTTGGGTTCTCCTCCATCCCAATGTTAACCTTCCTGATATTTAATGGATGATTGATTGGATTCGTCGGTATGTCAGGTGTTGTGACATCTCAAATCCCTTTTGTTTCTTTAATATTTATATTCTGCAGATCGTCACCATCCTCTGCTCCTCCAGTTACATTATAACATTCCATCATTGACTGCATTTGACAATGCGCATGTAGATCCACGTGGTATGCAACTAGAACTATCTTCATAACAATGTCACGGATGAGCTGTAGTGCATTATGAACATATGGATTGGCATCCGCAAAAATGAAGGTATGAGTGAAGAAAACTGTCAATTGCTCCCTTGCAGCATTTTCTCTACGCAACTCAGCTGATATGTACCAAGATCACGGCATTTCATCCGACGCATGGAAAAAGGCATGGACCCACTCATCTTTTAGTCACGATTCCCACAAGGTCTAACACTTGATCACATGATCACTGGGTCTATTCCTCCCATCATATCGTCCAGTGTGGTACACTTCTGCATCGCCAAAGAAAATTGTCATCAAAATTCAACACTGTAACCATCCAATGATCATCTTCTTATGAGTTTCCCATTAACGTGTTGGGGTAGCCTTCAATGCTTCATCCAATGCCAACAATCGATGTGGTTCTAACACCCTATATTCAAATTCGACAAGAAACTTAGATAACTCAGGCAGTCCTTCATATATTGGTAATTCAATAATCTCAGTCGTGATACCTCATGCATGTGGTTATGCCAGTTCTCTAAAGCATCATCATAATCGGACGACACAGAGCTAGATTTGCACCAACCAAGTTCCCCATTGACAACCAGATGGATGTATTCTTCTGAAATGTTATATGTGTGATCACATCCCTCAACAAATTCATCCTTCACTATCTCAGCATACCTTCTCCCTTCAATTAGATCCATTGAAGCAATGACTGTGATTTCTTGATTTTCAAAGGTCATCACGCGCTTCTTAAAAGTAATCATTTCCAGACTATCATTGGCCCATCTAATCCCCAGAAATGTGGGATAGGAAGCTCCTCCATCAAAAACGTCAATAACGTCAAAATCAGCACAAGTATTCATCCCTTCAACTTCCATATTAAGGTGCGGAACACACCCAATCAGTGTTACCCTGGCCTAGTTATCCAGTCGTAGATACATAGGATACCAGCTCAGCATTGGGCTCTCCATATTTTTCCATGTCTGCCTTGTTAGAATATTGAAGTCTGAGCCCAGATCCAAGATGACTGAATCTACCTCATAGTTGCCAATCTGAATATTCATGCGAATCTTTTTTTCCATCTTTCTCTTATGTAAAGAGTTCACTATAGACTCTTTCTAACCCTTAGTCAATCAATACAACCAACTCTCAATCTCAGCAAGAGCGTCAGGATCTCTTTCCAGCGACAAACAACTCTCGAAGAAGTTCTGTAAGGTACTGTTGAATCAAAAGAAGTGGGAATTTCATAAACATGTAACTTACCAGGATTCCTTCTGATCACGTAACTTGCTTCAAAGAATTTGTCTTTCTTAGCATCGATATCAAACTGTACCTTATTCTTCACAGTTAGCCGAATTTGTGGACACCATCTTCTCCTGTCATCACACCTCCTCGAGTAATGAGAGCAACATCAATATCTTGTGTTCTTGGTTATGCTGAAATCGTTGCAATAGTTGGTCCTTGATTTTGGTTCAATGGTGGATTCACAAGTTGATTCACGTTCTGATTGGCATTCTAAGTCTGATTCTAGTTCTACAAATGATTCTAATTCTGCAATTGGTTCTAGTTCTGGGTTTGATTCTACAACTGCGGAACATTTCCTGCCTTCCATCTTGCAATCAGCTGTGGACAGTTCTCAGCAGTATGATCAACAATGATACAATATGTACACTTCACTTGCAATTGTGGAAAATATCTCTGAAAGTGCCCCAGTACTCTGCAATTATAGCATTGCACTGGTTCACGACCTCGTCCTCCTCCTCAACCTAAGCATCCACCTCGAAATCCTCTGTGGAATCCTTCTAGTTGTTTATACTGTAGTTGATTAAATTGATGATGTGGGGGATTCGGTTGCTGCTGAACATACTGTGTTGGTTGAACATACTTTGGCTGCTGTGGAGCCATATACATCTGATTGTACTGTGGTTGTGGAACAAACTACTATTGTAATCATGGATGCGGTACAAACTGCACCAACGGTTGTTATTCGGTACGAAATATGGTTGAGGTGGCGGATGTACCACCAGTGACTGCGAATTCGATTGTTGACCTCCTGATGGTCTTCTCCCTTCACATAGTACGAGTCATATGTTCTTTCCTGGAGAAAGTCATATGCGTGACAATCCTTATCCTCATTCCCAACAGACCGACAAAATGTGCAGTATAAATTCGTCATCTTCGTAACCATCTTCTGCATATATCCACAGTCTTCATGTCAATTCCCATATACTTGACAAATGCAGCACCATGGTACAATGCCACAACTCAATGGGTTTGGCACTCCTAACAATAGGTACTTTCATAAACCTGGGCAATTATCCTTGGTATGTCCATCTGCGTGACATCAAGTACACCACAGCTCTTCATGATGCTCTTTTCCTTTTTTGATATCTTGCAACTGGAGTGTAAGAATCGTCAATTGTGTTTGAATTTGGTTCATATTGACCGCATTCTTGATAACAAGTGAAGCTTCTAATTTCATCGCAATCTCGAGAGCCTCGCTCTGTGTCACAATATCATTACTGCATCAACAGTAGTCTGATATGAGATAGCAATGTCACGATGAACCATTCCTTATGTTGAATTTCTCTCATCTCGAAGATGACTCTTTCCATTACTATTTTGAACCTTTGATCAAAATCCCAAATAGTCTCATTTGGATGCTACTTAATCTCCTTCGTTTCTGTAATGTATTGCACTTCAGATTTTTGTTTTCTGAACTCTTCAGTTCATCCTTTTCTGACTTCAACCAATGTCTTCACTGGAGTCCCATTTGGAACTTGTACAAATTTCATGAACCAATCCAGTGCGCCACCTCTAAGAGTTTTCGCAAATTGGCCTTCTTGACCTCATCATCCATAGTTTGTCTGACAATCCATACTGCGTCACATAGGAACTAGTATTGCTCTGGATCCTTAGTCTTGTTCCCATGGAGCAGGGGTAACTTTGCATCATCACCCTCCATCCTGGGCCTCCTTCCTATAGTTGTTGATCCACTAATTTTAGAGTGTTTCTAGCACGTTGGACAAGTCGGTGTTGAACTTGTGTTTCTTCCTGATTGCGATGTAGTGCGCGGATGTGTGGGTACGTTGCTGCTGGGGGTGTATATTAACTCTAACTTGGATGTATCCTAGTCATCCTCATCGTCACTATAGGTTCTATTTGTCACGTGTGGTCTTCCTTTGCATTCTTGTGTTCCAATCGTAGCAGGACCTTCCCTAAACCTCTACCTCTTCTCTTGTCGAAACCTTGCTCCTCCTCTTGTAAGACCAATCTCTTCCTTGGGTTCCCTCATAATATCGTTGTAAGTTCCACCCATCTACCTCGTATCATTCCATTCGTCTCCCCCCAATCTTTGTGGTATCCATGGCCTTTGCACACCAAGGTTCTACTACTCGAGGTTCATCTTCAATATGCCCTTTTCATAGATGAGAATCTTAATCGACAATTGCAAAGATAAAAGAATCCTACCTCGCATCCCATTAAAGAACTCCCTTTCTACTTCTCTATATTATTTAGTTGTATCAACCGCAAAATCGGTGATGTATCCCTCCAAAATACTATCAAGCTAGACTTCAACAGCCCGTGATACTCTATTGTCTACCTCCTTCAACTTCTATAGCATCACGCAGGTTTTCATTTCTTAATAAATGTGTCTTTGCTTTGGCATGTAACCAAAGACTAAGCAAAAAAAAAATTGATAAGAGGTTTAAGAGGTTGCATTGGATATTTGATTACACTTAAGATGTATATTTTATTTTGATTAGAGTAGGAAAATAAGCTCCTTAAAGTGATCATTTACTTTTCGCATTTCTTTTTGTACTTGTTGGGCACTCTATATACCTATTAATTTATTAACAAGAAGAGTATTCAATATTTAATTGTCAACCCAAGAAATTCGGTTATTTCAAAGGCAATTAGCAAAGTATATGCATAAACATTTTCAGTAGTTGATAAGTAAAATAAAAATCACTCAGCTCTAGTTATTGCTCAACCAACTAAGCTCCCTGTAAGAAATCAAAGTAACATTACCCATCTATAAATTGAAAAGAACTTCCATTTCCTATCATACTAGTCTTAAGGTTTATGATCTAAAGAGAAATCCACTTAGAATTGCTTTTGCAGAAAATGGAAGTCTAAATTACCAAAGCAGAAATATCTCTAATCATTAATCAAGCAACGGATTCATCAAAGAAAATGACCTATCTAATCAGGAAAACTCTAGAAAGATAAATAACACAACATAGGAGTTGAGTGAGTATGTAACAGCTATTAACACACTTCTGCATAAAGAAAAAGATTAACTACACAGACGACTGTCACACCACACTACCTACAGCAAGCCAAAGGAAAAATAATAATGCAATCATTGAATGAATGCAGTTGCAGATAACCATAGAGATGTATCAAACTGAAATTCCACACTAGACATAAATAAAATAAACTAAAGCATCTAAACTACCAACAACTCTGTTAGATCGCGGTCCATGGCCTTCAAACATATATGTTGTCGAAAGCTCACAAAGTATGCAATAGAGAAATGTTGAGAATTGTCACTCCTTTATTAATTTGATAAAGTTACATTTACAGTTACAGTCACTCTACTATATCTCTTACAAATTGTGAAACCCACGCTCTCCCTATCTTTGTGAACTTATACAAGAGTAAAGTTGTTTAGTTACATAAATTTCGAGCAGCCATGAAGCCTTCGATCTTTAAGCTATCGAATTAAATCATGACAGTTGCAGCCATCAATTATTTGCACAAGATAAGATCAAGAATAAACGTACTTTAATTCAAGTTGTTTCATGAACTGACAGGCTCAGTTAGATGTGGAATATTCTCAGGGAGTTTCAATTGCAAGCATAAAGGATCCTCCAAGATTCCCTTGCCATTAATGTTGATCGGACCATTGAACAGGTAGCTGATGCTAGGCAGCATTAATTCTGGAGCATGATAAGTTGTTGCAGTTGAACCATTCCAGAGTATGATAAGTTGTTGAAGTTGATCCATTCTGGGGTATGATAATCTATTGCAGTTGAGACACCTAATAATTATGAACCCTTGTTTTAAATCATGGATAGATCAGCGCAACAAAAGGTAAAATCCATGATTATAAGTAAAATAAAGCATAAAAAAATAATAAAAAATTATTTATACCTGAGATATTCATTATCGATGGTATCGAAAAGATAAGGATTAAGATGTAAAATAGGGACAAAAATAGGGAAAGAGGATGAAACATAGTAGGGTAAAAAGGGGTAAATTCAAGACCCAACATCTTCCCCCAGCTATCAAATTGCATGTGCTCATGCAACAATTTGAGCTATTCTGAGTCTGAATCAGACTCAAGACTCTTCCTATGAAAATTTGTGAGGTTAAATGAAGGTTATGGTACCTCCCCTAGTAGAAAAAATCCATTACTTGTGATCAAAGCACCCCAACTGTCTCTTTCAGCTCTCTTTGTCATCCTGTAGGTGCCCTTGTACTTTCTCTCTGGCCACCAAATAAGAGGAAATATAAACCTCAAACATAAATAGTTTAAACCATGGGACTCCATACATTTAACATAGCCAAGCACTCTAAACAAGGCATATTTAACATTTTCAAAACAAAATGGATCTTTTTCCCTTAGCGCTATAGGGGAAAATTCCCATCTCTTACTGCTTCCTTGCAGAGAAATGTCCTGCTGTCGAGATATCATATCAACACAAGTGGAGATGACCTTCTATTGAAATACATCCAACTGATTGAATTTATCTGGGAATGAAAGGTTTCTCTTGTGCCTAGCAGATAGAAGGATAGGGGCTCTAGGTTCTCCACAAATCCACATAGTGGAGTTTTCCTCATTTCTCTAAATGGTTTGTGAGGCACTTAACCAACACACATGATTAGTGACAAAAGACATAAATGATCTTAAATGAATATCCCCAATGTGGGGAAATAGGTTAGCTTGAGTATCTATCATGCATGCCCTATCATATATATATAACTCACATAACAAATTCTACTCAAAAAAATCACTCTGGGTGAAAGTTTCCAAAAATTGAGAAGGTGTTACAATCCATTAGGGCCTTCCTTCTTTTAAAGCCTTAATCTAGAATAGAGTCATCTATTCAAATAGGAATAAAGGATATGACGGGTAGGGGGCTCTGCAGCTGAACAACTCATGAGTTAAAGTGAGCATTTGTTCCTTATCCTTCTCCATAGACTCATATTTCTTTAACTCTTTTAATTTATCTCCCATCTTTTCCCATCAAAGTTTATGAAAGAAGATCTCCTCGACCCCTTGTTCCCTTAATTCTTGAATGATATTCTTGTGCTCAGTAAGGGAAATCATTCATCCATCAAATTGGATTGCATGATGCCTCCATTTACTTACTTCAAGCTTTAAAAATGATACCTCTTTTGTCATTTTATTATTATTTATGTATGTGGATGGCTCCTATAATTCTGCATCCTCCACCTTTTTTTCTACTTCTTATGTTTGAACATTTAAAACATGGGTTGTCACTTCCTCAACCTCAGTATAAACTACTACTTCTTGAGTTTTAGCAGTGTCAACCTCATTCTAAACGGTTACTTCCTATGTTTCAGAATTTGTAGACTCAGTTTAAACTGCTACTTCCTATGTTTCAGCAGTTTCAGTTTGGACAGTTGTTTCAACAAATGTTTTCAGAAACACTGGTTCTTGTGTGATAGTGTATGATTCTTTCAATTCCATCGTAGAAATTTCAGAAACCAAATTTAAAGACATTGGTTCTTGTGTAGCAATGTCATGTTCTATCTCCATATCTTCAGGCTATTGGATGATCTCAGTATCACTCGATTGTTCCTCCTGATATTAAAGTGGATTAATGTCCTAGGAATTGCTTCCAGAGGGAATCCATTCAATATTTTCTAAATATTGAGGTTGCAGTGCCCCATTTACATGTAATTCTTGTTCAGGAATCTCATCCATCTTCAACCCTGTTTATTCTCGTGGTTCTTCATTTAGTGTCTCATTCTAAATGTTCCAATATCCAGGCTGCTATTTCCATTTTATCAACCTTATATCCTTCCAATCTAAATAAAACTCCACATTCAGGACATAAGAGCTCTTCTTTTTATTGGTTGGAAGGTAGATTTTCAAACTGATTAGCAGCTTCTACCAAGATTTCTAAGCCTCGTGTTGCTTGGTTTTTTCTTTCCTCCTTCCACCTTTCCAGTTCTTCCCTAAGTGCTCTCACATCTTCCTTCAGCAATTCATTTTCATATTGCAAAAATTATAACTAGGGATGCACAGTTTCTTGGTTAACGGTGGCCACCATAGGTGAATTTCCCACTAGTCCTTATGTTTCAGTGGATACCCTAGGTTTTAAAATGGGAATTCCGGTCCTTTCCCTTTATGTCACCCAAAAACCCATGGTTCTTCTTCTTCTGGATGATTATCCCTGTGTGCCAGTAGGTTCTTGTGTAATAGTGGAATCCATCGGTAAATTACCCACAGGTTCTTGTGTTTCAGTGGGTAACATGGAAATTCCAGTACTTACCACTTATGTTGTCCAGGAAGCCCTATTTCTTCTTCTTCTGGATGATTCTCCCTGCATTTCATCATTTTCTTGTGTGATAGTGGCATCCATCGGTAAAATACCCACTGGTTCTTGTGTTTTAGCGAGTAAAATGGGAATTTCAACGCTTACCACTTTTGGTGTCCAAGAATCCCTAGTTCTTCTTCTCCTGGATGATTCTCCTCCGACACTCGATATTTTCCTCTTCCTCTGTGGTGTGAGAAAGGTAGATACTTCTCCATTTTATGCTAAAGGTTCCTCCTCCTCTATTTCAATTTATTTTATCTCTGAGGAAGTTTCAATCTTGACAACTTGGGGCCTTATTTCCCCATTTTTTGCAACCTCTCCTTCTTCTCATGTCGCATTCGTAGCTCCAGATTCTATTGTTGTTGCTTCTGCAATTGTTCCCCTTCCTATTTCTTCTATTGATGCTCCTTCAGTTTCTTCTATTTCTCCAACCATTTCCTCCATAGGATTATTTTCTACTGCAACTCCCCATGAATTTTCCTCATTCTCATCTTCAACTTCTTCCAACTCTTTATTCCTCCCCACAGTTGAATTAGAGGAGCTCTGTTCGACTTCTCTATCTCCAATGTGTGCTACTACAAGTGCCTGATGCTCCCTGACTCCAACAAACTATTCCCATGTTAATTTATTTTGTGTCAAAGATCTTTGCACCAATAATTTAATCAACCCATGGTTTGTGATATAATAAAGTGGGTGTCTGGAGTTCCTACCATAATGTGCCATGTTTTGTAGAGTATGTGAAAGATAAAATGGCATATTTATAAGTATTCCATGGCATAAGTGAGACAACAGGAAAAAATTGTAAATGTAAACAACCCTATACCTTCCTTCACATGTAATGTGCCTTTTTAGGAAGGTAGTGACCTAATCGCAAGGTATTGAAAATGTCTCCAGTGCCACTCCTCTAGCCCTTCTCTGCACTTGCTCCCTTGCTGTTAAAAATTCTTCGAATTCTCTCAAATTGTGCCTCTTCCATAAAAACCAACGATCTCCAATTTGAGGAAGTCCTGTGACTTCTTCTACAATCCGTTCGGATGCATCTATCCTCAACCCTCTGATCTCTAAGTATTCTCCAATCAAGTTCATAGAGAACTGGAGTGTTGTGTCCTCATGGAAACCATTTAGTCTTTGGAAATAACCAATCCATCCAGCCTCACAAAAAATGTCAAAGACCTCTCTGTTTGCATACAGAGCATCTAGATTGCTAGGTTCATACCTAATTGGAGGACCCATAGTACGTTTTATTTACTGGTTGTGATAGGCGAGTGTAGAAGCTGACAAAATTAGTCGTTCGAATTGTAGCAATTGAACACAATAACCAAATAGCATGGGTTCGTATGGGTGTTTTTAAGTCTTGGAAAAAATAGAAACATGATGCCTTACAGATTATTGGAGATAGGCCAACAATTGTGTTGAAGTATAGAAGGGATGATTTTGAAAAGAAAATTAACTAATTATGGAGTACTGTCAGGAGTCAAAAAGGTATAATCATTACTATTACATAATTTTGATACTTGATTATATTTGCAATAAGAATCTATACCTGATCATTGTTACTCAAGTTGTCAATTCCCCGGTATGATTTTAACTTTTGATGACAAATAATCACGAGGGAGATGATTTCACACGCGCAATTGAGAATAAATCTGTTGTCGAGCATGAATCAGGTGGAGCACGTTTTTTATCAGCATTGATTTACCGAACGTGTGGAGAGAGTGTAAAATATCTCATCATTGAAACAATAAGATTGAGTTGGAAAACTGCCCCAAGTGTGGTAGATTTTCCGTGATATTTCTAGCGACAATAGCGGCGGATTTGGGGAAAAAGTTGGCATAAAAATGACAGCATTGCAGCACGAAATAGCCAAATTTGATGGAAAAGTAGAGGAGTTGCAGCGAACAATGGTCAAATTTAGTGGGAAAGGAAATGGAGTTGCAGTGAAATTTGGCCAAAAATAGTGGAAAAATTAGTAGAGTTGCAGCGGGATTTGGCTAAAAATAACAGAAACGTTAACGGAGTTGCAGCGGGATTTGGCCAAAAATAGAGGAAAAGTTAGCAAAGTTGCAGCGGGGTTTGGCCAAAAATAGTGGATTTGCGTTGGATAAAAATTAAGCAATTAACATAATTTTCGCTAAAAAAAATTTGATAGGGCTTGGTAAAAATATGAGAAATGATAAATTTCCTGCCAAAGATTTGCAATCTTATCCATTCGTTCTTTCAAGTCATATCAATGAAGAAGGATCATCTAGGAATCCGCAACTACTTCTTCTTCCTGAACCTTCTCACAAATACTTGTTCACAATTCTCAAAAACACACCCGATCAAAGCTAAAAAATAATAGTGAAAATCAAACAATTTTATTTATATACAATTTTTGAGGAATTTGCAGCATGTTATCACCCAATAATTTTCCTATGGTTGTGGTGGGAGAATCACTGGGGTAACCTTTTCAAACCAATATTTAGAATATATTCTAGCCTATATAGTCAGAGAGGGCTCTTTCTACGTCATAGAATCATTCATATACACATATAGCTTTAGCAAGCACTCAGAAGGCTAGATATCTGACACGAATAGGTTTGTTTGTAATTTTAAAGATTGTAAGACATACAAATGTTAAATACCATTGGGAAATGGAGTCATGAACTGAATAATTGAAGGGTTTTACAACAACAATGAGCAGTGTTTTTCCTTTGTAATCTGAGGCAACGTGGGTGTAATATTCAGTCAAAATATCTTGGAGTAATGATAGATAGAAATGAGAGAAATCCCAGTGAAACAAGAGGCACCTATCTATGGATTAATCTCTTGCAACACCTTCAATAGAAGCATAACAGAAGCTAATAACTAAAACATATCATCTAGAAATTAATAAATTCTATCACAACCATTATAAACACGTAACGAATACGTTTTTTTATGAAGGAGTGTTTAACAGAGAATGAATTCCTTGCATACAATCTAGAAATGTATTATCAAAACACACATGCATGAAAATGGGAAATACAGGAAACACAGAACTTAACATGAACACCTTGATGAATCTTAGAAACTCAGAAGAATACTTTTCATTAATACTTCCAAGAAAGTTGCAGAACTACAAAACCAAGCACACAAGGATTCAAAAATAAATGTCGAACCCTTTTCTCCTCTATGGAGGTTACATATCTAGTGCCATTTACCCCCGAGATGTATCTTGAAAGAGGGTATCGAATATCAGTTACAAAAATGGGGATTAAACACGAATAATCATACTAAATCCTAACAACTTTTAAGTGGCATATTCGCCATGATTTTAACACAAATAAGGAAAGTATATGATAATGCAGATGCTCGATCAAAACAACAAACAAGGCATCTAGGACTCATGCTCTCTTGTGTAAAATGACGGTTCAGAGCACCTCCAATGGCCTCATGCTGAATCAACCCTGAATTGTTCATCAACAACAGAGGTGAAGGAGGTTCTCTTCATTGCAACACTTGTTCTCATACAGCTGCCCCTTTGATCCTCATCATACTTTGACATGCAGTATGTAGTTGGACCTTCCAAAATTTTCGACCGCTTTCCACTGATCTTCTATCGGTGAATCCAGAGAGGACACCTCCTTTGCTAACACCCACAGCTCCACATGGTCTCTATATGAAAAATCCGGCAATTTCACACATGTGGCTCTGAAACTGAACACCAACACCAAGATATCTGCCAACTTGTCGATGATGGTCTTTCCTGCTAGGGATTGCTGAATATCCATGAATCTGGAGTGGTATGACCTGCATTGAATTAGTCTGTCATGATATTCTTTTTGTGAAAACATGCCACCCTTTTCTTCCCAGAAGAATGGTAGCCCCATCTTCACCAATGGATTGAACATTTCTATGAAATATATGATTTCATGCGCCATGATACCAATTTTGGCTTCAATGGCATCTAAATCGTGGCCATAGTTCACCACCTTCCTTGCCCAAGTGATGAAATAAATCATGTTCATTATGTGGGCTGCTTTGAGGTCTTCTTTGTCAATCCATTGAGAGAGTCTATGGCATTTCTGGCATAATTAACAAGATTTTTATTTATTCTTTCCCTTACTTCTTTAACACTCTGCTTGGCTTCCTATATAGCCTTTTACTTGTCCAATATGTAATCCAAGTAGGGCCTTAATTTGGTAGCCTTTGATACGAGTGCATCCCATATGATATGTTTAGCCCCTTGCATTGGTAGTTTCCCTGTAACCTACTTTACCAATTTCTCAATTTTACCCTACAATTATGCACACTTTGCTTCCAAATTATTCCTTTCACGATCTCTCTCCAACACGAAGCCCTCCAGATTCTTGTTTTGGTGCTTCAACCCTGTTAGTTCCAATTCCTTCAGACTTACTTGTGCCAGGTGTTGAACGATGGAGAATTCTCCAGGTTTAGTGATGGGAGGAATGACTCCCTTCTCGAGCTCTTTTCCTTTCTCTTGTATCTCCCTCTCTTTATTTTGCAACTTCCTTTCCAACTCCTCTGATTTGGATTTAAGTGCCTTCTCACTCTCTTGTTGATGTATTTGTAACTTCGGAATGTATTCACTTGTATATTTTATATATTGTACCCTGATGTTCCTATCGGGAAGTATCTGTAATGTAATTGAGTCATGTCATACCCCGATGTTCCTATCGGGATAATCAATGATGTAAACAAGTCATGTAAAGTCATATAGGGTAACCCTCCTTATTGTTCAAGGGTTAAAGTCCCCCAAGTTTCGGGGCACTAGGGTTATTAGACTCTCCTAGAGAATTCATCCTTGGTAAGTTATTGTCAAGTCAGGAATTAGTATAAATAGAGAGTGAGCCTCTCTATTTATCACACAGTCACTCACACTCGGTTGTAGCTCATGAGTGAGAGAGGAGTTGGGATAAGAGAGAGAACATCTGTCGGAGGTCATCTTACTGTCTTTGGGTTTTACTGCTGCTATTGGTGCCTATTCTATCTCTGAGGAAGTTGTAGGGTTTTCTCCTTTATGGTTTCCCCAAGGAAAATATTTGTGTCTATTGTCTCTTGTGATTGATTGTTGTGCATGTTATTCTCTCAGATAAGATCCTAAGATAATGCTGTCTAAATTGATAAAAATCTAACATGGTATCAGAGCTAAATTGAGAAGAAGACACTCTACAGCTACGGAAGCTAGGGATTCTTAATTTTTGGGTCTCTCTCCACAATCCATCAGAAAAAGGAGTCTAGGATGAACCTCCATTTAAGGGTGCATCTTTTTGTCGAAGCAGAATCTTATTCTGAGCATTTTCAATTTTTAACCTACCACTGCATCGAGAAATTATGGCTTTTCACTGAAGAGGAATTTTTTAGTGATCCTAGGCTAGGATTACTCTTGTCCTAAAAATTGAAGTTTAGAGACAAGAATCAAGGAAATTGGTTGGGTAGAACTCCGGGAAAGTCAAACCCTAATCTGCCCTTGAACCAGAAAACCAGCACTGCAGAAGATCAATTCCAGATCTAGTTGTCAGCTTCTCAAATTGGTAAGATCTAAATCTTTTGTATTTCCATTTGAGGTTCTCAGTTAAGATGTCTCATCACACCAAGCTTGATGAAAAGCTTGAGGGAGTTGATAACTTTTGAGCTTGGAAGTATATGATCTCCCTGGTCCTGGAAGAAAATGAGTTGGACTCTTACGTCAATGGAGAGGTTCCAGTTCTAGAGGGAGATGAGGCTAAGGCCTTACACAAAAAGAAAGTGGTCATGGCTAAGAGGACTATTGCTGATTCAATCAAGGATCACCTCATACCATAGGTGTCCTTCCTAAAGACACCTAAAGAAATGTTTGATGCCCTGACCAAACTGTTTGAAGGAGAGTACATAAATCGAAAGATGACTTTGAGGAACTAGTTGAAGAATGTGAAGATCCAGAATGCGGAGACCATACAGTCATACTTCACAAGGGTCTCCCAGATCAAAGAACAACTTCAAGCAGTGGATGAAGAAGTGGAGAATGCAAATATTGTGATGACCACCTTTAATGGTCTCCCTAGATCATGGGACTCCTTCATTCAAGGGATTTGTGCTAGAAGAAAGCTAGTCACCTTCGGTAGACTGTGGGAAGAATGCTCACAAGAAGAAGCTCAGATAGTAGCCCGAGAAGAAAAGATGGGAATTGAAGATCAATCTCTCATAGTACACTCCAAGAAAAGCAGAAGGGACTATCATCATTCCAAAAGTAAGCATTTTAACTCTAGAAAATATAACAAGGATATATCTAAATACAGATGCTTTACATGTGATGAGAGAGGACACTTTGCAAGAGATTGTCCCAAGAATAAGAATAGCTCACACAAGAAGAAAGGAAACAAGAGAAGACATCATGCTCATGTTGCAGAGGATGATGAACCTTCCACAAAGAGAATCAAACAAGAAAGTGATTATTATTCAAGTGATGAAGAATATGTTTTGTTTTCCGATCTCATGGGAACTATCACACATGGAAGTAATGATTGGATTATAGACAATGGGGCTTCCAAACATATGACAGGATTCAAAGAATCCATTGTGAAAATGTATAAACATGAGTCACCTCACAAGGTGAAACTTGGGGATGACTACCAGTATCCAATAAAAGGTAGTGGTGAATCCTCCTATAAGCTAGACTATGGAATGTCTATGAAGATGAAGGATGTCTTGTTTGTACCAAGACTAAAGAAGAATCTCCTTTCCATATCTGCATTGGATGCAAAAGGCATAAGCGTTGCATTTGTAGATGGCCAAGTTCTTATGTGGCCAAAGGGAAATACTATAGATGATGCAATAGTGATTGGGGAACAAGAAGGAGGACTATACAAATTGAAGGGCCAACTAGAACAAGCCTTGGTCCATGAATCAGTAGAGCCAAATGAACTTTGGTATATAAGGATTGTACATGTGCACTATAGGGCACTACCACTTGCAATCAAAGATTTGAAGGTATTCCATAAATACAGACAAAACATGATGGTGTCTGCAAAGGATGTGCGAAAGGAAAGAACACAAAGAAGACATTTCCAAGTAGCAAGAGCAAGGCAAAAGAAATATTGGAAATCATCCACTCCGATGTATGCGGTCCGATGTCATCCAATTCATTAAGCGGGTATGTATACTATGTTTCTTTCATTGGTGATTTTTCTAGGAAGACATGGATATACTTCTTGAAGAACAAAGATGAAGTATTTAGAAAGTTCAAGGAATTCAAAGCCTTGATCAAGAACCACGCAAAAACGAAGATCAAGACCTTTCGATCAACCAATGGCATAGAATTCACATCAAATGAATTCAAAGAATTATGCAGAGATTAACCACTCCATTATAATCCATATAATCCACAGCACAATGGGGTTGCAGAAAGGAAAAATAGAACGGTCATGGAAGCTACAAGGGCAATACTTCATCATTAAGATCTTCCCATGCATCTATGGGAAGAAGCTGCCAGAACAACAGTGTTTGTATAGAACCGTACTCCACACAGAGTACTTGAGAACAAGACACCTGAAGAAGTATTTTTCGGCAATAGACTTGAGGTCATCCATCTCAGAATATTCGGTTGTCCTGTGTACATACACATTCCAAAAGAAAAGAGGACAAAGTTAGATCCTTCTGGAAAGAAGGGTATATTTGTGGGATATAGTGAAATATCGAAATCTTACAGAATATACTTCCCAGGATTCAAGAAGATCAACATTAGTAGAGGCGTAACATTCGACAAACATTCATCTTACAACAAATCCAGAAAGAGACCAGTTGAAGACTCTGAAGAAACAAAAGTACCCAGAATTCAAGATACAACTATGAACGATACAAATAAAGATGAAGATCGAGAAATAGAAGAACCCCAGGAACCTGTAGATCCATCCCAAGAGAAGAATCCTCACAAGAGGAAACCTGCATGGGTATGAGAGGCTATCCAAGGTGCAGAAAGATATGGGGCTCTAGAAGAATTGCACAGAGAGAGGAAAAGAACTAGGTCCTCCTCTAGTTATGTAGCACTATTATGTGACATCATTGATAAAGAACCTTCCAACTATGAATAAGCGGTAGAGAAGAAAGAATGGAAGGATGATATGATCAAGGAGTACCAATCAATCATGAAGAATGATGTCTAGATGTTGTTCCTAGACCAGAGGGAAAGTCTGTTGTGAATTCCAAATGGATCTACAAGATCAAGCATGCTGCAGATGGTAGCATAGAGAAACATAAATCAAGATTCGTGGCTCGTGGCTTCTCCCAGAAAGAAGGAATAGATTATGAAGAAAATTTTGCACCTATAGCCAAATACACTTCCATCAGATCAGTACTTGCTCTGGCTGCAGTAATGAAATGGAAGATACACCAGATGGATGTCAAGACTATTTTCTTGAATGGTGTAGTGGAAGAGGAAGTGTATGTGGAGAATCCACTCGGTTTTGAGACACATGACAAGGAGACGGATGTCTGTAAATTGAAGAAAGCTCTGTACGGTTTGAAATAGGCACCCAGGACATGGCACGGCAGAATTGACAGCTTCCTATCCAATTTGGGCATTACTAAGAGTAAAGCAGATTCCAACCTTTACTACAACGTTGAAGAACGGAATCTAGTGATACTCCTACTATATGTAGATGATATGTTTGTAATAGGTGTGGATGGGTTGATTGTTGATACAAAGAGGAATCTTGCTGCCGAGTTCGAGATGAAGGACTTGGGTATGATGCACCACTTTCTAGGCATGGAGGTGTGGCAGAGTACAGATGGAATCTCCCTAGGACAAGGGAAGTATGCAGTAGAGATCATGAAGAGGTTCAGGATGATGGACTGGAAGGCCATGACCACACCTATGGCATCGAACCTGAAGATATTGAGTGATGCTTCATCAGAGTTGGTTGATGCTACAATGTATCATCAGATGATTGGGTCCTTGATGTACCTGACAAATGCGGACCAGATATTTTCTTTATTGTGAACACATTGAGCCAGTTCTTGATGGATCCGAGACATGTTCACCTAATTGCTGCAAAGCATATTCTGAGGTACCTAAAGGGTATAGTTGATTATGGGCTCAAGTATGAGGTGGATTAGAAGATTAAATTGGAAGGTTATGTTGATTCATATTGGGAAGGAAGTTCCATTGATAGGAAGATCACTTTAGGGTGTTGCTTCAGTATGGGATCAGGTGTGATCTCTTAGTTTAGCAGGAAACAACCTTGCGTGGCACTAAGTATAGCCGAAGCAGAATCTATTGCAGCTTGTTCGGCTAGTTGTGAGGCAATGTGGCTGAGGAAGCTACTATCCAACTTATTTGATCTCTAGTTGGATGCTACTTGTATATATTGCGACAACCAGAGTTGTGTGAAGTTGTCAGAGAACCCAATGTTCCATGACAAGTCGAAACATATCGAGATCAAATATCACTATATTAGGGATATGGTGCAGAGAGAATTAGTGAAGCTCCAGTATGTTGCGATAGCTAAATAGATAGCTAATTTGTTGACCAAGCCATTGGCCAGAGTGAAGTTTGAGTACTTCAGGGAGAAGCTTGGTGTTCTCCAGATCGAGGTTCCCTCCAAGAGGAGGTGATGAGTTCGAGCGCCTTTCTGGCATAGTAGGATTGGTTCCATTTTGACATGGTGGCGGGAGGGTCCTCCCATGGTCAAATGTAAGTGTAGAGAATATTTGACATGGTGGAAGGTTGGGCCTCCAATGGTCAGATGTAAGTGTAGAGCCTTTCTGACTAGGTCAGATGTAAGTGCAGATCTTTATGACTGGGTCAAATGTAAGTACATAGCATTTTTTACTGGGTCAGATATAAGTGCTAAGCCTTTTCGACATGGTGGCAGTTTGGGACTCCCATGATCGAATATAAGTGTTGATCCTTTCTGACATGGTGGCAGGCTGGGCCTCCCATGGCCGGATATAAGTTTTGAGCCTTTCTGACATGGTGGCAGGCTGGGCCTCCCATGGTCAGATGTGAGTGTTGGGCCTTTCTGACTCGGTCAAATGAAAGTGTTGGACGAGCCTTTCTGACATGGTGGCAGGATGGGACTCCCATGGTCAGATGTGATTGTTGGGACTTTCTGACCGGGTTAGATGTAAAGGCTGGATGATCCTTTATGACATGGTGGCAGGCTGGGCCTCCCATGGTTAGATGTGAGTGCTGGGCCTTTCTGACTAGGTAAGATATGAGTGTTGGGTGTGCCTTTTTGACATGGTGGTGTATGTGTTCCTCTCATGGTCAGATGTAATTGTTGGGTGAGAATTCTTTACTAGGGTCAGATATAAGCTCTAAAGAAGACCTACCTAGAGGCTAGGCCTACAACCAGCATGAAAAAGGGTTGGCTCTGTAGAACTTCCTATGACGAGTAGAATTGAGAGATAACACTAGTTTATCGAGATAGTGAAATAAGTTTTGATGATGATCCAGTGATGATCCAGTTTTGATGATGATCCAGTGATGATCCAGCTTTGATGATGATCCAGTGATGATCCAGTTTCGATGATGATCCAGTGATGATCTAGCGTTGATGATGATCCAGACTTGATCTAGAGAAGAAGACTTCTGCTGATGAATTGTGTCAAGATAATACTTTCCTAGTTAAGAGGGAGTGTTGATGTATTTGTAACTTCGGAAAGTATTCACTTGTATATTTTATGTATTGTACCTCGATGTTCCTATCGGGAAGTATCTGTAATGTAATTGAGTCATGTCATACCCCGATGTTCCTATCGGGAGAATCAATAATGTAAACAAGTCATGTAAAGTCATAGAGGGTAACCCTCCTTATTGTTCAAGGGTTAAATTCCCCACAGTTTCGGGGCACTAGGGTTATTATACTCTCCTAGAGAAGTCAGCCCTGGTAAGTTATTGCCAAGTTGGGAATTAGTATAAATAGAGAGTGAGCCTCTCTATTTATCACACAGTCACTCACACTCAGTTGTAGCGTATGAGTGAGAGAGAAGGAGCTGGGATAAGAGAGAGAACAGTTGGTGTAGATCATCTTACTGTCTTTGGGTTTTACTGTCGCTATTGGTGCATATTCTATCTCCGAGGAAGTTGTGGGGTTTTCTCCTATATGGTTTCCCTGAGAAAAATATTTGTATCTGTTGTCTCTTGTGATTGATTGATGTGCATGTTATTCTTTCAGAAGATCCTAAGATAATACTATTTAAATTGATAAAAATCTAACACCTCCACTATGAGGGTTATATCCTTCTTCCATTCCTTCTCTTTCTCTGTGAATTTTAGTAGTTTCACCTGGCAATTTGTGAGCTTACCATTCAGGCTCTCTTTCTCCTTTTCAATCTCTGAGAGCTCTAAATCTTGGATCAGATAAGTAGCTGGAATCTTCGTCTTTTCCTTTAGCAGTTGAATGGTATTTTATTTTTCATTTAACATATTTTGTGTGCTAGCCCCTTTATCAGCTTGGTTTTTCAGTAAGCAACATGTCTATCTGCAACTCCTTGATCTGAGCCTAGTGGGACCTGTTTTCTACCTTCTCCTGCCTCAGTTGATTTTCAGCCTTACTTTTGCTAGACTGGAGCCTAGATATCTTGAGGGTTAAATTTATCAAATCAGTATGGAAAATGTCCCTTGTATGCTTATGGAGGTGAATCATATCTGGTACAGGGATATCATCCAGGTTGATCTTCATTTCAGCCACTCTGTTCCTAGAAGCTATGGTTAAATTTAATGTATTCTTCTTGTGATCTCTGATAGAAACCAGAGATACCTCCTACCCACAAGATTTTCTCACCTCTACAGACAATTTAAGATATTAATTCATGGTGTTGTCCTTTTTTTCCTTGTATTTTTCCTATAGCTCAGCCTTGGACCTATATCTATTTGGTGAGCCCTCAGGTATCTGGGAAAATTCATATTTGTGAACCTCAAAGGTCGGTCCTTTGACCTTTACCTATTTCTTCTTTTCTTTACCACCAGATACCTATACCATCTTCCTTGCCTCTTCCAACTTCTACCTTTTTGGTGTGTTTCCTGTGTCCTCCTCCTCTGTTTCCATGACATCAATGAAATCCATTTTGTTGGAATGCTCAAAGACACTAGCCAAAGTTTTGATCTTCTCTGTTGTTGGGCCCAAGCTTGAAGTCCCAAGTGGAGGTGAGTTGTTTCCCTGAATTAAAGAAGTGGAATCCTCTTCCATACCATCATCTACCTGATCCCCCTGGGAGTAGTACGACCAATTTGCAGCCTCAAGCAGGCCTACCACCTCATGGTTCTTAAAGGGCTTGTTTTTATTGGCCTGCCTCCTAATAGAGATAATGTTATGGGGATCGTAATTGATGGTAGCTTTAGTGTGGAATCCCAACTCTCTTAACATACTTTCTATCAATGGAAGAGAAGATTTGTTTTTAATGAAAAAAGGTCCTATGGCCCAAGGAAATTTAATATATGAAGACTTTCTGAATTTTAGAAAGTGCTTATTTTCTACTATGAGCCTTTGACTGATCAACTCCAAAGAAATCACTTTGAGGGTCAAAAAGGCAGTTAGTACAAAGGGTTGATGCACAAACCCGTATTGCCTTATCATTGTGCTATATTTTGATAAGAACTAGTCCCTGATTCTCCTCTCGGGGGGGGATTGCAATATCTCTCTCATTTGGAGTAATACTCTGGGTAGGCTCTACTAGAAGAAAGCACTATAGACCTCTGACATCAAGAATTTCATGAACTTGCTATAATCCCTACTTATCTCATCTATGATTTCCATTTTTGGGAGCTGTATGTTCTCTTCATTGAAAGACACAAACATCGTCAGCAAGTAGGAGTGAAACCTGAAAGTTCTTGTCTTGGGGAAGTCTACTAGATGAGAATGAATATTCTTAGCTAGGAGCTCATCAAACTTGAGATAGGAGAGCTATGCTAACTGAATAGACTCTTCTGAGTCAACTGGATAGGTGCTCAGGGTGAACAGTAGGCTCATTAGGGCCTCGGTGACATATTTGTTTGTGTCCATCCCTAAAAATTGGCTCATAAGTGTTATTACACATTGTTTTTCCTCATTAAACTCACTAGAATCTATAGGTTAAGGGTAATGTTTTAGCTGGGTATCGGGTTTGAAACAGGATTTAAAGAGCACCTCCTTCTTTTCCACAGTTGACTCCCTAAAACACTGGAGAATTATTTCTTCATTATATTATTTGGCCTTTTGACTCGACTATGCAGGAACTAATAGGGTCTTTCTAACAACAAGGGGGATGGATGGGAATAGGATTGTTGACTTGGATATGTCCATAATTACCCTCCTAGAGGAGGAATAACTAGTGATGTACCAGTCGACAATTCGAGGCAACTTAGGATTTGGTCTGTGGAAAAATGGTGAAAGAACGACCTATAAATGTTGTGCACATATGTTCCTTGGTCCCTAAGCAAGTTTAGTTTGTTTTTTACAGTTTCTACTGGTCCATTTAATAGTATAGTGTTGAATACCTCTGAATATCTATCTTCAAAGAGTTCATCTATCTTCTGGTATTCTAAGTTTTGAGTCATTAACTCTTCTACTTCAACCATATTTTATACTAGTTTAGTGTAGAAACATGGCCTACCTGGTCTCTTGACAAGTAGCTTAAGGTTCAGTCTAATTTGGCCTCTTTCCGCACAATCTTTCTCTTGCTATCCAATGCACATAATAACACAAGTGACCTAAATTCATGTGCATGTATTTTTTTTAATATTATCCTTCATCAATATATCATCTGCATCTTTTTCAGTAGAAACATCCCTCATTCATCCATTATACCTCCCTCATCATGAGTTGTTGATCCTATGGTCCTTTAACCATTAGTCCTTCTTCTCTGTCATATTGTCCCTCCTATTCTCCCTGTAGGTTCCCTCAGTGGAATACATCTCCATCATCGATCATAAACGTGTCTTCATTGGGGTCGTCGGATCGTGCTTCCTCCAACACATTCTGCTGATTCCAACCCATCTCTTCTATCATGCACTTATTATCAGCAGAACTAATGTCGACCATAGATCAATCTCCAACATAGATCTTGGTCGTTGAATCTCATGCATCATACCAAATTCCGCTGAGCTCGGTCCTTCCTTTCTTCCATGCAAGTTATGGAAATGCAATTCACCTCCATTGTAGATCATGATGGAGTATTAATCTGGGTCGTTGAAACCCGTGAGGTCTACCAAATTCCGCAGCTTTGGGAAATTTATTTTCACGTGAAATTTGTGGTAGCGGAAATGATATTGGACGTAGATCTTCATCCCGCTACTTATCTGATAGACAATCCTCTCTGTGCATTAACTACTTCCATCGATCATGATATTTATTTTGACCCCGTATCTTTCTCCACCAAAATCATTTGTAGTTGTCGATCTTCATCGACGTCAATCCACACCCTTCAAAGCTGCCAAGACATAACCTCTGAGTGGATTTTCAAACTTACCTCCACCATATGACCAAACTCTAGTAATTTGTCCATGTCTTCCTTATTCTTGACAGGGGATAGAATTTTTGGAACCTACTCGGTTTCTCCCCCAAGTCTTATGACATAGAAAATTTCATCCTTACCCAGCATTGTCACTATCTTATCCCTTTGTGCAGATGTAGGTTGTAAAAACTTCCCACAAATTTAGCACAGGTGCAAACAACATCTCCAATTGGGGATGTTATCCTCCCTATGAGGTAGCAAAGAAACTCATAGGCTGAGTGCCTGATCCATTGGGCCCTATTGCACTTGAAAAATCCCAGCCTACTACACACTTCATCTTTGTTCCAAACTCATCGCCTCAAAATTTACTCTAGTGCCTTTAACTTCAAATGGTTGAGGATCCTTCCATTTGTAGGAGCTCCTGATACCAAACCACCCTCCATCTCTTCCAGTATGTAGGCATTTTTTCCTCTGAAAGATGCAATTTTGTAAGGGCCCTTCCATAGGTGATCAAATTTTACATGCTTTCCCTTCTCTTCATAGGGTGTGTCCCATTGTAGCCCTACATCCCCCATCTAGAAATCATCAGGATTTTTCGGCTTGTCAAAGATCTCTTTTATTTTGTCCTGAAATTTCTAATTTATGTCAAAAAACTGCTCTCTTTGCTGCTACAGTTCAACCAGCTAATACATCCTTCTCTGAGTTGGGTGGGTTTCAGCATCTTCTTTCTGTAATAATATCATCACTGGAAATCTCAGAGAACTAAGAAATATTACCTCTGAGCCATAGACCAGCTAAAATGGAGAGGTTCCAATATATTTCTTCACACTGATTCGGTCATCCCACAAAGCATGGGTCAACTTTGTGTACTAAGCCTTTTTGTTGTCTTGCAGCAACTTCCCGATGATCATCATAAGTCTCTTGTTTGAAGATTATGCCAACCCATTTCTCTGTGGGTAATAAGTTGTGGAATTCCCCAGCTGTAAATGATACTTGAAAAAAAAATCAACCATCTTTTTTTACTTGAATGCAACAACATTGTCAGTGATCAACTTCCTAGGGAACCCAAACCTTGACAAGATGTGCTCCTGCAAAAATTGCATAATCACTGACTCAGTGGCTTGTCTAGTTGGGATGGCTTCAATCCATTTAGTGGAATAATCCGTGGCAGTGAGAATCCACTTGTGTTTTATTGAGGAATATAGGTTTATCTCTCCAATGAAGTCCAATCCCCATTGCTGGAAGGGGGCCTCAACATGTATGGGATTCAGAGGTAATGGAAAAGGATTCCTCCTTCCTTCAAAGATCTGACACTTATGGCAGGAAGAAACCTCCTTGTGAGTATTAGAAAAGATAGTGGGCCAATAAAATCCTTCCCTCGTGATCTTATTCATAGTGGCCTTCCAATAATTATGACCTCCACATTCCCCTGCATGAAATTCTTCAATAAGCTTCTTTGCCTCCTGTTCATTTACACAGTTCAACAGAACCCCACCTAGTTCTTTCCGATACAGTTTCCCCTTTAATATGAAAATCCTTGCTACTCTATGTTTGAGGAATCTATCCCTTGTTCTATCCATACCTTGTGTGGCTTGCAGGTGTTGCAACACGAATATGATGTCAGTATACCATGGGGATAATAGGAGATGTTCAGTTATTTGTGGAACTGGTTGTTCCTTGGGGTTTTTCTCCACTGTAAACAATTCAACAATCATGTGTAGGCTGAGAGCATCACAGTTAGATTGTGCCATGAGATTGGCTAGTCCATGGCCTTTAATCAGCTTGGTGGGCTTAATCTCCAAGTCATATTCAAGTAGGACTTCTATCCATTTTCCCCTCCTACCATCAGGATCTGGTTTTGTTAGGATATCCTTCACTACACTGGTGGGAACATGGGAAATAATGTGAGAGTGCAGGATGTAAACTCGGAACTCCTTCAAGGCCTACACCAGAGCATAAGTCAGCTTATCCAGGTTGTTGTATTTCAATGGGGCATCTCTCAATGTTTTGTTGTAGAAGGAAATGGGTTGCTTGTTTCCCTCATGATTCTTTTGTAACAATACCCCATCCACAATGTGTTCTGAAGAAAATGAGAATATGAGGAAATCCTTGGAGAATTCATGGCTTGGAAACACAGGGGCTTCAGAAATAGCCTTATTTATATATTTAAAGGATTGGTTTGCTTCAAGTGTCCACTTGATCTCTTTGTCCTTTCTTAGCATGTTAGTTATACACCTTACTATCTCAGAAAAGGCAACAATGAGCGTTCTTAGAAAACTCACCTTTCCCAGAAAGGAATGAACCTCAACCTTGTTCCGATGGAGCTCAATTTTATGAATTGCCTCAACTCTCTTTGGGTCTATTTTGATTCCTTCTTGAGAAATTATGTGCCCCTACAGCTTCCCTTCCTTCATAGAAAATAATTACGTCTTCAGATTCAATGAGATGCCGAACTTTCTATACTTTCTAAACATTCTCAGCAGGAGTGCAACGTGTTCCTCATCGAACTTTGAAAAAATAGTGACGTCGTCTAAATAGATGACCAAAATATTGTCATTTTCTTCAAAAAAATATATGTCCATGGCCTGCTGAAAGGTTTCCCTGCATTCATGAGTCCGAATGGCATTTTTGCATACATAAAGGTGCCCCAGGGTGTGGTTAAAGCTGTCTTTTCTTGGTCTGCTGGGTGCACCATGATTTGATTGTAGTCTGAAAATCCATCCAAGGTGGATATCCTTTGGAAGCCCACTACCCTCTACAAAATGTAGTCCATCTTAGGGAGAGGATAATGATCCTTTAAAGAAACTCTATTCAGATTTCTGAAGTCAATGCATATCCTTATCTCTCCATTCTTCTTCCTCAACGGGACCAAGTTGGCCACCCACCTTGAGAACATAAGGGCCACAATGATCTTTACCTCAAATAGTTTCTTTATTTACTTTTCCACCAAGGGTAGCAACATGGGGTTCATTATCCTTATCTTTTGTTTTCATTAGAGGAAATTTCAACTCTAAATGGGCCTCCTAAGGAAAACAAATAAAATAATAGTTAAAAAAATAAAATAATATTTATTAATTTTGGAGGAAGAAAAGAAAAAACTACTTTTTTTGTTCGTATTTTTGACATATCTCCCTGTGTTTTTACTCAAATTTCGATCGAGAGAGCTCGTTGGATGTGAAATTAAATTATGCATCCAATGATTACCCACTCAGCATACTTTTGACGGGACTCGCTACTCAAAAAACAAGAAATAGCTTAAAAACGTGATGATGACATTCATCATCACGTTTTTCCAGGTATTTATTGTTTTTCGGTTAGCGGGTCCCATGAAAAGTATGCCGAGTGGGTACTCGTTGGATGCAGAATTTAATTCCACATCCAACAATCTCTCCCAATCGAAATTTGAGTAAAAACATAGGGAGATATGTCGAAAATACGAACAAAAAATGTAGTTTTTTTTATGATACCTATCCCCAAATTTATATTAAAAAACGTTTAAGAGGTGCTCCCTTTTTGAATTTTAAATAATTTTGATTGGATAATACGTGATGAAATGGAATTTGTATTATTTTTGGAAGGCCCATTCTAAATTGAAATTTCCTCTAATGAAAGCAATCTCGTCCCTTTTTATTGGTATAGTGTGTTGAATAATACTGGTATCATACGCCTTAATATCACTGTAGCTCCAAGAAGAAACATCTGAGTACTCCTTAATTAGGGAAATGTATTTATGTTTGGCCTCATGTGAGAGTTTTCTTAAGATTTTTATGACCTTTGGATGATCTTATGTCCCGATATCAACATCTTCCACATCCTCACAACTTGGGACAAGCTGAGGTTCCTTGGCAACATCATTTGGGTCAAAGAGTTTTTCCAAAGGAACTAAACCCATGGGGATAGAGTTACCTTTGATCTGAAGGATCTCTTTTCCACAGAGATTATTTAGATGTTTTTAATTCCCATCAGTCTTCTATAATTCAGGCACAATAGCTTCTTCATTTGTGTAGTCCTCAACACACTCAGCAGGGACAAAAATATCAACCTATGGAATTTCTCTGGGAGTGACAACCTGAATTGGTAGGGATTCTTGGGTGAGAGTAGGCCCTTATAGGAGTACATTATTTTCATCAATGTTCAAGCCATCAAACTCCCCAGTAAGAGTGAGGACGTTCTGAATCTATTTTTCATCTTCAAATACTTACCAAATATTAACATTATCTGGGACAGAGGGTCTGTTCCTAACTTCAACCTCATACTTTATATTGGGGTGCATGGGAATCTTGAAAATAGTAGCAGAAGTGGCCCAAGAATTAGCTATACAATTCTATAACCTGGGAATCAGATTAAAGTTGCATTCTTCAAAACATTTTATCAGGTTTTGGATATCATTTCTGTAGCTTCTCGTCCTGGGATGTCTGTCCTAATACTCACCTAGAATTTGTTTAATTACCATCTCAAAGTCCCCGTGTATCACCACCCTCCTGACTTGGAAATCCTTCAGGATATAAATTGCTAACATAATAGCCTTAGATTATGCCTCATTATTTGTGCAATCAAAGGCAAGTTTGTAGGAATAATTTAAAGCTTTCCCTCCTGGGGGTTTCACCCAAACTCCAACTCCTGCCCCTTCTCTGCATGTTGCCCCATCAAAACTTACATCCCACACTCTTTCTAGCTCCTCCTAGGTGGGCACAAAGGAAGTGTATGAACCGTAGTTGTCTTTGCCTCCTTCTGTAAAGAAAATCATTGATCCCATCTCAGTATCCATTGAATAAATGGGATGATTGTTCGGCCTCTCAATGCTGGTCACCATGTATTCCAAATTTTTCTCTCTAAAAATCCTTCTCTATACCCAAAAGACAAGGATGGTGGCATATGGCATATGCATTTGGAGAGCACCTTTGATTTTGGATTCCCAAGATCTTGATAGCAGCATTACAAAATTCAAAGGGATATCAGCCACAACTACACCCATGATAAGGGTTTTGGCAGAGATTTGGGCCAAACAGATAACCAAATCTTTGATCAATCCTAGGAACTTGACTTTTCTAGAATCAAAGTAGAAAAGCTATGTGTATGGTATAGTCATTTCCAACCCCATATTATCCATGATCATTCTGGGCATCATATTATGGGAGGCTTCTGAATCAAGCATGGCATTGTGTAGAATGGCATTATGAATGTTTAGACTGACATAGAATGGAGGAATGTCTTCATCAAATGGCTCATCTACATGGGGTCTAAATAGAATGGTAGGACAATCATCTTCAAGGATAAGTGAATCTAATATTTTAGAGATTTCTCCTGGAGGCTTTAACACAATTGCAATTTTGGACTGATATTCAGAATTTTTTTTAAATTCAGTAAGAGGGATAGAGATTTTAATCTTTGCAATTTCGGCCTCTATACTGAAAGAGGTTTGTCCTTGATTTGAGATCCTTGGATTATCTTCTTTCCTTTCTTTCCCTTTGTGTTCTGTCACATTTTTTGAGCTATCCTTAAGAGGTTTGTCATTTTTGGGATTACTTGTAGAGGCCCTATTTCCTGCATCTGTATTCCTCATAATGGGGACATCTCTGTTTCTCAAGCCAATATGCCTTTGTAGATCCATGACAGCTAGCTAATATCCTTTATTAAACTCTTTTGTTTCCTCAGCAGGTAGATCCCCCACTTCTCGACAGGAATTATCATGCTCTTCTTTGGTCAAAAAAGTAGAGGGTGAGTCAGTATTCAGGTGGTGGATTTCATCTTCATCTTGATTTTCATAATCTTTCTCCACATAATTCTCCTAAAATGGGGGCCTGACAAGTGGATCAAGAGGGTTTTGTTGATCTCTGTGACTGTTTTGAAGGATCTGTCGCCTTCTAGCATTCTGGTTTCTATTATGCTACTCTTGATTTTCCCTTAGAGGTGGTATATTATCCACAAAGAGTCTCTCCATCAACATTTCCATGGATTTCATCATCATGTCCATTCTGACCTCTTGTGAGTGAGATGAAGAAGGTTGTTCGGGATCTTTATCCTTCCTTCTATCTCCTTCTTCTCTCCTCCACTATCCTGCATCCCTCTTCTTCTTTCTAGTAGCAGACAGGTTCACATCTACCTTTATGGCATCCTTCATCATGTCGACTAAGGAGGTTGATCTTATTTCACTCAGCAATAGAGTAAATTCACTATCAAAGGCCTCAACATATTGGAGCTGGGAAGAAACAGGGGGGGTTTAAACTGTGCAGGGATGTCATCATATGTCTTCATAAATCTATCAGAAAATTCTTGGATAGATTCACTCGCCCTCCTCCTTATGGAATGGTATTGGGACAGATACTACTTAGGATTTTTCTTGTCTTCCCATTTGTCCTTGAAAGAATCTTCAAAAGCTTGATAGTTCATAATGGAGTTGTCTAGGATGTTTTAAAACTATTTTCTTTCTTCTCCAGCAAGGCTTTGGGAAAATAGTTTGACCTTAACATCATCATGGTCTACTTCCTCCAGGTCTACCTAACCTAAAAAACATCCCAAATATTCCTCAGATGAATGCCCCCTCTCCCCATTAAATTGTTTGAGCCTTAAGGAGTATCTCGGAGGGAGGTCGTGAAGAATAGCAGGAAGAAGTATAGGGGCAAATATATTTTCCATCCTTGGGGATATAGCAGTTTTCCAAGGGGGATTAGATCTGCTATGAGAGAAGCTATTGCATTGTGAGGAACTCTAGAAATGTGAGGGGTTATGAGACTAGAAGATGAAGGTTGATTTAGCTTAGAAGCAATGGGAGACAAATACATGGCAGTAGACTTCCTTATGGAAGTGGAGTTTAACAGGCCTAATTCAGAGGTAAATATGGGGCACTCTTAGTCATACAACGATCGAATATTCCCACCTAGAGACTTTGAGATGTTAGGAAACTAGAATGTATGGGAGAAATCGAACGTGGAGGGGTCCAAGACTACTTTAGATAGGCTAGAATCAGACTTAGTCCTAGGGAAAACTAGCTCCAATTCTTCACCACAATGCTCAGATATATCATCAATGGAAACAACACCTTCAGCAGGTAAAGACAAATTTACATATAACATTTGCAGCTTATCTCCTTTCTAGATCAGACTCTCTAGATCGAAAATTTCTTGAAAAGATTCAGCGTCAGGATTGCTCCTTGTATTGGTCCTTCTAGCTGCCAATATTTCCAGTAGAGTCACCTTCAAAACATTTTTGACTGGAGTCACCAGAGCATATACAACCAGTATGTGTCTATGATTGACTACTCAACCAGGTCGTAGAACTAGGACAATGCCGTTTCCCCAAGGAAATAATAGTGATTATTCTCTTACAACGGCACCAAGATGTTATCACCCAATGATTTTCCTATGGTTGTGGTAGGAGAATCACTGGGTAACCATTTCAAACCAATATTTAGATTGTATTCTATCCTATGCAGTCAAATAGGGCTCTCTCTATGTCACATGATCATTCACATACACATATACCTTTAGCAAGCACTAAGAATGCTAGATGTCTTACACAAATAGGTTTGTTTGTAATTTTAAAGATTGTAAGACAGACAAATATTAAATACCATTTGGAAACGGAGTCACATCCTGAGTCATTCAAGGGTTTTATAGAAATAATGAGCTATGATTTTCCTTCATCATCTGAGGCAACGTGGGTGTAATATTCAGTCAAAATATCTTGGATTAATGACAGACATAAATGAGAGAAATCCTAGTGAAACAAGAGGCACCTATCTATGGATTAATCTCTTGGAACACCTTTAGAAGAATAAAAATAGAGCATATAGAAATGGATGAATTCTATCACAACCATTATAAACACATGACGAATACAATTTCAGATGAAGAGGTTTTTAACAGAGAATGAATTCCTTGCATACAATCTAGAAATGTATTAGCATAACACACATGCATGAAAATGGGAAATACATGAAAAAAATAACTGAGCATGAACACCTTAATGAATCTCAGATACTCAAAAGAATAATTTTCATTAATACTTCCAATAAAGTTGTAGAACTACAAAACCAACCACACAATGCTTCAAAAATGAATGTCAAACCCTTTTCTCCTCTATGGAGGTTACATATATAGTGTCATTTACCCCGGAGACATATCTCGAAACAACGTATCAAAAATTAGTTACAAAAATGGGGATCAAACCCAAATAATCATACTAAATCCTAACAACTTTGAGGTGGTATATTTTCCACGATTTTAACACAAATCAGGAAAGTATGTGATAATGCGCATGCTCGATCAAAACAAAAAACAAGGCATCTGGGACTTAGGCTCGCTTGTGGAAAATGATGGTTCAGAGCACCTCCAATGGCCTCATGTTGCCTCAGCCCTAAATTGTTCCTCATAAGCAGAGATAAAAGAGGTTATCTTCATTGCAACACATTTTCTCATATAGATTCCCCGTTGATCCTCATCATACTTTGGCATGCAGTGTGTATTTGGACCTTCCAAACTTTTTGACCGCTTTCCACTGATGTGTTGTCAATGAATCCAGAGCAGACACCTCTTTTTCTAACACCCGCATCTCCATGTGGTCCCTATATGAAAAAACCGGTGATTTCGCGCATGTGTGATCTGGCGGATTATTCCTCTTAGAGGATCCAATATGGTACATGGTTCAGAAATGGCAGTTGAAGAAAATCGGATGGCGTAAACCCAAAGAAGCCGTTCAAATCGGACGTCATAAGATTTTTCCTTCCGCAATGATGAACGCAATCTTGATCGGACGACGGAGTGATCCGGCAGCCGCAATGGCGGAAGCTTTAACAAATCGGAAGTTGGAAGCTCTTCCCCTTCCGCAATGGCGGAAGCTTTAACGAATCGGAAGGCGGAACGCTTCCGGAAGCCGCAATGGCGGAAGCTTTAACAAATCGGAAGTCGGAAGCTTTTCCCCTTCTGCAACGACGGAAGCTTTAACGAATCGGAAGGCGGAACGCTTCCGGTAGCCGCAACGGTGGAAGCTTGACAGAACTGAAGACGGAGCGATCCGGCAGCCACAAGGATGGGCACAAACTTGATCAGAGGTCAAAATCCTTCTGGTATCCGCAACGGGGGAAGCTCGATGGGATCGGAAATAGAAGTGGTGCGCCATCCGCAACTACAGAAATCAAAATGACGAAACCTTCCGATTCAAATACTCAGAAATGCGTTCGCGCGGGAGTTTTTCCATCATGGTTTTTGCAGTTTGGTACACAGTCTGGATGAAACAAAACTGATGGGGTGGTAACGTTTTCTTTTGGTTCTTTGATTCAGTTAAGGAAAGGAACAGCCTGTTGGCATTTGAGAGCAGAAGGTGAACAGTCGCATTTCTTGGACGTTTTGGCCCTATGTAACGGCCAAGATGAGTATTAAAGGAGGAATCCGTTCAGTGGAGGGGCAGTTCGGATGCAGTGGGAATGATTAGAGGAGTTTTTGGAGAACGACAGTGCTGCGTTTCTCTGGGATGAGAAGCTTGGAGAGAGCATTTTGCTGTGAAAATTGTCCCTGTGATGTTCCTTTTTGAAGTCGACTATCCTCAGTTATGATTGACTTCTGGTGTCTGTTGAAGTCCAGTTTTGTAGCTTTCAGAGAGGAGTCTTAAAGAATTTCTATCCAGCATTCTATTTTACAGTTACTAAAATTATTTCCAGAACCATTTTGTACCATTTTAAGAGATTAATTGGATCGGTTCCTATTGGAGAGGGACCCGGAGACGTAGCCCAGTGGAGGGGGTGAACTCCGTTATCAATTCTGTCTATGACTTTGGGTTCTGTTTTTTCTGCTTGGCATTTGTTTATCAGTCTTGTTTTCATTCATGTTCTGAGCATTTAAATTCTGCTGCTATTGTCCATTAATTAACCTGTTGCACACATTCTTTCCCAACAAACTTTTAATGCACTAAAGTTGAGGTCCTACGGATCATATTTGGTATCAAAGTTGGTTGACTGTTGTGCAAGTTTGTGAATGCTTACCGGGTCCAGGTTAAAGGTTGGTGAAGGAGAATTAATTGAAGGAGATCCTGAGATTGGCTCCAGGAGAACATTCTCAAGAACCATGTCTTCTCCACGAGGGGAAGAAGAAGGACATATCGAACGGGAAAAACCTGTCATTTCTGAAACTAAGTTTCTAGAGGCTTTTATGAGCATGAAAGCCATGATGGAACTTCTACTCGAAGAGTGAGCAGAAAGGAAGAAGAAAGAAGAAGGATCTTCATCCAGAGATGTAGAAGCGAAGCCAGAAGAAAAGGGTAAAGGAGTAGGAGGTGATGGTGATCCTCCTGATACTAAACAGACTTTTTCTTCTTCTCATAATGCAAGTCCTAATATGCCTTATTTCAAATTGGATGTAAAATTTGAATTACCTATTTATAATGGAGATGTAGATGCTGAAAAATTAGACAATTGGATCAAGCAGCTTGAAGTATATTGCAGGGTGCAGGGCATTAATGATGACCCTTCCAGGATTCAATTGGCCACTTTGAGGATGAGTGGAATGGCTCTTACTTGGTGGGAGAGCAAGATTCAGCAAGATATTCGAAAGAATGGTAAAATTATTTCAGTTTGGAATGAATTCATTGAAGTATTGAGGAAGCAATTTTATCCTTTAGGTCACATGCAGCAATTAACCATGAATTGGAAAATGTTTAAACAAGCTAAAGGACAAAGCATTCAAGATTATACTCATGAATTCAGAAAGAGGGCTATTGCATTGAATGTTTCATTAGATACACAGGAAACTCTTCTTAAGTACATTAGTGGCATGCATTCTTATTTAAAGCATACTTTGTTGATGTTTAATCCCAGTAATTTAGACGATGTATGTGTTCAAGCTACCCATTTAGAAGCCAGGGGTAAGCATGCTAATGATACTTTTGTGAAGAATTCATTTAAATTTGACAGCAAATCAAAAGGTAAAGATAAGGGGGAAAAGAATATGGCTACTGTTAAGAAAGAGGGTGAAAAGCCTACGTGTTCGCATTGTCAGAAGGGACATGATGTCTCTAAGTGTTGGAAGCTTCATCCGGAGTTAAGGCCAAAGAAGTACGGAGGAAACAAAGACAAAGGAAAAGCAAAAGCTACTGCAGCAGCTATTCAAGACTTGGGATCCAACTCAGGTGATGAAACAAAGGTTACAGCTGTCGAAATCCAAGGTAAGGATAAAAGTATCTCACTTCCCATTGATGCACAATCAAGTTCTAGTGCAAGTACAAGTCTGCCATCTACTTCTAAGCAAAATGATAAAGATAGAAGTGCACTATTTCATGTTCGTGTCATTGCAAATCACACAAAGATTGATACATTGTTTGATAGTGGTTCACAAGTAAATCTGATATTAAAAGAAGTGGTTAAGAAATTGCATTTAGTTAGTGTGCCTAATGAAAAGCCCTATCCTCTAGGTTGGGTTACTAATGATACACGATTGCAAGTTACAAGGAAATGTGTATTAAAATTTGCAATTACTGAAAAGTTTAGGGATGAGGTAGAATCGGATGTAGTGCCACTTGACATTTGTGGAATTGTACTTGGGAGTCCATATTTGTATGACCGGAAAGCAGTCTTTTATAGAGAGCAGAATAAGTATCATCTTTTTAAAGAAGGTATAGAATATATTGTACGAGCACATAAGATAAAAACCAATCTAGCAATAGTCTCTGCAGGACAAATGAAGAGGTTGGTAAATGACAGTAAGAATTTTTTGTTGATGATGGTTAAGATGAAAAATGATGAAGTCTCTAAATCTTTTGAAGAATGTGACCCTAAGCATAAATCTGAACTGATTGACATCATTTCTGAGTATGATGATTTGTTTCAAGATCCGAAGGGGTTACCACCGAAGAGAGAGATTCAGCATGAGATACATCTGCAGCAGGATGTGCCACTCCCGAACATAGCCATGTACCGGATGTCTGTAATGCAGAACGAGGAAATCAAGAAGTAGGTTCAGGAGCTGATTGAGAAGGGGGTCATCCGGCCCAGCACTTCTCCTTGCGGCTCTCCTATAGTCTTGGTTCCAAAGAAGGATGGTTCGTGGAGGATGTGTATCGACTACAGGGCCCTTAACAAAATCACCATTAAAAACAGGTATCCTCTTCCTCGTATTGATGATTTGCTTGATCAGTTGAAACATGCAACTTATTTTACAAAATTGGATCTGTGTAGTGGGTATCATCAAATCTGTGTAGCTGAGCATGATGCTTGGAAAACAGCTTTTAAAATGAAACAGGGTTTGTATGAATGGTGTTAACACCCAAAAATGGTTAACTACCTCATCTACCCCATTTCATGGCTCATTCGTCCATTTACCTACCATATTTCCCTGAAAATCCCACTAAAAGCCTCCAAAAGGCCATAAAACCATCTAAAAAGGCTCTAAAAGGCCTAAAATGCCTCCAAAAGGCCCAAAAACCTCTTTTTCCTCCAAAAATAACCAAAATTCCTCCAAAAATAGCAAAAATCCCCAAAAGGGAAGAAAAGGAATAAAAATAATGAGGAAAAAGGAGAAAAACCCTAAAAAGGGCCAAAAACCCTAAACAAGCTGCCCTAAACCACATGGTTTCCAAAAACCATGGGCAAGCACTTCACCACTAAAAAACTATAAATAAGTGGTGAAGCCCTTTCATTTCATATCCACAGTCATAGCATCCTTACTCTGCCAAAACATCTCGTGAAACCCTAGCTTACCATCAAGCTACTTCCATCATTGAGACCCCTTTTG